>QXTE01000072.1:4381764-4678982 GCA_003942145.1 Platysternon megacephalum
GCATTTGGGGCAATATGACATGTATATTATCCCGTAGCAAACAGTATGTTAACTGTTGTTCTTTGAGAAATGATTGCAGATACTTTCCCCATTCAGATACCTTCCCGGCTTGCAGATACCCAGTGCTGCTTTGTTTATGAGCTGTCTCATTTGCTGAGATCCCAGTTTGATGTAAGTAAGGTTTTATTACATTGTAATTGTTCGTGGTGAATTGTTTACCTGACTCCAAACAATTAGTGCCCTGGCTGGACAGTCCTTCAATGCTGTTAATTGATATTTGTCAATTTGGAGGCATTGGCCTCCATCCAAGCCTACTGAAATAATCCGAGTCTTTCAGTTGACTTCCAAGCAGGACCAAGGTTAGGTCGGGCCTTCTATTTCATCAGACTGTCCCTTTCAATCTAGTTATTTGCCTATCACACAACTAGCTGCCATGAAGTCTGTTTATCGTATGAAGGATAATAACCTGTTTATATTGTATGGGGTACAGGGACTGGCTCGGCTCAGCCAAAGTAGCCAGCCAAACCACAGACCCTTAGGTCAATGACCCCACATGTAAATTAAGTCCTAGATTCAGACAGCTATTAGCTGAATGCTGAACAATTGCAAGGAGAGTGTTTGCTCGGGCCTTTTAGCGCCCAGAGAAAGCTCCTTATACAGAGTCCCTAGCAGTATATTATAGGACCTGGTGCAAAGTTTTCTCTGTTTTTGAGACTGCGTGGGGCATTTGCAGTATCTTCATGGCTTCTGATTTTTGTTGTTTCAGATTTTTTTTTATTCTGGAGGGTCCCTTCTGGAGGCACTTTTAAGCTGTCGGAAAGACAACAAGCCATCAGGAAGGACTGCGTCATAATCAGTCTTTTCACACCCACGCCAGGAGAGCTGCATAAAGAGCTTAGGGCTGTGAAGCTGCAGTAACTGAAAGCATTCTTCACACTTCCCGTACAATCTGTTGCCTTAACAGTTGAATCTCCAATACTTTGAATTTCCGAGAATGGTGCCAACATTCCATCTTGGAAAGACCCAGCATCCCAGTTGGCCTATGATGCTCCAAGCAATGGGTCAAGGAATACCAGCTTGATTCATAATCCTTCAGCATTTCTCCCTAGGAAGAGGCATGATTTAGTGAGTTGAGCACAGATCAGGTAACTCTTCAGTTGCGGTCCCATGCTGGCAGTCAATTTTTCAGTGACCTTGGGCAAGTCACCTAATTTCTCTGCATCAGTTCCCATACCTGTCAAATGGAGCCAGTAATACATCCCTTCCCTAACTGGGATGCTTGGTGGCACACCTTCATTTTTCTTCTACTTGCCTCAAACAAACATCTGCCTCCCTTCCACTGGGCCTTTCATTAATGGAACTTCATCATCACGGCCACCGCAGACTAAATAGAAGTGTTTGGAATGTAATATGAGCTCATCCAAAAATAAATCCCAGAACTATAAATACTGTGAAATGCATCCTCTTATTATTCTATGCAAAAATGTGGGTCAGGTATTCTCTCTTTCAGAAGGGATTTGCAACTTGAGATGCACAAACAGTGTGGGGGAAAAAACAAGCAAACCTCCGTATCTGAAAATAACTTAGGAAAAGCCTCGTAACCCTGAGCAAAGGGAATATTTTGCTTCTCTCGCTAATTATCTGTCAGACATTTCTGTCTAGGTAACAAACACTAAATGATAACTGCATTGAGAGGAAAGCAGCCAGGCACAAATATCAGGTTGACTTTTACTTTGCACAGCTAAGAAAAAGGCAAAAATAAGTTTAATACTGTATGCCGTGCAAAGTGCCAGTTGTGCAACACGTATTCACTTCGGTGAATATTGCCTACGTTGTGTCACTGACGTCAGGGGCACTACTTGTGCAAATGAGAGGTCACTGACATAAAGGCTGCACAGTCCTACTCCTAAATGGAAAGTTGAGATGACCATGGTCTGACCCAAAACGGTCCTGTTTAGGTGTATGTCCACACTGCGATTGGGGGCGTGATTGAAGCTTGAGTAGACATACCTAAGCTAGCTTTAATGTAGTTTTGCTGCTCCAGTCCCAAACTAGCTAGATTAAAGCTGGCTCAGGTATGTCAATATGAGATGTGATCATGAATGCCATATAGACATACCCTAGGATAGCAGGAGGCGAATCCAAGTGGTTCAAAAATCACTATAATTAACTTTGCTCCCACAGGCCAAATTCTGCCTTCATTTTCACCCATGCCATCCATTTGACTTCAGTGGCAAGGTAGGCATGTAGCTAGGGGCAGGATTTGATCCACTGAGCCAAGTGATCAAAGGTTGGTGGGTTGTGGGGCCTACAAACAAGGGAAAGACGCAGCTTGGAGGGGAGTAGTGCAGTATTGCCAAGTCATGACTTCTGTTGTAAGTCTTGAAATATTTGGCATTTTTCTTAAAGACCCAGCTTCAGGAGTCATGGGAGAATCTCAGCTTCCAGTTGAAAATAAATTTCTAACCCTCCTGGTTGCGGAGAAAAGCCTGAAGTGTGACTCCCCTTGAGGCTGAAAAAGCAGATGGGAAACAAAAAGCCCACCTCTACCCGCAACAAAATTATTGTTTTCTAAAAATCTCATTTTTAAGACACATGGTTTTGGGGGCCTAATTCATGATTTTGAAACGTGGAGTTGAAAATATTGAGAAATTTACTTATTTTAAAATGAAAACTGAATTTCTCCTATAATCACCTGACTCCCAGAGCTGGGGCTTTAATACAAAAAATTGTGATAGCAAACTTTAAATCACAAGAACAGGTAAACATTGTCTATTGGAGCTGGAAGTTGCAATAGTGAAAGTATTACTACTCCCCACTCTTCCTCTTTTGACAGTTTTCTTCTGAATTATGGTGGGTTATCAGATTCATACTCACAATGCCAGATTCTGGATTTATTGATGTAAATCCGTTGTAACTCCACTCAGATCAATGGAGTTATACCCATGTAACTGAGATCAGAACCTGCTCCCGAGGTCCCAACCCCGCCCATCTGGTTTATATTCTCAGCCAGCCAAAACAAAACAAAACCTTCTCCACAATTTGCTCAGTTCTTTTCTTTTCAATTATCTAAATCCCTTCTTACCTGTCTGCCCTTCCCCCCCCCCCCCCATGAAACAAACTGCCAAAAGTAGTTTGACAAAGAGTTTACTTTTCTCTTTAAGTGTGAGAAAATAACACAAAGATACACATTTTGACATTTTTTCCAGTGGGGAAAAAAAGCAAATTAAAAAGTGAGTGAAAGTGGGTTAGGGTCCCCTCCACACACACACTTTGTCTTTTTTTTTTTTTTAATGCCAGTGGAAAAGAAAAGAAAAAGAATTTAAATTAAATGACACTGGGATTTTTGCCATCACAATAAAACAAAAAATTTGAATTGCAGGGTTTCATTTTGAATTTTTTTTCTAAACTATTATGTTTTTGCAAAAAAATGCAAACAAATAAAATATTTTCTTTTTTTTCAATTTTTTTGCGTGTGAAAAAAGGTCATTTTTGCTCCAGCCACTGTATAGCCCTTCAGCAGACTGAAAGAAAACATCTCAGTACAAGTCTTTAAACCACAAGTTGAGGACTTCAATAGCTCAGACATAGGTCAGGGGTTTGTTACAGGAGTGGGTGGGTGAGATTCTGTGGCCTGCGTTGTGCAGGAGGTCAGACTAAAAGATCATAATGGTCCCTTCTGACCTTAAAATCTATGAGTCTATGAGTACAACCTCTGTGCTGTCCTTCTGATGCTCTTCACGTCGGGCTGTCACTCTGCAGGGCACGTTACGTGAAAAAATGGTGTAATGCCCAGTTACTCTTTGACCCTCCGTTCTGATTTCATGCCATACAACTTCAGTTCTCTCCAGATTGTGGAACTGCGTCACTAGCCCAGCCTGTTTCTGATTATAATGAAAGTGCAAAGGTGAAAAAGGATGTTGTGAGTCCAGAAATTCACTAACCTCACTCCACTCACAACTCGAGATTTCTGGGTTCTGTAGAACAAATGTACTTGGGCTTGCATTTAAAGCATTTTGGATACCCAGCCGACATGTCTCTAGCAATGCGTAATGGAAATGCAAGGTCTGACTGTAACAGAAGAGGGAGCATAATTCTAGCTACCTGAAATAACGCAATTTGTTAGACATCAGTTTTGCCACCTTACCCGGCGGACTTTTGGCTGGTTTTATTTTGATGATACCTGACATTGACGAGAAATTGTTGGTCATCTCAGTTCAATCAAATTTGGAAAACAGGTGAAAGAAATGCTACTCCTCAGGTTCTTCTGTTGTCATAGTTAGTCAATTAATTCACTTTACTTCCCAGGCCCACTTCCATTGAACAAAAAAACAACAACGAGGCGTCCTTGTGGCACCGTAGAGACTAACAAACAGTTAACTTAATGTGCTAAAAATGTAATTTAGTCACTGTACAAGACTAAGGCCCCGTCTACACTACCCGCCGAAATCGGCGGGTAGCCATCGAACTATCGGGGATCGAATTATCGCGTCTTGTCTGGACGCGATAAGTCGATCCCCGAACGCGCTACTTCGAACTCCGGTACTCCTGCAGGGCGAGCGGAGTTACCGGAGTCGACGTGGGAGCCGCGAACTTCGATCGCGGCGCCGCGCGGACGCGAGGTAAGCGCGCCAAATTCGAACTAAGCTACTTCGACTTCAGCTACGCGAATAGCGTAGCTGAAGTCGAAGTAGCTTAGTTCGATCCCGCCCCTAGTGTGGACCAGCCCTTAGATGTTGAATATAATTTGCTTCCCTCCCTCTTAGGGGACCTGTATGTAAAGTAAACGATGGCGGCCTCTCAGTTTATATAAAGTTAGTTTTAGTAGGGGGAGAAAAATCAGTATAAGTAGACACTGGTCAACCCAACTATCAAAAATTACAAGCCCTAATGAACTCAGTCAAAGATACTCTATCTCCAGTTGAAAGGGCTGGAATTTGTCAACCAGACATAATTAGAACTTGATGAAGTGCCATGTTGGTGCAACATAGTGAATATAAAGATGTGGCCTTGATATAAAGCCCTTAATATTGAATCCCTTCTGCCGCCTCAAAGTTATACAGCAGCCAGGCCACATGCAAGTAAAAGGAATAGCTACAAGCTGACAGCAACACGCCTGACGATAACTCCAGGTTTAACCCAAAAAGAAGGAAAATCTATGGATGCCCATTCAAGCTGAAACACTAAGAAATCATTAGTGAGTCAAGTTCAATGACAATGACAAAAGAGATTTAGGGACCAAGTGGAATTATTGGCATTTGCTTAAATTTGCCAATTTTAGCTGTGTTGGAAGAGGATCTGTGCTGGAAAACTTACAGAGGAAAATACAATTCAGGAGATGCACTCAGGCGTGTGGTGACAGGTATCGAAATGCCGGCCAAATACAGATTGTTCTACAATATATCCCTGCCTGTGACTGTTGCATTGAACTAGTCTGTTTGCAAATGGCAGCTGGCCAGGGCTTTGTACAAAAAAAAATAAAAAATCTGGCGATGCTCTTGGTTACAAAGATGTGAGGGGTGCTCAGGTCTAAAGCTAACCTTAAACCTTGCTCGGGTCTGTGAGGTTTTAAAGTTTCTCCCCAGTAATCCCAAACTAGGCTCCATCTCTACTGCTACTTAGTGTTTATTATAATGGACATCCCTGACTCTAGATCCAAATTTCCCATCCAACTCTCCTTGCAAGAACATGGTGTTCTCTCATGTTTATTACATACATTATTTACACCAGATGGGCTGAATTGACTGAGTTAACTGAGAATGGGGAGGGGTGATTTCAAAGTCAGTCTGTTTTTGATTTCTGAACTGCTATTTTGCTTAAATTCTGAAAGGCTCAGTCCTGGAAGGCGAGCCCTCCACTCCCGTTGCAGAGCTGAACAGGCGACAGAAAGTCTATTTCACAAAGGATTTTGAGATTTCAAAATTTCAAAGCCCAGAATTTTCCACAAAGGAAAAATCAGAAAACCAAGGTCATTTAGGTTCACTCTAAACGTTTTGTTTGGATTTTGACTTTTTATATTATATGGCAATAGAATACACAATAAAACTATTTTTAAAAATGTAATTTCAAAATGAAAAATTGAAACATTTCAGTCCAAAAATGTCAAAACGGGATGTTTCAGCATTATCAGAACTTTCCCCCCCTGGTTTTTCTCCTAAATGAAATGTTGATGAAAATGACATGATTCCGGGAAGCGTTTTGATTTTGACAGAACTGCATTTCCTGATGGAAAATGGTTCCATTGAAGTTTGTTCAGCCAGTTCCAGCCCCCTGACATTACCACCTGGCAGGCTCACACCCTTAATTTGGATCTTTGGCCTAATTAAGCCTTGACAGTTTGAGAGTTGACTGTTGAGTGACCTAGATAATCTATTGTAACATATGACAATCTTCTTTCCAGCCCCCATTGGAGGTTTGATCCATTCTATAATCACCTATGTTCCCAGTTCCTGGTCCTGAATTTCCTCTCACTTATGCTAGTGTAAATGAGGAGTAACTCCATAGGTGTGGGAAGAGATTCAGACTCTGTAGAATCATAGAATAATAGAAATGTAGGACTGGAAGGGACCTCAACAGGTCATCTAGTCCAATCACCTGCACTGAGGCAGGACTGAATATTATCTAAACCATCCCTGACAGGTGTTTGTTTAATTTGTTCTTAAAAACCCCCAGAGACGGAGATTCCACAACTTCCCTAGGTAATTTGTTCCAGTGCTTAGCTACCCTTACAGTTAGTAAGTTTTTCCTAATGTCTAACCTAAATTTCTCTTGCTGCGATGTAAGCCCATTACTTCTTGTCCTGTCCTCAGTGGATAAGGAGAACAATGCATCCTCCTCCTCTTTATAACAACCTTTTACGTACTTGAAGACTATTTTCATGTCCCCACTCAGTCTTCTCTTCTCCAGACTAAACAAATCCAATTTTTCAATCTTTCCTTGTAGGTCATATTTTCTAGATCTTTAATCATTTGTATTGCTCTCCTCTGGACTTTCTCCAGTTTGTCCACATCTTTCCTGAAGTGCAGTGCCCAGAACTGGACACAATAATCCAGATGAGACCTTATCAATGCTGAGTAGAGTGGAAGATTTACTTCTCATGTCTTGCTTACAACACTCCTGCTAATACATCCCAGAATTATGTTAGCTTTTTTGCCATGGTAGTACATTGCTGATGCGTATTTTGTTTGTGAGCCAGTATAACCCCAGATCCCTTTCTGCAGTACTCCTTCCTAGGCAGTGATTTCCCATTTAGGCAATTGATTATTCCTTCCTAAGTATAGTACTTTGCATTTGTCATTACTGAATTTCATCCAATTTTTTCAGACCATTTCTTCAGGTTACCAAGATCATTTTGAATTCTAATCACGCCCACCAAAGCACTTGCTGCAACCCCTACCACTTTGGTAATGTCCGCAAACTTTATACGTGTACTCTCTATGCCATTATCTAAATCATTGATGAAGATGTTGAATGGAGCCATACGTATGAATGGAGAACTACAGATATGTAGATGGAGGGAAGTGTCCCTCTTTCTGCTTATTTGTATACATTCATTTTGCCCTTCCTTGTTTGCGGCGACTCCCTCAGCTGATTTACCCTGGATTATGCTTTTTTAAAAGAAACCCTGTCTTTAGCAAACACGCTGGTAGCTTAACAATGGAAGAAAAGCTTTGAACGTCCCTGCACCATCCCTGCATGTTTTCTAGAGGGCTCTCACTGATTATACCAAAAGCTGGCTGTGCTGAAGAAGTGTCCCATACCCCACCAGGGACAAGCCACACTGTGAAAATGATGGATTGTCCTGTAAGTCAGACATTGGATGAGTTATTTAGGGCATGTTTCAAAGTACTGTGCCAGGGGACAACATGTCTGTGATTTGGAAATGTATATGGAATACGTGATTGTGTGCGGTGGTGATGGGCAGCATGGGGGGGAAGGGATAGAGATGCCTGAGAAAGAGGAAGACGAAAGGCTGGCATTACTGAGGGGAAGTAGGAGAGCACAAAAGGAGAGCAGGTGAGAGCTGTAGGGCTGAGCAGGCAAGGGAATGTAGTACTGGGGACAGTGCCTGCCCTGAAGAACTCATAATATAAATGGACAAGAAAGACAAAGGGTGGGAAGAAGGGAGGATCATCATCCCTATTTCACCGAGAGGGGATAGAGTCAGAGCTTGTCTACACAACGGGCTAATGCACTCTATGGGGGAGTGATTTCTAAAGCGCACTAACGTGTTGCACAGTAATTGGTCGGTGTTGCCCCTGCTGGTGCACATTAAAGGTTCCCTGGTGTGTGTTAACATAGTACAGTTTCAAAGAGCTCTCCATTCATGCACACCAGGGAAACGTTGTGTGCACCAACAGGGTCTACCCCGACCAACTAATGTGCAGCCCACTAGAAATCACACCCCCCCCCTCCCTGTAGAGCGCATTGAGCCACCGAGTAGACAAGCCCTCCGCCTGGAATTTCAGAGAAGCCTAAGGGAGTTAAGGACTTTAATTTCAGTGGGAGTTGGGTGCCAAGTTCAAACTATTTATGTGAGTTCAGCTTTTCAGAATCAGGACCGCTCCGGTGAGGTCATGATGCCCTTGGATCACTAAATCCCAGCCTGGGTGACTTGCTCAAGGGTGGCTGTGGCAGATGAGGGAATGAAAGCCAGGTCTCCTGAGTGCCAGCTCAGTGCTTAAACCTTGACACAGATCTAGGTGCATTTTATAGTGTAAGCAAATAAAATGTATACATTCATTAATGGCCATGCAGTGCTTTGAGATCTGAGAACGAAAGGTGCACTAGCAGCATACACACATACACACACACACAAGCTCATTACACTGCTTCTCTGCTGCTTCTCATTAGTGTTTTACAATTGGGAAGAAGCTCTTCTATTCATATGTTCCCACTAATTGTCTTATTTCTACAATGGTCTGTACTTTAACAAAATCTGAAACATTTAATGAGCAATATAATCTCTTTCTTACAAAATATGTCGGTTTTGTTCCTCCTTAATCAGCAGTGTGACTGCTTGCCTTTTTTGCCCAATGATTTTAAATCTTCCCTTTGTTTAATTCAGGGAAGGAATAGTCCTGAGCATCTGAAAAGGCACCAGCGCCATTCATTTATTTTATTTCCAATTTTTGAGCTCAGCCAGAAACTATTCTGCATCTCCTAAGCTGCAAAACCTGTGTCCCAGGGCTGAAAAGGGGATTTGTTGCATATTTTGGAGGCCACCCTGTTTCTGTCATCATTTGAAGAATGGTCACTTCTCTCTGAATTTGTTTGTTCTATTCACTAATTATATCAAAATGTGTGTTTGGAGTTTCCACTGAATAGTTTTTTTAAAATGAGAATTGGCAGTGATAAAAGGGAATATCTTCATTAGGAGTTCAATCGTGTAAGCATGCCCCACCGGTGGGTCCCCCTCAGTACCCATCCACAGAGGATATGAGTTGTTACAGGCCCCAATAGCAGCTCATCTTTTTAGCTCTGGATGTCCCTGGTGTGTCAGCCAAGATGGCGGCCATCACGTAAGTAGGGATTTGATTTGAGCCACGGTGGGCTCCAGACGGTTATTACAGAAGAAGCACACAAGAAAACTCAGGAAAGTTGTGTCATTGAGATCAGTCTGCCCCTCCCAGGATTAATGATAGGCAGAAGGCTATGCCACAGGTAGAGTTACATTTGAAATAGTAATTTGCACTTACATAGCACTTTTGAACCACAGATCTCAAAGCACCTTACAGGTATCAATCAAGGGTGTCGCTAACAGCCCCTGTGAGCTAGGGAAGCTGCTTTACAAATGGCTAAACACAGCCACACAGAGATTAAAGCCCAGATCCTTAAAGGTATTTAGGCACCTAAATCCCATAGATGTCCATGAGAGACAGGTGCCTAAACGTCTTTGAGGAGGGGGGCCGAAGTAACGCAGGAACCTAAGTCTCGTGGAATTGAGGCTCTCAAATCACATAGGCATATTTGAAAATCAGTGGCAGAGTCTGGGTCAGAAACCAGAAATCCTGGTTTTCAGTCCACATCTATAATAAGGTGACCAGATGAGAGGAAGAAAATATCGGGACACCGGTGGGGCGGGGGAGGAGGGGAGGAGGGCAAAAAAAAAGAAAAGCCGGCCGAGCAAAAACAAAAACAAAAAACTGCCGGCGGAGCAAAATATCGGGACAAATTGCGTCCCGATCAGAGATGTGAGACAAACAGCTGAAAAATGGGATGGTCCTGATTTTATCAGGATGTCTGGTCACCCTACACCTATAATGACCAGACCACACAGCCTCAGCTCTCACTTGTAAGCAGAGGAATAGCTGTGCTATTTCATAATGATTGTACAGTATATATATGGAGATATACCTACCTCATAGAGCTGGAAGGGACCTTAAAAGGTTATTGAGTCCAGTCACCTGCCTTCACTAGCAGAACCAGATCCCTAAATGGCCCCCTCAAGGATTGAACCCACAACTCCGGGTTTAGCAGGACAATGCTCAAACCACTGAGCTATCCCTCCCCCTATAACATACATGAGAAGAAGAATGGTATCCTGCAAACCTTTTCTCTGGTGATTAGTCTTGACCCACATGCAGAGTCCAACAGAACCAACAGGACTATTCATTTGAATACAGGTTTCCAGGATCAGTACCTTGGACTGCCCAGTGATGTCATTACATCCTTGTCTACACTGGCTTCAGTGCAGCTCCACCAGTGCTAGTGAAAGCTGGCTACCATGGCTCAGAATGTGGTTAGATGGCACAATGGTAAAAATGCCAGAGTGGGCCATCTACACTACAACTTCCAGTGGTGCTGCATCCAGGGTGAATTATGGCTACAAGCTCGCTTGCATGGACGAGGCCAGGGAATGTTCTTCAAAGAACCTCCAAGGACTTGCCTTCTGAATTTCAGATGCAGGGATGGGTAAGGGTATGTTGCTGACGCCGAATGAGATTTTCAAAACCGTTTAATGGAATTAGGTGCCCAACTCTCTTTGGAGGTCAAGGAAGTTGAACCCTAGGTGCTTTTGGAGATCCCAGACTATGTCTGTTTGGAACACCTCTCATTAACTGGCTGGCACACTGGCCTGGAAGCCAGGCTTAGTTAGCACTTCTTCCCTTGTCATTAAAAGGGAAAAAAAAAGTTCCAAACTTGCCACAATTCATTTTAGTGAAATAATTACTCATTTTAATTAAGATAAGTGTTACACACATTTGCTCACATTTGCTCCCCGTTTTTTTCTATGCCTATCTGAGAACATCGTGCCATGAGAGACTTCTATTAAAACTGACTTTGCAACCAATAATGTGGTCTTTGTCACTTAACTCAACAGTCCCTACTGGCTTTAACACAGTGAAGCGTTAAGGAAATGAATTTTTTTTTTTTTGTACATACATACAGTAAAGTTTGATTTGTTGAGAGCATTTCTTGAACTGACAAGTAACAAGCCATGTCTGTGAAGCCCACTGGGAACTTTCAAAACTTGAGCAGCAGTTTCTAATCACTGACTATCATTAGCATTTTAGCGAATAGATTTTTGATAAGAAAAATCTTTGCCCTGTGAAAAAAAAAAAATTGACGTTTGTTAACACAAACAGAGCTGCACTTTTAATGATTCCTTCAGCTCTCCCGCAGCACAGTAGGGGAGGCAATGATCCCGCTGTACTGTAACAAGGTGGCACAGTGCAGGCAGTCCAATCATTCGGTTGTGCCAGGGCTATACAACCGATGTGTTACTGAACTTGTTGGCAAATGTATCGTGCTTAACCAGTACTGCAGCCAAACACCTCTGCAATATAGTTAAACAAAGGGAAATACACAAACCAACAAATTATTCTGTATTAAGGTAGTGCTGAGATCCCAGCTGAGACTGGCCCAGTTCTGGGAGACATTGGGAACGTGTCCCTAAGGAGCTTACAATCTAAGTAGACATGGGAAGCATTTTTGCGTCCATTTTATCAGTGGGATCTGAGGGACACAAAGACAGAATTCAACAGGATTTAGGTACCTGAATGAGTCCCACAGAAGCAGAAGGAAGACTTGGACCCCTCTCAACCCCCTGGTGGCTTAGCCCACTGCCTTATCCACAGGACCTCTCCTACTGGCTCATTTAATTCTTTTAAAAGAGCAGTTCTCAGCCGATATTATCCAGCTGATGTTTCATGCATGACTCCCACCATGAGTTCTCTCTCATGGCCTTAGTCCCAGTGAGGCCAATGGGATTACTCACCTGGTTAAGAACAAGGGTAGCTGTTTTGTTTTTTGTTGGGTTCCTTTAGCCAAAGAGAAAAAGAGAGGTAGCCAGCAAATGAATCCTTCGCAAATGGGTGGGAGTAAATCACGGCACCCCCGCCCTTGTCTAATCGGGGTGCAGTATTTATACATATAGCGCACACTTAAAAGAATGCCATTTAGATTTCCACAGGAATACAGACACAAGCTCTCAAACAAGAACTGATCATTGGATAAAATATGGCACATGTCCCTGGAGGCAGTCCTATAGCTATGGGTTCAGATCCCCAGCTGGTGTCAATTGGAACGGCTCCATTGTCATCTATGGAGTTATTCCTGCTTACACCAGCTAAGGAGCTGGCCCATCGATTCCAATCCGGCAGTGAACTTTGTGTGGGCGCACCCCTACACCACATGCAGAGCCCCGGTGACTTCAATAGGAGTGGTGGGTGCTCAGCACCTCTATGAATGAGGCCCAAGATGCCTCAAATTGTGCTCCAGAAAATAGTAGCAACTTCTCCCATCATGACTGTGCCTGGTTACTCCACTATTCCCCGCCGGCACATATGCTGTTCTCAGAGTGCGCTGCACTGGATGATGCACTGGAAGAAGCTGAAGACCAGGTCCCCACCACCAGGTGGCATGACCAAAGTTCTGAAGGAACTTAAGAATGAAGTGACTCCGTTTCTTCCAAAAATATGCTGTCTTCTATTAAAATTGGCTACTACTCATGGAAACTGGAGGGCATAGAACCATAGAATATCAGAGTTGGAAGGGACCTCAGGAGGTCATCTAGTCCAACCCCCTGCTCAAAGCAGGACCAATCCGCAGACAGTTTTTTTACCCTAATTGGCACTCTCAAGGATTGAACTCATAACCCTGGGTTTAGCAGGCCAATGCTCAAACCACTGAGCTATCCCTCCCCCCTTAGCACAGGGTATACCTTTGAGAAAGGCAATAGAAGTGATAACGGGAGACACAGACCAGTGAGCCTTACTACTGTGCCAGAAAAAATGGATTGACACAATGTTATTGCCGACAAAGAAAGGCAAAGGTGACATGCTGCACCCACTGTGTGCGTGAAGGGAACCCCTGGCTGCTGGAGAATTCTTTGAGCATGTCAATAACACCGTGGGAAAAGGAGAACCAGCTGGCATCATTTATTCGTATGCAGTGTAGTTGTGGTCGTGTCGGTCCCAGGATATTAGAGAGACAAAGTGGGTGATGCAATATCTTTTATTGGACCAGCTTCTGTGGATGTGAGAGAGAGAAGCTTTTGCATCACACAGAGCTCTTCTTCAGACAAGAAGAGCCTAAATACCTTTGAGGATCCGGGCCAAAGTCCCTCACAAGAGGACATTTAGGAAATTAAGAGTCATGTGCAAAGTACTGCCATAGGTGAGAAACTAGCCAGCGGACAGAAAACAAGGAAGGGTAATGAACTGTTAGTTGTTGTGTGCAGGACGTGCAGGTGCCATGAAGTTGTGTACTGGGACATTGTACACCTATAACTGGATTTTTAAAATCAGTGCTTGGGAGTGAGTAGCAAGGTGGTAAAACGTGCAGATGACAATTATTTAGGTGAGCCAAGGCTACAGAAGACTGCGAGGCACTTCAGAGGGATCTAATGAAGCTAGATGGCAGAAGAAATTCATAGTTAACAAATGCAAAGTAATGCACAGTGGGAGGAATGATCTGAACTCTCCATACACGTTGCTGGACTCTAATTAACCATAGGCTCTCAGGAAAAATACCTGGGCATCATTGTGGATAGTACAACAAAATCCTCAGTGGTCAAAAAAGCAAACAAAATGTTAGGATGCATAAGGAGTGAGATGGAGAATAATACAGAAAATCTGATTCTGCTCTTATATAAACCAATGGGAAGCCTCTATCTGGACTAATGTGATCAGTTCTGATCACTGCATTACATAAAAGATATGGCAAAGTGTGGGGGTTCAGAGCAAGGCAATGGAAATGGGAGAATAGAAAAGACTTCCATAGGAAGAGACAGGGGCTATTCCTGCTTTGAGCAGGGGGTTGGACTAGATGACCTCCTGAGGTCCCTTCCAACCCTGAGATTCTATGATTCTATGATTTAGTTTAGAAAGTTGAATGAGGCCCCCTATCCTACAAAGAACGGTCTGGGGAGATGCTTGTGTCTTCATGGTTCACATGACAGAAGAAGAAATAATAAGAAATGGTGTAAAGAAGATAGATTGAGAACCTCTATTACTCCTCAGAACACAAGAACAAGAGGACATGCCTTGAAATGTAAAAGGAATAAATCTAATAAGAGAGATAATTTTTAATGCAATGCAAAATTAAACTGTGGAACTCATTGCCACTAGATAATGTGGAGGTCAAGATGATAGCAGGATTCAAATAAAGGATTAGGGATGAAATCCTGGCCAGACTGAAGTCAATGGGAATTTTGCCAGTAATTTCAACAGGGTCAGGATTTTACCCCAGATGTTATATGTATAATGAGAATATACACAGTTACATTAGATAGGATTGACAGATGGAAGGATATAAACCCTCATGCTTAAGGACATAAGCCAACCATTCACTAATGGGGGGGGGGGGGTTGGAAAAAACTTTCCCAATGGGCAGGATTCCATAGTTGACCATTATGGGGTTTCTTACACCTTCTCTGAAGCACTTAGTACTGGCAACCATCAGGGCCAGGACACTGAACTAGATGGACCACACGTCTGGTCCAGTCTAGCAGTTCCTATGTGGAATAGATGTGGTGCAGAGGGTTAATTCACTAGCCCATCTCGTTGGGAGATCTCGTTGAATACCTGCAAACCTGACAGTTTTACAACACCTGTTACCCCCTGGCTCCCACTGAAACTGCAACAAGACCAGGCTGGGCACGTCTGCCCTCAGGCTGCGCCTATTTCTCGGTGCCTCCTGCTGTTGCATTTGCCTTCAGAGTGCCAATGTGTCTGGACCAAAGACAGCAATAGTACTCGAACCATGTCAACAAGCCAGAGAAGGACGCAGTCTCCTCTGAACAACTGCACCTAGTCCAGCTACAGAAAAATCCTCGTGAAGCATGAGAGTGTAAACATGGGGAGTGCACGCTCCAGTGACTGTCGCTCTGACTGCACCAGAGCCAGCAGCCGTTGTAAGCAGTGAATATTTGTTGCGTTCAATTGCTTGGAAGACACTGTGTTCCCCCTACAGCCTGCTTCCTTCCTCCCAGCTAGGAGAGCACTCAGATCAGAAGTGCGACTTACAGGTACGGACAACAAAATATTGTAATAGAACAGGGAGAATTTTGGGGGGAAACAACTGGAATAGTGATACTGTATGGGCCAAAATGTAGCTGGAAAATTGCATGTAAAGGGAGATCATTGAGATCATCCAACCTGCTTTTGGACACCTACAGAAAAAGTAGCACTTCAAAGGATTATTGTATCTCCTAGAAGAAGAGAGGCACATGCGTTCTGTACCAGTTGTGTTGTTGTCTACTGATATGCTACTTCTAACAACGTGCCATGTAATATGCTTTTCAGTTCAGAACCAGTTCTGGGGTCAGGATTAGCTTAGAGATGGGTGGCCAATCCGGAAATCCGAGTTGAGAGATGGGGTTATGGGATCCAAGTCCACAAGGGCTGCTGGCTGCAAAGTTCTTCCTTGGCATCTCCTGCTACCTGACCCCCAGAGGGTGGGCCTGGGTTCTGGGTCCAGATGTGCAGCATGGCTGTCCCTGTGAGATAGGAGGACATTGCTGTGAGATCCACAAAAACCAGGGCAGAGAGAGCAGAGAATATGGAAGGGATTCAGAGGATGGGAGCTTACGCTCTAATGCCAAATGAGCTGGGTTCGCGTGCTTATTTCAGGAGGGGCCTGCCTCTTGCACAGAAAAGAAGATGCAATACTGTGTATAGAGCACAGTGAAATTAGGCGCCTGTCATGTAAGTTAAATGCCGCTCTGTGACCCAGGAACCCCTCAGTGCCATCTGGCGAAGGGGTTACAGCAGGGGTCGGCCACCTTTCAGAAGTGGTGTGCCGAGTCTTCATTTATTCACTCTCATTTAAGGTTTCGCGTGCCAGTCATACATTTTAACGTTTTTAGAAGGTCTCTTTCTATAAGTCTATAATATAGAACTAAACTATTGTTGTATGTAAAGTAAATAAGGTTTTAAAAATGTTTAAGAAGCTTCATTTAAAATTAAATTAAAATGCAGAGCCCCCCAGACCGGTGGCCAGGACCCAGGCAGTGTGAGTGCCACTGAAAATCAGCTCGCGTGCCGCCTTCGGCACTTGTGCCATAGGTTGCCTATCCCTGGGTTACAGGAATGCCCTGATTCTGGTCTGTATGCTCTGGTTCACCAAAGAATGTCAGGTGAGGTCTTGCCAGGGTCACACTGGTCATTGATATCGTTGTGAAATGTATGTACAGATACTATATAAGGAGCTACGTATATACACTGACAGTGTGTTTTAAAGTCTGTATCAAGGCAGCGTTGACAAACAGGTTTTCTGCAAGATGAGCAATGTTTATTCACCTGTCTCCCTGCTGAGATGTAAATTAAGTATTGTCCCATACACAATTGGTCTCCCATCACCCATTTAACCTGAATGCAGATGAAGGATTGTAAGAATTTCAGAAAGGAACTGAAAGCTAAAGAAACACCTTATCTTGAGAGATACTTCAAAGGCTTGCTGGCCTGTCTTTGGGGAACAAAGAAGACACCCCATCATCCTGCACCTGAGAAGTAAACGGGCAGTGCATTGACATTGATGAAAATGGGATCACAGCCAGCCTTGGAGGAAATGCTGAAGGAGGATATTGGGGTGAGGTACATTTCTTTAGCGAGACAGTTAGCTGATAACGTTAACTTTAGTCGCTAGAAAGTTTGTTATGATTTTATTAATATATGTGACCTTTTATTTCCATTATCTTTATTCACTCTCATCTGAGTCTTGGGTAATAAACGTATCCTCGTTTTCACTATAAATGTATCTCAGTGCTGTGACCCTGAGCAAGGTGCTGATCTGGAACTGACTCAGACAAGCTGGTGTGTACCCTGTTGCCTTGGGGACAGCAGACCTGGTATTTCTGCAAGTGTTCAGTACGTAGGTGCTGGAACTAGGGATGCTGTGGGGAGGGGCTGCCACACCCCCGAGTTTCCGTCATAGACATGGTTCAATGGCTCTCAGCACCCCCACTATACAAATTGTTCCAGCCCCCCTGGTTCAGTGGATAAGCGGCTGGACACTACAGGGGAATGTATCAAAGAGCCTCAGGGACCGGGGTGCACCTATTGTTAACCTGAGAAGCAAAGTAAGGGCTGGCATAGCCCAGAGGAGAGCGCTTGGGTGGCTAACAGGTAGGTGGTGTCGAGGAGCCGGCCCCCAGTTCAGCACAAGCAAGTCTCCCTCACACTGGAGGCAGGGGGATAGGTGACTCACAGTCCTGGGTACCCTGAGATCCGTCACAAGCTCTCTCAGTGAAATAAAGTACTCTGGCCAGAAATAGTGCAGTTATTTAAGGGATGGATAGTGCCTTTAGGCCCAGTCCTGGGGGAGGGGGATTTCATAAATCGCACCAGCTCTAAAGTGGCCCTGGACGTCATTGAGCCTCAGAAAACCCCTATGCTATACCAGCAGCAGATTAAAATACTCTGCCACACCAGCTGGACTGTGCTACCAATGAGTATCCGTGCCCGAAGCACCCCCAGGAAGGGAGGAACTGGGTGTGTACCCTGTTTACTTCTGAGCACTCAGGTCCAAGGTCTGGGAAGCACACCGAAGAGTGCTGGGGAGAGAGTTCTTGACCAGACGAGAGGAAGAAAATATCGGGACACATGGGGTGGGGGTGTCCGCTGGCGGAGCAAAAAAAAAAATGCAAGTGCTGCCGGTGGAGCAAAATATCGGGACAAATTGCGAGACAAACACCTAAATATCGGGATGGTCCCGATTTTATCGGGATGTCTGGTCACCCTACCTTTGCCTGAACGCATCAGAGTCAAATCCAGCTCTGTAGGAACAAGGGAAGGAGGAACCTGACCCTGGGAAATTATGAAATTTAGTATTTATGTTTTTAATTACAATGAGCACTTCTGAGACAAGTACTGAAGGCAGCCATCTTGTTCTATAGCAGTGTTGCCATCTCTGATGATTTGATTGCAAGTCTCACAATATTTGGTGTTTGTCTTAAAGCCCCAGCTGCTGGAGTCAAGTGACTATGTGAGAGGCTCAGATTTAATTGCAACAAGAAGTTTCTCGCCATTGTGGTTGCAGAGAAAAGCTGGAAAACATGACCCAAGTGAACCTTAAAGGCTCAGAAACCGGAAATCAAAGAAAAAGAACCCAGCATTTAATATTCTTCTAAAAATCTCAATTTTTAAGCCAATCCCATGGTTTCTTCAGCCCTGACACATTAATTGTGGACTTTTGGCAACCAGCAAAATTTCAGTAGTTATATCACCCAATAGAAAAGTCTGTCAGTCAGTTTCCAAAGAGCTTTATCATGGGCTCCATTGTCCAGAGTGAATACTTAAATATTTCCAAATTAAACCATTCAATTTGCATAGCAGTATTTGTTTTGTATTTGCAAAACCGTTAATAACAATGGCTGGAAACCGGCTCATAGTCTTGGCAAGTTTCACAAGTTGCATAGCAAGATGGCCACTTGAAAAGTTAAATTAAAGCCCTTTAAAGAAAAACACACTCGCAGTTATTCACGGTCTTCGTCTTCTTCTTGGTGTATGTGCAACGTGCTTCGGGTGGCATGTGACCCGAATTCATCACCGTATTTGGTCCTCTGGTTGGATCATTAGCTTCCCCAGCCCAGGCTGGGTATTGATGGAGCGTGTGGTGTGAACACTGATCCATGCCCCCGCATTCATTCATGGTGACATGTGCATACTTACCTTGCCATTTTTGGAAGTGTTGGGCTGAGGAAATGGGTGACGCTGTCCTTTTATATGTCAACAGAACTCTACTGGATTCTTTGTCCAGATACCATTGACGTCAATGGAAAGACTCTCATTGACTCCAAAGGGAATTAGGTCACATACTCGGTACACGCTTTCAGGGCCTGCCTTTCTCCCAGTGACAGCAGCAGGAGTTTTGCCAGTGGCTTCAATGGGATCAGCATCAGGTCCAGCCTCAGTTTTCTCCTTGAAAAGTTATTTCTGTAAGCAAAATTCTGCTCAGGCCGTGTGTGTGTGTGAGTCCAGCTGGCAGGGGAACAACACAGGAATGAGTCGTCTAAAGCGACTAGTAATTTGGATGGTGGGGAGCGGGGGGGCTGATGAGTGCCCACCTCTGAAAATAAAGCCCCTTTCAGGTATCAGGCTGGGCATCCAAATTCACTCCTCATTTTTGAAAATGCAGACTGTAATTTTTAACAGATATTCCTTACATGGGGATTCACTCCATGGACAAAGCGAGAAGAGGAAAGAGAGAGCGCATGAAAGAAAGTGAAAGGCTGGTCTTGTGGTGACGCATTGGACTGGGACCCAGGAGATCTGGGCTGAGAGCCTGGCTCTGACACAGATTCCCTGCGACTTTGGGCAAGTCACTTATTAAAATGTATTAAAATGGCAAAGCATCACTTTAAATGCTCGGGGCATTTTCCTGGTACCACTTGCGTGTGAACTGGGCCTAACAGAGTCAGTTTTGCAGCTGGACAGCCTATAGTAAGGTGGGGTGAGTTGTGCCTCTCCATTTTAGGGAGCAGTTTGCTTTGTCTCTCTGTTTTGGGGCTGTGGTGTGTTATCATTCTGAAGTCTCAAAAATAAAGGCACGTCACGCTGCAACCATCCAGAAAGAGTTTTTATCCATCTGTGTGTGTGTACTGTGAACATAATAAGTAATTGTCTCCGTGCCTCAGTTTCTCCATCTGTAAAATGGAGCTAACAATTCAGCCTCTCTCTCACCTGGTGTCTGTCTTGTCTAGGTACACTGTAAGTTCTTCAGGGCAGGTGTTTGTGCAGCGCCTAGCACAATGGAGCGTGCTCTCAGTTGTGGTATTGCCATACGACAAGTAATAAGGAATCCCGAGTTCATTCAGTGATACTGAGAGCAATGTCACCTGCAGAGAAAAGGCGCAGATTAGATTACGGCGCCCTCCATCCACAAATTCTAACTGCAACCAGCAAAGATTTAGTTGTGTGAAGAATACGGGAGAAAACAAGGAACTGCAAAACTTTTAAAGTGTTTCCCCCCCCACCACCATTTCTTTCATGATAGGCCAAACTTTCCTGCTCTGCTACCGCTGCCCTAAGCCGTCGCTGACAGAAGGGAGGCTGGAAGCTGACAGTGCTTAAGAGAGAGAAAAAGGGAGGAAAAAAACAAGAGAGAGAGCGCCAGAGAGGGAGGCTAGCTCCAATCCCCCTCTTGAAGCTGATAATTAATAAATGAAATGCCCTGGGACTCCACTAAAGCTTCCTCAGATGACATATCTGTCGTGGGCTCGGCAAAGCATTAAATGGCCATTTTCTGACAGAATGACTTCACTGCCTTGTAGCTTCCTTGACTTTGTGTGCAATTTTTCCCCCCACCTTTTTTTTTTTTTTTTTATATCGTCTCTCTCTCTCTCTCTCTTTCTCTGGTTGATGGCTCTAGTTCATTTCTGCCTGTTTAATTGGGCCCCGGATGAATTTACTCGACAGGGCCATTCATCATGTGGCAGCCGCTGGCGGACGAGCCCAGGGGGAGTGGGGCTGACAGCTCCGGCAGCCTCGGATGCTGCCTGACTGTGGAAGTTCACATATTTGGGCATTAGTGCAGCTATTAGTTTAACAAGCTTCGTTTATCCTTGTCACTACCACTTCAGCTTCCCATGTAATCATTTGAAATGTAGATTACGGCTAGACAAATGGGACAGAGCAAGAGTATGCAGGAGGGAAAAAAAGTGACATGGATTGCTCGTTATGAGCTGTTTCTCCCCCCCCCCCCCCCCCCCCCCCCCCCCCCCCCCCCCCCCCCCCCCCCCNTTAATATTCACATTATTTCCATGGTAAGTGTTTGTCACCTGTGTACAACCCTCTTTTACGAAATAGTTGGGAGGGAGGTATTGACCCAGAGTAGATGTTTAAAGCAATTATACAAGAGTCCAGCGGGCCAAAGGTTTGGATGCACTAAGAACTCTCTCCCCTCTCTCCCCCCACCCACTTTTTTTTTAAGTTGCTCAGTACTAGTGTTTTACAAACAGCTTGCGTTTTCCAAAAGCAGCAGCAACCAGTGCTACCTTCGCATGAAGATGCTGTGTAATTTTCCTCACACGGGTGGCAGTGCCATGTAATCTCACACACGTGCTACCGCTGGGATAGCCAGACATCCCAATTCCCCCAAATGCAAGCATTCCCTGTAGTCCCTTCCTTCCCTTTTGGCTTTCCCTAAGCCAGGCTCCTTCTAGTTTTGCTGGAGAAAGGGAAGAAAAAACATGTGTTTTGGAAATTCCATCCAGGACTTTCCCCAGGAGCTAACAGAGATTGTCTTGTTCTCATATCTGCTTATAACAGATGTGCCACATGATTAGGACTTCTTTGAGCAAACATCTCCTTTTTCCTCGTTAAGAGAGTGTATGAAACTCTGCTATGATCTGGTAACCAGAGTGTCTTCTGGTTTATAAGTTTTCATGAGGTCACCCCTCCCTGTGCTAGGTCTCCCTTGACTTTAAAGTGGGACGATATGTTTATAAAGAAGGGGATTTTTAAAATATGCCTATGCAGTAAAGATGAGCTTCAGCTGCAATCCACAGCCAAACATTTGAGGGAAGCTAGATCCAGGACTTTGACTTATGGCCCTATTTGCTGTATAGATTCACAGATTAAGACTTGAAGGGACTGTTATGATCATCCAGTCTGACCTCTTGTATAACATTGGCCAGAGGACTTCACTCAGTCATTTCGGTACCAAGACCAGAACCGTTGCTTGAGCTAGAGCAGATCCGTTAGACAGAGACATCCAGTCTTGATTTAAAGACCGCTAATGATGGCAAAACCACCACGTCCCAAGGTGAGTTGTTGGAATGGTTTATTCCCCTCACTGTTAACAATTTGCACCCTATCTCTAGCCGGAATTTGTTTAGCTTCAGCTCCCGACATTTGCTCTTCTAATGCCTTGGTCTGCTGAATTAAAGAGCCCTCTACTAGCAGAAACCTTCTCCACATGCACTTATTGACCGTGATCAAGCCACCTCTGAACCATCTCTTGGATAAATTAATGAGATCGAGCTGTTTTGGTCTCTCACTGCAAGGCAGGATTTCCAGACCTCACATTGGTCTTGTAGCTCTTCTCTGAAACCTTTCCGATTTGTCAGCCTCCTTCTTAAGGTGTTGACACCAGAACTGGACACAATATCCAGCATGGTCTGACTAAGCCCATACACAGAGGTGGCACTACCTCCCTACTTCAACTTGATTTTCCCCTGCTTATACAGTCAAGGATAACTCTCTTAGCCACACCATTGCACTGAGAGTTCAGTTGGTGTCCACCATGGTTCCCAAGTCTTTTTCTGAGTCGCTGCTTTCTGGGCTTGTAGAATATGACCTTGCATTCACCAGTATTAAAACACAGGTTGTTCAAATGAACTCAGCTTATCATGTGATCTGGATGGCTGTGTAAAACTGGCCTGTCCTATCATTCGCCACTCCACCAATTCTTGTGTCATCGGCAAACCTTACCAGCAACGGGGTTTATCATTTCTTCCAAACCATTGATAAAGATTAGAGTGAAGTGAAATTTGGAATCTCTCTCCTGTGGGATATTCCAATATTTCAACATTTGTTTTTGTCCCAGAATTGGGGTAAAATGTTGACATTTACAAATTTTATGGAATTAAATATTTAAAAAAAAAATGGATTAGGAAATATCAGACTGTTTTGTGATGACACATATAGACATTCCTGAATCAAAGTCTTTCATGGAACTAACCTGAAACGTTTCCAGGTGTGCTCCCTCAGCTTTAAGTCCGAAGCCATTGTAGATGCTGGCGCCAGCTGTCCCAAGGTCATACAGTCACTAGCGTTGGTCATGATTTTTTAATGAACGTTCCCATTGAAAAATGGCCTTTATTCAAACATGAAATTTGTAGTGAAAAAAATAATTGCTATGGAAATCACCTCAGTCGTTTCCAGGCATTTAGAGGTTTACAAAAAGGCAAATTCTTACTATCCAATCTATGTTTATCCAATGAAAACAAGTATTAGGTAGACCCCCCCAAGTCAAATTTATTGGACGAGAGAAAAGAAAAAGCTTTGTCCCGCTAAAAAGGAGTTTAAATAGCGCTGCTGCTGAGCAGACTGCAGGCAGGGTGCCGTCACCACCTGCCTAGGCACCAGCCAAAATCCAGCCTCCTACTGACCCTGGGAACAATTTGGGATCCAAGATAGAGGGGCAGGAGCTGGATTTCCCAGGGGAGGTGGGTGCTAGAGTCAGTGCCTATGCCACTGGCAGGCCCATGCTCCATGGGCAGTACAGTGAAGCAGGTTTCAGTCAGTGATAACCATTACACCTGCTCCAGCAGCCCCTGGGGAGGAGGAGGGGGATGGTTTCTACAGCTGGCCTTCCCTAAGCCACCCCGCCCCCTTCCATGGGCTCTGGTTAGCCCCCTGTCCCTTCTCTGTACCCCACTCACAGTTGCTATCCTTGGCCAGTGCAGCCCCAGAGTTCAGAGGTTCATCCGCAGAGTTCACCTCCTACCCTGTGGGGAGGATGTGGGGGTAAGGAGGCACCTTACATGCTGCACATTTCGGGCACTCGCTCGTCGGCCCAACGGCTGATTGTCGTGCCTCTGCAGGGCTCTGCTCTGGCCCTCTCCACCAGCTGCCCTGCTGCCAGCTTGCCACGCCTCTCCATCAGCCTCCCTGCTGGTCACTCACCAAGATGTTTTCAGGCCCCCCCCTTAACACAGCTCTCAGTGATTTCAGCTGTTAGTGGAGGAGCCTCACTGCTGGTGCACACTGGGCAGTCTCTTGCAATAGAGAGACTGTCCCAAAGTAGGTCTAATACTTAGACCTAGGTATCAGTGATTTTAGCTCTGCAGCATGTAACAAGACTCTCAATTGAATCTAAACTAGTTCTTTTATTATACTATGGCACAGGACAGTTCAAGCGGTGCCTCAGGCCTACACCCCAGCACAAATATCTGTCCCCCACTCTCTCTCAACTCATTGGGCTTTGGAACCCATGTCCCCTGCCTAGCTAGTGCTGTTCAGTTGAGGGTGAGTCCCTCTATCGGGGTATGCCAGGTACAGTTCTGCTGCCCTCGGTTCACACAACAAGGATAACAACACTTTATTGCTCCTGCCCAAATAACAAGGAGACTGGGAATCCAACACCAGCCACAAGTGATCATTTAGGCAAGCAATCCCATCATGCAGAGCACCTAGGCAGGGTGGGTGTGTCCATGCAAACAAGATCAGCTTCTGAAGTCTTTTTCCACAGCTCACCACTAGATGTCAGGGGAGAGCTCATTCAGACTCTGCTTACATCAATATGAAAGTGTTGACAAACAGTTAAACCCTCCCTGAGTCATAAGTTCTAAAGCTGGAAGAGACCACTGTGATCAGCTAGTCTTACCTCCTGCATAACACGGGTCATAAAACTTCCCCCAAAACAATTCCTATTTGAACTAGAGCAGACCTTTTAGAAAAACATCCAGTCTTCATTTTAGAATTGCCAGTGATGGAGAATCCACCATTAGTCTTGGTTAGAAGTTCCAATGGTTAATTACTCTCCCTGTTAAATTTTTATGCCTTATTTCCTATCCGAATTTGTCTAGCTTCAACTTCCAGCCATTGGCTCATGTTATATCTTTCTCTGCTAGGTTATTAAATATTTGTCCTCCACATAGGTACTTGTGGATTTTGATCAAATTGCCCCTTATCCTTTTCATAGAATCATAGGACTGAAAGGGACCTCGAGAGGTTATCTAGTCCAGTCCCCTGCACTCAAGGCAGGACTAAGTATTATCTAGACCATCCCTGACAGGTATTTGTTTAACCTGCTCTTAAAAATCCTCAGTGATGGAGATTCCACAACCTCCCTAGGCAATTTATTCCAGTGTCTCTGAGTAGTAAAACATCAGTGTTAAAATGCCATAGGACTTAAATTTACCACAACAAATGCTGTTTGGAGGTGCATGCAGTACAAGGAAAAGACATTAGCAAGCATAGTGGTGGGTCATCCAAATTGATCAGAGACACCGCTATTGAACACTATGTTGGGAATTACATGGGTGAGCCATTCTAGCGCCCCCCCCCCCCCCCCCCCCAAGCATTATGGAAGAATGAGGTATTATTCTTATTGGAATTAACCACAAGCTATTAATTAACTGTTAATTAGCTATTAATTAACCATGAGTACCATTAGCAGTTCTTACATGCTGTTTAACCTTGCAAGCCGGCTTCTTTAAATGAAAAGATTTTCTACAGTTTAATGCAACATCTCTCTAAATAAAAGCAGCAGCCCCAAATAAGCCGTAGTAAGTCAAGGAAATAACCCTCAAGCTGGACACCCGGCTTCCCTCTAGTGACATTTTAAAACATTCACTCATGTCCACTGTACCGAGCCCAGCCTGTCCCCCGATGGCACACAGAAAGTTCAATTCACAAGCCTGGTCCTCAGCCTCATTTCCAGGGTCTGACACTCACTGGTTTCACTCAGCTTCAAAATTCCTTTGCAGGTTATTGGCTAATAGAGGGAAACCCCTCCAGATGGGCTGACCCTTCAGCTATACCGTCCACCATCCCAAGCACCTACCTCCCCTGGGAAATCCAGCTCCTACCCCCCTATCCTGGGAGCCCATATTGTTCCCAGGGTGAGTAGGTTTGCTTGTGCTTAAGCAACCTCTCTCAGATGACCCTGCTCACCAGACAAAAACACTTCGCAGTGTCAGTACTCACAGAAACAGTGTCATCTAGGTCCTATATGGGAGAGGTCAGGAACAAGTGAAAAGGAGGACTCAGGCCTGTTTAAAAATAATATAACCCTGCCACCAGCATTGGAGCTGGGTGGGAAATGGCTTTCCCAGTCCATGAGAGTTTGAATTTTTTTGCCCTTGTCCTGAAACAGGATGAAAATGTTTGTGAACTGAAAATCTGATTTTTTTTGGTGGGGGTGGGGGGGAAGGATCAGGTCAGTTGAAATGTTTCATTTTGATTTTGGCCTATTTTAAAAAATATGTTTAGTATAAATTAACATTTCAAAACAAACAGTCATTTTCAATTGACAAATAAAACTTTGTATTAGAAGTGTCAAAATGAGACATTTCAACAATTTCAAACCTTCCCCCCCCCCCCTCCCCAACATTTTTTGAATCAGGATATTTGTCAAAACTGGCTCTCTCTCTCTAACAGTATAGACATTTTCTGACAAAAAAAAGTTTAGTCTAAAAATTCCCAGCCAGCTCTGATCAGATGGAACTCACTTGCTTCACATATGACCTCTAGCAGCCCAGAGAAACCAGGGTCAACTTTCCCATCATTAGATGGATCACTTACCAAAGGTTCATTTTTTATGGATGGGGAACATTAGAAAAAAATAACTTGCACTCGAAGTCAGTGTTTTCCTTGCCCAAGAGCAGTTTATAAAAACGATTAGTTCAGGAAGGTTTATGGGTGAAGGACACTGATCATATATTTGTTCATCTTGGAAGCAGATTTTGTTCTTGCAGTCAGTAACCTCACCTTCAAACAGACTTTGCACAGAACAAGCAACAATTGGCTTATGCTGCTTCCCATGTCTAAGAGTTAAAATACTTACTAAATTTCAAAGCACACTGCATTTTAAGCATTTTATCTTTAATGTGCCATTTTGGTTCCAGAGGCCAGAACGGAATCCACAGCTACTCAAAAAAGATGCTTTTGCTGAAACATCATTTAAATTAGGCAGTTTTCATCTTATATGGCAAAAACATTTATCTTTCCTTATTGCTTCACAGCTAAAAAAAAAAAAAGAAATCCTCATTCTTAACATTCAAACAGTAATTACAAGACTGGACTTTACAAGTGTAACATAAATAATATTACATAGATAATTAAGATGTATCATTAACTAGGGCTGGTTTCTATGTGCTAATTGCATATTTCAGCTGTCAAATAGCTTTTACACTCTGAAAATTACTTGTTTATATGTTATGCAATAGTCTATCGTGCGCCACTGTCAGTCCTCCCCAGCTATATTGTAGATTAGTTTATTGAGTTAGCAATGCTTTTCTTTTAACTAACCCAGGTGTGGGTTTTGGAGCTGCCTCTTGTGAGTTCTGTTCCTGAGACTGCATGTTTGCTATTAGGTAGGAGGGGGTGCACATGCATATTGTTGGATAATTCATCTTTTCCCCGATGGTTTTGCCATTCTCTCTCACTGTCACACTCCTTCAAGTATAGAAAAATCTAATAAAATGCTACTGCGATTTCTTTTCCCACTGCTGACCCACGTTTGCAGGTAGAAAGTCACATAACTGGATTAGGTGCCATTCAAAGGTGTGTGATATTTACAAGCTGCCGGATTCTCTCCATGTATTAATTTAATTCCAAGTTTTTCGTGGATCTTGGTCAACTATTATGGGCCTTTCCCTGCTTCAGTAGTATGACCTGACTCCCAGATAGGACTTGTGATTTTGCCTCGTTCTCTGTTCTTTTCTGTAGTGCTCCAAGCCGGGCTTCTGCACATTTAAGATCCTTTTTACTCTAGAACAGTGGTTGGCTTAGGCTGTTTGTAATAGTATAAAAATAGACATCTATAAACTACAATCTAATATAAAAACTTCCAGCTCCAGGCTGCGGTTTTGGATTGAGGCTACGTTTAGTAATGGTGGTTATCGGCTGATACCTTTTTGGTGGCCTACAGGAAATGATTTGCTGTTCTCAATCCAGTTCCCACCTCACAAGGCCCACCACAATTTGAAGTCTCAGCAGGAAGGCAAGGAATTAGAGGTCTGATTGTAAGCTCTTCGGGGCAGGCACTATCTCTCACTATGTGTTTGTACAGCACCTAGCACAATGGAGCGCCAATCTCTGTTGTGTCTTAGTGCCAAATAGAGATTAATTAGTGAACTTTGCACTCACTTCTAGAGGTACATGGCGGGGGGGGGGGGGAAAATGCGGGAGAACCCAGGCTGCCCCTCTCCATTCTCACAATAAACACACAAGAAGAAAGCTGGTCCAGTGAGTCGGGTGCTAACCCAGGACTTAGCAAACTGGCATTCAAATCCTTGCCCCACCACAGACTTTCTGTGTGACCTTGAGTCAGTCGCTTAGGGCTGGGAGCCACAAGGGGACAGGCTCAATATTGCAGTGCTTAACTTTTAGGCACCCTGCTGCCCAGTGGAATCCACAGCCCTGCGTTAGACGCCCAGGCTCCCGGTACAACGCATAGGGAGCGGAAGGCACCTAAGAATGGGATTCACAGACTGAGTGGGGAGCTGCCAAAGCTAGACAGCGGGAAATGCTGAGGACAGGAACAGGGCCTAAGCCCCACCCTTCACAGGAAGTTAGGTGCTTAACGGAAGGCGCTTCCCTCCACTTGGTAGTCCCAGCCATGCACCCTCTCCCAGAGGCAGGCATTCAAGCCAGGTCAGCTTTTATTCCTGCAAGGGAAACCCACCCCATAGCCGACACTCACCGAGGATATGGGAGCCCCAGGTTCAAATCTGCCCTTGGCCTGAGGGGGAGCAGGGACCTGAACTTGGGTCTCCCACATCCCAGGTGAGTGCCCTCAGAGCTGGGCTCTCTCTCTCTGGCTAAGCAGGGTTATGGATTTAGGTGCCTAAATCCCTCTGTGGCGCTAGCCCTTAGTCGCTCTGCTGGATCCCCATCTGTAAAATGGCCCCATAGCACTTCCCTACCTCAGAGGGGTGTTGCGAGGATAAATCCTGTTACGCTGAGCGGCTGGGTGACACCTCATTGAAGCTGATGGGCCTGACAGCCCCCCTTGATTTAAGGATAAATGTAAGAAACAATCAAGCTCCTTTATAGAATCAGGGAGATGAAACAATAGGAGCCACTGCCCAAAACACAGGCACATGGCCAGGCTCAAGGAGAAGCTGAACCATGTGGCCCGCAGGGTTTCCCTAGAGACTGACACAGAGGATGCAGGGGCTTGAGGCATTGGCTGCAGAAGGTCTGTGTGTGAGACAGCAGCAGCAGCAACACACAGAAGGAGCAAAGAAGCCCTAGACGCAGCCAGAGTAGACCTGGTAGCGTGGCCCTGAGAAAAGAAAAACTAAGGGAGGTGTTTGGGCTGAGAACTGGCTGATGGAGGCTTGTAACTGTGAGCAAAGAAACTGCCTCCTGTTGTTTGATTCCTGCTGTGTTCAGAGAAACAGGACTTTGCACATTCTTTGGAAATAAGCAGAACCGCTCCAAAGAAACACTTGTCTCCATCATTCATTTCTCCTCCTAACGAAAACCAGCTAGACCCCAAAAACTGGCCAACTGCACATGCCAAAATGGTGTAACGGTACATTAAAGATTGTGAGACAGTCCGTTGCTATGGGAATGGGGGCCAGATAAGTACCTAAGATAAACAGAAAGCCTTGGGTCTCCAAAGCTGCCAATCCAACATCGTTCATAAGCACCAAATTCTCTTGGGGGAAATGGAGAAAATCCAGAACCAAGGCAATGATTTTTTATTGGACCAACTTCTGTTTGTGGAAGAGATGGTTCAGAGAAGGGCAACTAAAATGATTAGGGGTTTGGAACGGGTCCCATATGAGGAGAGATTAAAGAGGCTAGGACTCTTCATCTTGGAAAAGAGGAGACTAAGGGGGGATATGATAGAGGTGTATAAAATCATGAGTGGTGTGGATAAAGTGATTTACTTGTTCCCATAATATAAGAACTAGAGGCCACCAAATGAAATTAATGGGTAGCAGGTTTAGAACAAATAAAAGGAAGTTCTTCTTCCCACAGTGCACAGTCAACTTGTGGAACTCCTTGCCTGAGGAGGCTGTGAAGGCTAGGACTATAACAGGATTTAAAAGAGAACTAGATAAATTCATGGAGGTTAAGTCCATTAATGGCTATTAGCCAGGATGGGTAAGGAATGGTGTCCCTAGTCTCTGTTTGTCAGAGGGTGGAGATGGACGGCAGGAGAGAGATCACTTGATCATTACCTGTTAGGTTCACTCCCTCCGGGGCACCTGGCATTGGCCACTGTCGGCAGACAGGATACTGGGCTGGATGGACCTTTGGTCTGATCCAGTATGGCCATTCTTATGTTCTTATGTAAGAGATGAGCTTTTGAGCTTCACAGAGCTCTTCTTCAGGTCTGGGAAAGGTAGCTAGGGTGTCACAGCTAAACACAAGGTGGGATAAATTGTTAGGCATATGGGGTTAGCACATGTTGCAAGAAGCCACTTAAAAGGAATTAGGCAATTAACACCTCAGCAGTCATAGGACAAAAGAGATTAGTGAGTTACTGATTGTTGTAATGAGCCATAAAGCCAGTCTCTCTGCTGAGACCATGATTTTTAATATCTAGCAGAGTTATGAATTTACACTCCCAAGCTCATCTTTTGAAGGCGTTGTGCAGGTTTCCTTTGAGTTCAGATATGGAGTGATCGTTTTGTGAAGTGATCACCCAAAGGCCAAAACTATAACCGGATTCAGAAAAGAACTAAATAAGTTCGTGGAAGATAGGCCCATCAATGGCTATTAGCCAGGATGGGAAGGGATGTAACCCCATGCTCTGGGTGTCCCTAGCCTCTGTTTGCCAGAAGCTGGGAGTGGATAACAGGGGATGGATCACTTGATGATTGCCTGTTCTGTTCATTCCCTCTGGGGCACCTGGCATTGATCACTGTCAGAAGACAGGATACTGAGCTAGATAGACCATTGGTCTGACCCAGTATGGCCGTTCTTATGTTCACATAGTTGTTATTGGGGCATGTAGTGCACTGGATGAGATACACCACATGTTGTGATAGGCATGTGTAGGACCATGGATCTCGAAAGGTGTGTTGTGGGGGGTGTTGATTATTTTAGCAGTGGAGATATGGCTGCAGGTTTTGCATCTGTTGTTCTGGCAGGCTCAGGTGCAACTTTGAGTTTGTGTGTCCTGGTTTGTGAGGAGATTGCTTCTGATGGTGAGTTTGGCGAGGTTGGGGGGTTGTTTGAAGGCCAGAAGGGGGTGTTTGGGAAAGATTCCTTTCAGGCGATAGTCCCCATCAAGTATGGGTTGTAGTTGTTTGAGGATACTCCATATGGGTTCCAGTGTGGAGTGATGATAGGGGACAACTAGGGGTGTGCAGATGGTGGGTTTCCCCAGTAGCGGCGCCAGCTTTGCCGGCGCCCTAGGCGGCAGAAGGTCCCGCCCCCGAAATCCCGCCCCCAACAGCGGCGGCGGAAGGTCCCGCCCCCAAATTTCTACGGGCGGCCGCGGCACCGGCGCCCCCAAAATAGCAGCGCCCTAGGCGACCGCCTAGGTCGCCTAATGGGTTGCGCCGGCCCTGGGTTTCCCCCCCCCCCTGTATTGAAGCCGGTTCTCCCCGGTATATCCGTGGGCTTTTCCATGATGCAATCTATTTCTCTGGTGGAGTGTCCTTGTTTGGTGAAGGAGGTTTTAAATGTGTTAAGGTATACAACCCAGACTTTCTCCTCAGAGCATATTCTGTGGTCTCTGAGTCCCTGGCTGTAGATAACAGATCTCTTGGTGTGTCTGGGTTGGATACTGGATCTGTGGAGGTAGATGTGGTGATCCATAGGTTTCCTGTACATAGTTGCCTGTAGGGTTTCATTAACAACCTCCCTCAGAACACTATTCTCACCACTGTGGATGATACCTCCCTATGCACCAAGATCCCTCCCCACAACAGCATCGCTACCCGCTTTAAATGTCTACAAGACAACGGGGTGGATATCTGAGTGTTGTCCAAGCATGTTGCCAAACTCATCTATTTCATCCTCACCCATAATAACGTTACATTTAACATATAATTTGTCCAATACACAGCAAAAGTCATGGGTACTAGGACAGTGTCCCCATACACCAATCTCATACACCCTGAGGAAGAATTGCTTGGAAAAAATGTACCATGAAACCAATACCATATCTGAGATACATTGATGATATTTTCATCCTCTGGACAGATGAGCTAAACTCCCTCATAGATTTCCACTCTCACAAAAGAGCCCTCACCAATCACTCACACTAGTTACCTTTTCCAAATCTGAAGAGTTCTGTGAAGCACAAAAGTTTATATCTCTTCCACCAACACAAATTGGTCCAATAAAAGATATTACCTCACCCACTTTGTGTCTCTCATGTTGTCTGGGATAACACGGCTACAACAACACTGCAAAAGGCAAAAGTATCAGTTATAAAAAGAGGAAGAAATTCCTATAACCATTAGTCAAATAGGAATTTTCTCAAGGTTTAGCTGTTTGAAACAGATATTTACGCTGGTAACTTCAGATCAATGGAGCTGTGTGATTGAACTCTGTCTTTCCCAAATAAAGGTAGTACAGATCCATTTCTTATGGTCTCTCTTTTGGCCTCCCCTTGTCTTCCTCCTGGCATGTCCTCCTGTGATACCTAATGAGCAGGATCTGATTTCAGTAATGCTTGTGGACCAAAATGGTTTATTACTCTGAAAAAGACAAACAACTATTTCCTTTTCTAATATCTATCGCTGAAGAGGTAGACAAATCTTTGAAGAAAAAAATACTTGAAATAGCACAATGGAAGTAAATTAAATATTAGAATTACCAAAGCACTTATTATAGTGGATGGATGGATGATGTGCAGCACAGTCTTGTTCTATATAGATAGGAGAGATAGAACCACTTCTTGTACTTTAGTTAAATAGGATGGCGTTTATCACTTCCCTGCTGTTTGAAAGTTTATCCCTGGTGGAAAAGTTATCATAAGGATGTGTCCTTTTGTGGATTAAGAACATAAGAACATAAGAAAGGCCGTACCAGGTCAGACCAAAGGTCCATCTAGCCCAGTATCTGTCTACCGACAGTGGCCAATGCCAGGTGCCCCAGAGGGAGTGAACCTAATAGGCAATGATCAAGTGATCTCTCTCCTGCCATCCATCTCCATCCTCTGACGAACAGAGGCTAGGGACACCATTCTTACCCATCCTGGCTAATAGCCATTTATGGACTTAGCCACCATGAATTTATCCAGTCCCCTTTTAAACATTGTTATAGTCCTAGCCTTCACAACCTCCTCAGGTAAGGAGTTCCACAAGTTGACTGTGCGCTGCGTGAAGAAGAACTTCCTTTTATTTGTTTTAAACCTGCTGCCTATTAATTTCATTTGGTGACCCCTAGTTCTTGTATTATGGGAATAAGTAAATAACTTTTCCTTATCCACTTTCTCAACATCACTCATGATTTTATATACCTCTATCATGTCCCCCCTTAGTCTTCTCTTTTCCAAGCCGAAGAGTCCCAGCCTCTCTAATCTCTCCTCGTATGGGACCCTCTCTAAACCCCTAATCATTTTAGTTGCCCTTTTCTGAACCTTTTCTAGTGCTAGAATATCCTTTTTGAGGTGAGGAGACCACATCTGTACACAGTATTCGAGATGTGGGCGTACCATGGATTTATATAAGGGCAATAATATATTCTCTGTCTTATTCTCTATCCCCTTTTTAATGATTCCTAACATCCTGTTTGCTTTTTTGACCGCCTCTGCACACTGCGTGGACATCTTTAGAGAACTATCCACAATGACGCCAAGATCTTTTTCCTGACTCGTTGTAGCTAAATTAGCCCCCATCATGTTGTATGTATAGTTGGGGTTATTTTTTCCAATGTGCATTACTTTACATTTATCCACATTAAATTTCATTTGCCATTTTGTTGCCCAATCACTTAGTTTTGTGAGATCTTTTTGAAGTTCTTCACAATCTGCTTTGGTCTTAACTATCTTGAGTAGTTTAGTATCATCTGCAAACTTTGCCACCTCACTGTTTACCCCTTTCTCCAGATCATTTATGAATAAATTGAATAGGATTGGTCCTAGGACTGACCCTTGGGGAACACCACTAGTTACCTCTCTCCATTCTGAGAATTTACCATTAATTCCTACCCTTTGTTCCCTGTCCTTTAACCAGTTCTCAATCCATGAAAGGACCTTCCCTTTTATCCCATGACAGCTTAATTTACGTAGGAGCCTTTGGTGAGGGACCTTGTCAAAGGCTTTCTGGAAATCTAAGTACACTATGTCCACCGGATCCCCCTTGTCCACATGTTTGTTGACCCCTTCAAAGAACTCTAATAGATTAGTAAGACACGATTTCCCTTTACAGAAACCATGTTGACTCTTGCTCAAGAGTTTATGTTTTTACTGTACAACGACAAAAATAGATAAGCAATCTTACATTACCAACAAGGACGTCATACTGGAGTGGAGTCTAGCTTGCTATAACTTGCTTGTAAGAGGCTAGAATGTTTCTTGCTTGTTAAATAAATAAATAAATATAAAATGAACTCTCTGTCAGCATGGGTCATATTAAGAGGATTATACTTGGCTTCTGTGAAAGCACTACCATTACAGAAGGTTGTATGAGCATGAGGCTGGCCAACAGAGCTGGGTGACATGCTTCATCCAAAACTTTTTTCACTGAAAACTGCAGATTCAAGTCAACCAACCATGTCATGGATTTGTGTCAAATTCACCCAATTGTTTCAGTGAATGCCCCCCCCCCCACCTATGAAAAATTCCAGAAAACTCAATGTTTCATTTAATCATTTTCTAAACATAACCTTTGATTTTTTTAAATTCAAAGTCACGTCATTTTGAATGTTACTTCTATTTCATTTTTTAAAACGTTAACAAAAACGCAAATGAAATCAACCATTTTGTTTTGGGTGAAATGAAACGGTTTGTTCGATCCCCCAACCAATTCCCCCCCCCCCCCTTGATTTTTCAGTTCGGTCAGGGAACTGAAGTTGGTAATTCGCACAGCACTGCTAGTAAAAAAAAGTGCTTGGGAAGCAGTCTGTGCGAGGGTTCCCTCACATGATGCTTCACTGCATCCCCTTTGATCTCGGATACGAAGCACTGCTTCAGTGAAACACTGGGCTAGTGGCTGAAGGCTAGGCTGAGTCCAGCTTGGTAATAAGTGCTGACTGACGTGTCACTTCAAACCTGGGCAGAAAGATTCCTGTGTTCCTCCGAAGCATGCCGGCTTCCATTTATTATGGATTACACAGACGCAACATTCTGGGTTCCCTGGAGGGCATCTGTATCCCCACATATGGTGATCAGCAAGACCCCGAGTACGTGAGCGAGAACCAGCCAGCCAGCACCTGAGACACAGAATGCTTGGTGCCACCTCAGAGACCTGGCCCTCCTCTTCCAGTGTCCTATCTCCAGCTGTGGCCATCCTGATGCTTCAGAGGAAGGAGAAGATAAATAATAAATAATAATAATAAATAATAATTCATAAAACCCCCCCCAGAATACACTGGGGGAAATCCCTTCCTTACCCCTACTGGTGCCCTGCTGAAACCCTGAAGCATGAGCTTTAGGAACATAAGAAATAAACTGGAAGTGAGCCTCAGGGCTCTTGAGTCCTGCCCCCCATCCTACAGACAACCTAGTCATACAATCACACTCGTAAATTTGTCCAGCTCTCTCGTTTAACACTAATAAGTTGTTTTGCCCCCACAACTCCCAGTGGGAGGCTGGTCCAGAACTTCACCCCTCTGATGGTTAGAAACCTTCTTCTCATTTCCAGCCTGAGTTTGTTCACAGCCAGTTTATATCCATTTGTTCTGTCCCACCCTTGTCCTTTAGCTTCAATACTTCTTCACCCTCCCTGGTATTTACTCCCCTAATGTATTTACGGAGAGCAGCCTCGCTCTTCCCCCCTCAGCCTTCTTTTTGCTAGACTAAACCAGACAAGCTCTTCCGGTCTCCTCTCAGAAGGTAGACCCTTCATTCCCCGATCTTCCTAGTACCTCTTCTCTGCACTTGTTTAAATTAATCTTTCTTGAAGGTGGGTGACCAGGATTGTATGCAGTATTCCAGTTGAGGCCTCACCAGTGCGTTATACAATTGTATTACTACTTCTCTTTGTCTACTGGAAATATCCCACCTGAGACATCCTAGGATTTGCCTCTTTTGCAGCTGCATCGCATTGGTGGCTCATTGCCATCCTGTGAGCGACCAGCACACCCAGGTCTCTCTACTTCACTGTCACTTCCAGCTGATGAGCCCCCAGTTGATAGCAGAAATTATGAGACCCTAAGTGCATGACCTTGCACTTTGTACTGTTGAATTTTGTCCCATTTCCATCACTCCCATCTTCAAGGTCATCCCGATCTTCCTGTATCATATTTCCATCCTCCTCTGCATTGACGATGACGCCCACATTTGTATCATCAGCAATTTCATGAGCACACGCCTCCTCTTTGTGCCAAGGTCATTAATAAAAACACTGAATAAGACTGGTCCCGAGACTGATCCTTGAGTAACTGGTAGTGACCTCCCTCCAGTCTGATAATTCACCTCTGAGCACAACTCATTGCCTTCTCCCCTTTAGCCAATTCCATATCCACTGTATGGCACCTGTACTGATCCCGTCTTCCCTATTTTGACTAATAATTTCCATGTGGCACCATGTCAAATGCTGGATGTTAATGGCAACAAATGTTTTTGAAGGGCTAGAAAACCTCAAGCTGTATGGTTTAAGCTAATTTCTAACTATTAGTGACCAGAAGAAAACCTCACAATGGGGGTACATTATCTTACTGCATGGTTCATACACCTTCTTTGAAGCACCTGGCACTCGTCACTGTCAGAGACAGGGCACTGGATTCGACGGATCTTGGGTCGGATCCAGTCTGGCAGTTCCTTTGTTCCTAGACAGATGTTTTGTCCTGGTGTCAATAAAACCTTGAGACATTTGATCATCCTACTGCACAGCTAGTATCCTGAAATAACATCTCTGTGAGCACATCTGCATCTAACCGGGCGACCTCTGGGCAGCTACTCCCCAAATACAGTGGCTGCCTTTCACCTGCTCAGCCTGACATGTGGAGCCAACCCAGTCGTGAGAGCTCCAGCCAACAGAATGCCGTGGTTCTAGGCTGAACCAGGACCTCTGGTAGGATCAGTTTGCCCTGTGACAGATTTCCTAGGCCAAGCTCTTCAAATTTGCCTAAAGTCAGGATCCTGTTTAGGTGCCTAATAAGAAGATGTCTACACTGCATTTAAAAACCCGTGGCTGGCCCACGCCAGCTGACTCAGGCTCATGGGGCTCGGGCTAAGGGGCTGTTTAATTGTGGTGTAGATGTTCAGGCTTGGGCTGAAGCCCAGGATCTAGGACCCTGCTAGTTGGGAGGGTCCCAGAGCTTAGGTTGCAGCCTGAGTTCGAATGTCTACACAGCAATTAAATAGCTCCTTAGCCCAAGCCCCTTGAGCCCAAGTCAGCTGGCACAGGCCAGCTACGGGTGTCTAATTGCAGTGTAGACATAACCTAAGTAGCCTGAATTTTCAACAGGAATTTACTTCATGGGAGCTTCTAGGTACTCAGCACTTTTTTGGGGGAAAAAAGCAACCCTCTTATGTAGGGGCCTAAATATGGATTTAGAAGCCAAGTTTTCAGCTTTGAAAACCCTAACTCTGTATTGTAACACCAGATACATTAATTAGTTGCAAGTTAGTGATGGGTAGGAGACAACTTGGTCACAGTTGCCTCTGTATTTAATGAGCTAGTTCAACATTGATATGAACTATTTGTGAACTATTTGTTCACTTTAAGGTGAACAAATACCAGCTGGCCTGTTCCAGGAAACACGGCAGATTGCTCAGTGACTAATGTGTGTTTCCTCCACAGATTATCCTAACTTTAGCTCTGTGACTTTCCCCACATAGTGGCATTTCCTTCTCCTCACCCTGCTTCCCCCCTCATAGCACCCACTGCATGGCTAAGAAACTCCCACAATACCACAGGCATAGTCCCCGCAGCCAAAAACTTCTAGCTTCCGTTGCCACCTTTCCCCTAGGCGTAGCAGCTTGTCTAGGTATTATTCTTGACGTGTTCTGAGTAATGACACAAAGTAGCGAAACCAACGAATCGTGAATCAACGCTGCTTCTTGCTTTCATAAAAGAGACATTATAAACCAAAAACATAAAGATCATTTTATCTTTATTAATAGTTTAATGCATATGAGAAAGCTATTTGACATTTTCTACACCTCCAGCTCTCTTTTCTTCATGCATTGTTGAGCAGGCTTCACCAGAGTTCATCCACTTAAATCCATTTAATAACTCAGTAGGTTCTATACCCAGTTACAAGATCATTCTAGGAGATGGCTGTACTTTATATATTATAAACCCCTTGCGTTAAAGTTAAAGATTGCTGCGAATAACGAAAGCAGGGGTAAGTTGGTACCTTCCCACTTCCATTTCTCTAGGCCTTTCGTAAGCTTTCCTGTCGGTCTGATTTGGCATATGAATGCTTAAAGATTAGCCCAATTTTGCTCAAAGGCTGTCCAGCTCTCACTAGAGAAAGGGCCTATTCTTGTTTAAAAAAATAAAAGCATCTGTCCTACCAAAATCTTCTGCAGAAATCGGCCTCTTTGCAGATTTGTTGTCAGCTGGTGGTTTGGTAGTAATATCCCACTCTGTTCTTGCCACAGAAGAGGTGTGTGGCTAACCTCGGCGGTGTCCTAGTTTTGTAAGTTACAATTGTTTTTATGACTAGTTAAAAGGAAAAATGAAGAGAGCGGCTCTGGGTCAGCACTGATCATTACCACTAGAGTCACTCTGCACCATTGCTGCACGCATGTCTCGTCCCTGCTCTGAGCTCTTCCGTGGCTATCTCTGCCTTAGTGCATGAGTCCAAAGCACGTCATAATCTCCTCTTGAGCTCTGACCGTAGTTCCTCCTGTTTCCCCACTTGCTCCCTACGTTCCTCCCAGTCCTTGTGTTCCTGTTCCTTTCTTCCCCTTCGTGCACTCTCAGATCTGGGGCAGACTGCAAGCACCCTGGATTCCTGGCTAGCCTGGAAAGCGGCCTGTATTTTTGCCCAGCTAGTAACAGTTTTTAATTGTGCCCACCCAGGCAAAACACTGTCCACACTGATTTGGGAAAAGCCAGTGAGGTTGGATGAGAGTTTGTAGGGATGGGGTGGAAGCTGTATTCAGGGCCGGCTTTAGGCTGATTCCCCCGATTCCCCGGAATCGGGCCCCGCGCCTTAGGCGCCTTTTTAATTTTTTTTACTCACCCGGCGGCGGTCCACTCCAGGTCTTCGGCGGCACTTCGGTGGCGGGGGGGTCCTTCAGTGCCGCAGAAGACCTGGAGCCGAGTGAAGGACCCCCCGCTGCCGAAGTGCCGCCGAAGACCCCGGACCGCCGCCGGGTATTCGAATCTGGCCCCGCAGGTCCTAAAGCCGGCCCTGGCTGTGTTGGGAGAGACGTAGCCACTGTGGCCTATGCTCATTACCTCTCATCCTGGCCCAACCTCAATCCATCCTGCTGGGATTCGCACCTTCTCTCCTCCTGCCTTCTGTGCTTATATGCGGACCAGTCTCGCCCTTTCTGTTGGCTAAACCCTCCCCTCTGTCTTCCCCCTAATCCGTGCATAGGCTTTTCGGAACCCCTCTTTCCCTTTGCCAATCACCACTACTCTCTCCTCATTCTCCTTCCCAGTCACTTATGTCCTGCGTTGCGCCCTGTCCGTGTCAGCTCTTAGTGGGCAGGGAACATCTTCTGCTCTAAGGTGCAAAGCTCTGTGCAGCTGCACAGTGCTGTATAAATGCCTCTCACCACTGATAATACCCAATGTGTTTGCAGATGACGCCCAAACCACAAGATTGGTACGTGAGCATGCACAAGGCCAAACCATGGCTAGCCCTGTGTAGAGGCATCAAATGGGAATAAGGCACAGGGAACCCTTTTCCATCCACTCCCACCCAGCACAGCCACTCAGGAGGTACCTGGGCAGGGGTCTGGCTGGGACTCCACTCGCCTATGCACCAACGCCCACTGGCAGGGCTGCACTGGGAAATGCACAGGTGAAACCGCCTGACATCAAGAGCTGCAGCTCTGGGCACTCCCACTCCAGCATCCCTGGAAGTGATGATGCCTTCTAGAGAACACCTCCCTCCGCACAGATTGGGCATGTCCAGAGGTGAAAGTAAGCCGGTCCGGTATGGCGTACCGGCAAGAGCCAGTACGCCGTGCCGGACTGGACCGGCTTCCGCGGCGGTGATTTAAAAGGGCCCGGAGCTCCGCAGTGGCCGGAGCCCCGGGTCCTTTAAATCGCCCCTTAGCCCTGGGGCTCCCGGCCACCTCTGCAGCTGGTAGCTCCGGGGATGATTTAAAGGCCCTGGGGCTCCCAGCCACAGCCGGAGCCCCGGGGCCTTTAAATCTTGATTTAAAGGCCCCACCTCTTCCGGTTGAGGCCACGCCTCTTCCAGTTGAGGCCACGCCTCTTCCAGTTGAGGCCACGCCTCTTCCAGTTGAGGCCACGCCCCCGCTCAGGACTCCAGCGAACCGGTAAGTCCTTTAAGTTACTTTCACCCCTGGGCATGTCCCACATAACCCACAGGCCAGAATTTGGTCCACATGCAGCATACCCTAAGGAGGAGCAAAGCTGAGCGGTCTGGTGTTTAAAGAGCCAGAGCCTCGTTCATCACTGTTCCTCCAGGTTTATCCCGGCATAGCTCCATTGACTTCATTGCCTTTACAGCAGCAGAAAGCCAGCATGACACAGCAGTGAATCAGGCCCCAAATATCCTAACTACACATGCACCTCTTCAGGAATGCAGGGGAAATCATGCTGTCATGTCTTGATTTCCAAAGTCAGTCTGGGACCCTGTTTCTTCAAATGACAATCTTACAAATTATTAATAAAAAAATACTCCATTGCATTTTCTGGAACTTGTTCTCCTATTCAGCAAAGTATGGTTCTGTGTCTTTATAACTTACACAATTACTGCTCTTGATTAACAACAAAACTGATGAGCTGGCCTTTCCGAAAGCCATAAGCAGAGGCAGCCAAGCAGAAAATATAAGTGAAGGGAAAACAATTAAAAGTTACTTTAGTTGTGATATTAGAGTTGATCGTTGTATTTACGTATTTTTCTATGCAAGATGAAAATCTCTGTTGCATATACAGTGCTGCTTTGCAAATGACACTATTTGGATATAAGTCGCATTTTCATATTGGTTGCATTCGTTCTGGATTAGCAAACAGCATGCATGTGGTATATTGGAGACTTGTCTTATTTTGGTGAAATAGATAAATATAATAGAACATGACTCCCGAGGTTAAAAGCTCTAATACTTACAATGCAAAGCGCTGATACAGAGCCGGTAACTCTGGCTGTAATACTGCAAGTGTGGAATGTGGAACTGTTGTTGCAGGTGCAATATTTACGCGACGCACTGTATAATTTCGCAGACCTGAAAGTAGAGTATTTAAAACACACCACTGGGATGATTAATCACATCAACAAAAAGATGGAAGGCATTTTGCAAATGCTATTATCCTGCAGTGGAATCCTAAAACACTTAATTTTGCAGAGGGTTATAAATATTGGTGCTCAAGTGTAATAGGATTTAAAGAATCAACCAACCCTCTTCTCATTTAAATTTTTATTGATTATATGGAGAAGGTGATAATACACTGGAAATCAGCTTCGTGCCAACATGTACTCACAGCTAAATAACTACACAGCATGAAATCCAGCAGAACTCATCTACATCTGGAGGAAAGATGGTCTTATGGCTAAGGCAGGAAATCTGGATTTTATTCCTGGCTTTGCCATCGGCTTCCTGTGTGACCTTGGAAGAGTCACTTAGGGTGCAAGTGTAGCCGTACCCCAGCTCGCTTTGATTGAACTACCTCAAGTAATAATAGCAGTGCCGTTGTGGCAGCACGAGCTAACCGCTCCCGTATATGCCCATGGTCCTGCGTGCACTTGTACAGCCCAGCTTCACTGCTATTGTTACTGAAGCTGGCTAGATCAAAGCTAGCTTGGACATGTCTCCAGAAGCTGCAGTCACACCTCTGAGCGCAGGGCAGACAGACCCTTAGTCTCGCTGTGCCTCTGTTCCCCATTGGGCACATGGGGGTAAAGATACTTCCCTATCGCAGAGTAATGCTATAACAATACATTCGTGAGCGCTTGTGAGAGGCTTGGAGACTGCAGTCTTGCAAAGCGTCCCCTCAGGTGAGTAAGTGCTCACCCACGTGTCTATGGCTGGCACAATCAGGCCCTAGACACGTGGCTAATAGCACCGTTTCACCACTGTTAGCCTTAGGCGGAGCATGTTGCAACAGCCCAGTGTCGGGACAATATGTTATAATGACTGTGTTGAGAATTTGTAATATCTTACTGCTATTACTTTAATTGGATTTCATTGTTGTGGGATAGATATGTAAGCGGGGGAATGGTCCCGCTCTTGTGGGGAACTTTCCTGGCTTCTGTGCTACCCCGGTGAAGTGGGCGAGCGAAAGGATCTGAGTCCTCGCTCCCACTTCCTTGACCCAGAGGCCTCCCTGCCCTTGAGGACTCTACTGTCTGGCAGAGTTCTCGTAGCCCCAACAAGGCTGGGCCCAGGATTCCTGGGGGGGCTCACCCCCCAACCCTGCTGTGGTCACCTAGGACAGGGGCTAAGGTGTCCCCACTACGGGGTACCCTTTCTGCACTGGGCACCTCCCTGACACACTGATTATTTTATACAATATAAAGCAAATACAAGTTGTTTTACTTAACAATTAATCTAAAGAAAAGAATAAGAAAAAATGGGAAAGGTCACAGGAAAACACATCACCCTGCTCTGTGGCAGGGAACATTTCAAACAGTGTCTCTGGACATCAAAGCACTGTGCAGTCTGTTCCTTGTAGGTCCCGGGCCGCCTTCTCAGGGCCTGGCTGTGCTGCAGTTATGCTGCCGGTTAGACACTTGCAATGGCGGTGACCACACACCTCCAGGCTGCGGGTGGTGGGCCCCTTCTTCCCAGTGCCAGCCCCCCAGTCAGGTTAAGATCCCCCTCCCAGCCTGGCCCGCATGGACCCTTGGCTGGTGTGTCTTCCTGCGCTGGGCCCTTTTACCAAGGTTCCCCGCTTGGCTGGCCCCAGTTGCTCACCGCGCCTGGTTCTCTGGCTGCAGCTCTGCTCCCAGCACAGGGTCTGCTCTTCTTGGGCTGTGCCTCTGGCTCTCTGGCTGCAGTTCTGGCCCCTCTGGATCTGGCCCAGCTCTGCTCTCCCGCTCAGCTTGGGCCCCTGCTTTCTCCTTAGGTCGGCCCCCCTCTGTCTGACTCAGGCACATTCCTGCTCACACGGAGGACGGGACCCACCCTGGCCTTCTGTCTCCTTGATTAGCTGGCCCGCCCTGTCAATCTGGAGCATTGGCCTCTTGCCATTGTTCCTGGGGACTATCAGTCTCAGGGTCCTGATTTGCCATTGATCCCTCCCCTTTTAGTGCTGGGAGCTAGCAACCAAAACACCCCCACTGAATGTTAGTAAGGGGGCAACAGTCCCCTTACAGATACACCCCATCAAGGGATGTCCAGTCACTTATGGTCAGCTGGGAGCTTATGCCCCAACTGTTAGAGTCTCTCTGAAGGCCTAAATCACAAAATGGGAGAGTGTGACCTAATGGTCAGAGTCCATAGGGCTCCCTTGCTCCCAGGGCCACTATATAAATCCATGGCATGCCCACACCTTGAATATTGCCTGTAGTTCTGTCTCAAAAAAAGATATATTAGAATTGAAAAAAAGAACAGAGAAAGGCAACAAAAATGATTAAGGGTATGGAACAGCTTCCATATGAGGAGAGATTAATAAGACTGGGACTGTTCAGCTTGGAAAACAGACGACTAAGGGGGGATATGATTGAGGTCTATAAAATCATGACTGGTGTGGAGAAAGTGAATAAGGAAGTGTTATTTATCCCTTCACATAACACAAGAACCATGGGGCACTCAATGAAATTAATAGGCAGCAGGTTTAAAACAAACTAAAGGAAGTATTTCTTCACACAATGCACAGTCAACCTGTGGAACTCATTGCCAGGGGATGTTGTGAAGACCAAAAGTACAAGTGAGATCAGAAAAGGATTAGATAAGTCCATGGAGGACAGGTCCATCCATGGCTATTAGCCAAGATGGTCAGGGATGCAAACCCATTCTCTGGGTGCCCCTAAACCTCTGACTGCCAGAAGCTGATCACTCAGTTGCTTTGTTGTGTTCATTCCCTCTGAAGCACCTGTCATTGGCCACTGTCAGAAGAGAGGACACAGGGCTAGATGGACCATTGATCTGACGTAGTATGGCCATTCTTATGTTCTTACAGCAAGGTATAATGACATGCAATGCTGGTCTCATTACATGACAGTAAGAGCTGAGGCCAGCATTTTCAAGCCTGGCTGCCGAGTTAGGCTCCTAAACCTAGGCACCAAGATAGAACTTATCATCATCAGTTGTATTACAGTAGCACGTATAATCCTCAACCTTGACTGAGACCCCCCTTGTGCTAGGCACTGTACAGTCACAGTCAGAAACAGTCCCTGGCCTGAGCTAACCCTATGGAATAGGCAAGGCAGACAAAGAGGGCGGGGGAGAGGAAACAGAGGCATAGAGAGGGAAAGGGATCCACACAGCAGAGCAGTGACTGAGCCAGGAATTCTCTGCTGAGTGCCAGCCCAATGCCCTCTTCACAGGACCCCACGGCCTCTCTAAAGCGGACTGGTTTTCAAAGATGTTAAGCACCTGCAGCTCCTAGTGGCATCATGTAATTCTTTTCATAATAATTGTCCTAGTAGCAATCAGCTCACCTTGTAGATTCTTCTCCAGAAGGAACTGTACGCCCTTTCCTTTGTCGAATGGCAGCACCCATCATGTAAGGATCCAAATGTGTTAAAGACTCTTCCACAGGCCCATAAAGGACTCCGCGGTGCCCCCTATGCATGGTAGTCCCGGCTCACCCATCCATCTCCCAGGCATCATTGCTAAAGGCTCACTTTGGTTGTCTCACCTCCATGGAATGAGATGGAGGGAGAAAGGATTAAACATAACCCATTCCTATAATCCCATGAGTTCTGGTTGTAACCCTATGCACCACCCTCAGAATTCCTACCCTCCTTGGTGTAGACACTTTACAAATGTTTATACAGTAGAACCTCAGCGTTACGGACACCTCCGGAGTGGAGGCTGTTCATAACTCTGAAATGTTCGTGACTCTGAACAAAGCGTTATGGCGGTTCTTTCAAAAGTGTACAACTGAACATTGACTTAATACAGCTTTGAAACTTTACTATGCAGAAGAAAAATGTTGCTTTTAACCATCATACATTTTTTGGGGGTCTCTGTTGCTGCTGGATTGTGTACTTCTGGTTCCAAATGAGGTGTGTGGTTGACTGGTCAGTTCGTAACTCTGGTGTTCGTAACTCTGAGATATCCCCACCTCATACCCTAGAGCTGACACTTAGCCAAGGAATATTTATTTATACCAGGGGGAAAAAAGAATAGAGAAATGGCTTTTTTAAAAGCTTCCTTCCAGCATTCGGATAATGTTTAATTGTTCTTGCAGTATGGCGCCCAGAACTGAATAAAATGGGCCAGATTATCAGGTGGCGCAAGTCAGCATAGATTCATCGAGGTCAACATGCTGGGGGTTCAGCCAATGTAAGCTAGTACAGATCTACTGAAGTCAACGGGCCGGAATCTTGACTAGACTCCTGGCTGAGACATTTTCAACAAATTGTTTCCCCATTCAAAAAACGATTTGTTGAAACCAAAACTGTTTGTGAAATAGGGTCAGGTTTGACAAATTTCCCCCCTCGAAAAAAACATTGAGGGGAAAAAAATTGAAGTTGTCGACACTTTTGAAACAAAAAATTCAGGTTTTCCAGTTCAAAATGACTTTTTGTTTAGAAATTTAAGCCAATTAGACTGAAAAGAAAAAGGTTGAAAAAAAAAAAGAAAGAGGTCAAAATGAAAACTAAACATTCTGAAAGTATTGTAACACAACCTTTGAACTGAAAAATATTTTCTTTTCTGCTTCATGAATATTTTTTAGATTTCTGCCCTGATTCAAGTATTTGCAGGATGAGAAAATCATTTCCCACCCAGGGCTGATTCTGATTTCTTTCTGCCCCTCCTCTTGTCACTGTATCTATGCGTCTGACTCACAAGATCCATGCTACAACTTGTTAACACTGTCTGCCAGATTATTAATGAAGATTGCATCTAACACCAACCGCTGCGGTCCCTTATCAGACACTTTCCCACATCTGGATAGGGTTCCCTTTGTTAATGATCTTTTAGCCGGTTTTCAATCTGCCCGACACCGTTCCGATCCAAGCCACTGAATTCATTTTTCAAGGAATACTTTGTGATTCAGAATGAATCAGCTGCTTTATTAAAACCCAAATTGGACATCCAATCATTTTGGAACAAGCAAACAAGTTTCTTCGGCAAAGACGGTGCTATATAAATCCCTCCTGCTCATTATTTCTGGCTCCCTGACACTCTACAGGTGATATTTTCAAAAGCGCTCAATGTTGTCCTAATTCTTCCCATTGAAGTCAATGGTAATTTCCCATTGATTTCAATGGGAGCAGAGTCAGGCCAGTTCTTAGTGCCTTCAAAAATCCCAAACTGTAGAATTTTTCTCTTATTATTTGTTGAATTGTTTGACTAGAGATAGAAGTTGGACTTCCTGCCCTACTTAGTGGAGTTCTGTTCCAGTGGAGGAAGATATAGCAAAATACGTACCAAAAATAAAAATAAAAAAACGCATAGGTACTGTACCCGAGACTGCCATATCATGGTGACATGCATTGTCCTCACTCATCAGGAGTTAACGTGAACAAGAATTTGGAGTATGTCAAAGGATGGCCCCACCTGGAGCACTGCCCTGTGGCAGGCCTTGGCATGACCAGTGCCCTGCCTCAGTTTCCTTTTTCTTCCTCCCATGAAAGGAACACAGTCGCTGTGTCCAATAAAAAGGTCTCCTCCGGGCATCATGTATCATATCCATCAGTTCAGTAATTTCCCAACGCCTTGGAGTAAAAGCCAATCTCCAGTTCCCACAGTAACCATATAAATGTACAATGGTTTTCCCATTAGCCTCTCCAGGGACATCACTTCCAGGTCACCCACCCACGAGTTAGCAGCAGTCCCAGTTCCTTTTGCCCCAGTCTCCAGCCCTCCCTGCCCGAGAGTGACCATCTTCCCATAGCCCTTCACTCAGGTCTATGCCCCAAGTGCTCTCCCTCCTGCAATGTCCCGCTCCACCAGGCCTTCCTGCCCAGGGCATTCCCCCCTCTCACCACAACCCTCTTGCTTCTGGGCTTCCCCTGACCAACCTGGATCATCCCCTCTTGCCAAGAGGCCTGAGCCTTGCACTCGTCGGGAGGCCCCAGCTTGGGTCAGGTCTCACCAACAGTCCTGTCCCAGCTCCCAGCCAAACTCAGCTCTCTCTGCTGGGTCTCCTGTAGCTGCTTCCCAAGCTCTTCCTGGCTGCTTCCGGTCTCCAAGGGCAGCTCTCGCCTGCACCTCCTGTGTCTGTCTCCTCCAAGGCTTGGGCTCCCCAGGGATCTAATGCACCCAGTCTTGCTCCTTCTAGAGCCTAGGTGCCCTCTCTGAGGCCTACCTAGGGCGGTCAACTGACCAGTCACAGGTGCACTGGCCTCTACCCTCTTAAAGGGCCAGTGTCACCCAGTGACAATATACAACAGAAAATATGTTTCCAGGTGATGTTGTTTCTAGCAACCATGTGGGCGCAAACTAACCCACCATAACGTGGCAGCTGGGACAATAACACACTGGATGGTGGTCACATGAAAAGTGCTCATTGCCTGCAAGGAAGCAGGGGCTTTTGGGTAAAGGACAGACCTGAGGTCAATTTCTGGTAATGATGCAGACTCTTTGTAGGGAACAAATCAGTTAGCCACTCTGTGCCTCAATTTCCCCTTTGCAAAAAGGAAATTAGTACTTCATCCTATCTCTCTGCCTTGTCAATTTGGATTGGAAGCTCTCTGGGGCTTTGACTGTCTCATTATGTGTTTCTACAGCAAGTAGCATAAAAGGGCCCTGATCTTGGTTGGCACTTGTAGTGCTAATAACACGCTAGTAACAGAAAATTAGCAGATGACCTATTCTTGGCTAGCTGTGTGATTGTATCATAGATTATCAGGGTTGGAAGGGACTGTCATCTAGTCCAACCCCCTGCTCAAAGCAGGACCAATCCCCAGACAGATTTTTGCCCCAGATCCCTAAATGGCCCCCTTAAGAATTGAACTCATAATCCTGGGTTTAGCAGGATGATGCTCAAACCACTGAACTATCCCTCCCTCAAGCTAGTCTAGCCTGGAAGTGTGAGCTCAAATGCCACTCCAGATGGCAGCTCACCTGTGAGACTCTTTCCATGCTACACTTCTGCATGTCTGTGACTCTCGTTTTTGGAATTTCAGAAGAAAGAACAACCTGATCAGAATTTCTGCACCTCTCTGAAATGGACGTCGAGGCCCAGGCTTCTGCTGAGACGGCATTTCTCCATTCCTTAATCAAATTTAAGTTGGAACAAAAAGCTAAATTTCCATTGGGCTTTCAATATGTTTAGGACAATATGGTTCAATATTATTTCTGTCTGTCAGCGGCTTTTCAGTATCGGATCCAGTGTGTTACATGGTAATATTTGCTTTGAATTCCAGTACTTCGCCTCCTTTGATACTTTGCTGGATTATGGAGTTTGCATAGCTAATTGTATTTCCTCTGTTTTTTTTTTTTTTATTGTGTACATGTGTGAATAATGGAATGAATTTAACAGTGTAACTCTGCCTGCTGTCTCCCATGACCCTCTTGGAAATGAGATGGCACATCTCTAGAGTTTCATCCCAGAATCCTTTTTTTAAAAAAAAAAAAAAACATTAATAAATGCAAACTTGCCTGAAGGAGCATGATATCTAGACCTGAATTTTGTCAGGACTTAATTACACTTTCCGGAGACAGACTGTGTAAAAGATTCTTTACAGCATCTCATGTGTGGGTGTCCCAGAAATGTCACCGCAAAGGGAATCACATTTAGCCACTTGCCAAAGTCCATGCGGGGGATGCAATTTACCACAAAAAGCCACACTTGAAGGACACCAAAACAATATTCATGAGGGACCAAGACGAATATAACGTGAGATTCCATCCGTTAGCGTGAAAATCTCACTCTCTGGACTAAGTATCACTAATAACAACAAATTGTTACTTATTGTTATTATTATAGGTGGGTAGTCAGAGACCAGCACCCCCGCTGTGCTAGGAGCTGTACAAACACAGAACAAAAAGTCAGACTCTGTGCCAAAGAACTTACGGTCTTAATTTTCAGCAGTAAAAGTGAGGAGACCCAAATCTGTCCACAGTGCGGGTCACTTTGAGACTAAAATGACTGACGCCTCTCAAAATGAGGGGTGGGTAAAGATGGAATTACTTCTTTCATCGGTGTGAATTAAAAAAAAGGTATAATCAAGACTCAGATCTGAAAGAGAAGCTCAGACTTCAACAACTTATTGAATGCGCACTGATCATTCAGAACCAAATTCAAACTTTCCTCTCCTAGTTTCTCCATAGAGAACAAAGATAAAAATACACGAATATAACCCTTCTGCCAGGAGAAATCGGCAGCAACCAGGGTTGGGTTCAATATCTAGGGGTTCCTCTTAACAACAGAACCAGGTCGAGCACTCACCCAGCAATCCGGGAAAACTTACCACCACCCCTGGGTCTCACTAAGAGGCCATACTTCCTCACTCGCAAGCGCTGAGTCTGTGTATAACACAAGAGAACTTTTATTAAACGGAAAAGGGAACCAAGCATTAGTTGGGAAAACAGCACAACCACATTCAAATGCATGTGACCATAAGCAAACCCAACCTCACAGCACATTGGGCAGTGTCCTTTGCCTCAGTTTCCCACCTTGCAGTGGGAAAGGCCAATGAACCAATGTCTCTTTAATACCTCACTCCCCTCTCCCTCCACTGCATCCCACTCCCAGGTGGCTATCCTTGGTTACCAAAGGCCCAGAATTCAGAGAGATGTTCACAGAGGTCTACCTCCCCACCAAGCAATGTCTCTGAAGTCACTGTGCACCTCTGCAACTGGCTGTTTTCTGCTGCTTGCTCATTGCCACTTCTCCAATGACACATTCTGAGGCTACAGTCCTTAACCCAGACCTTTCCTTCATGGGCATGGGGCATCCTTACCCACTGCTTAGCAAGTGAGGTTCAGTTTAAGGGGAAGCCCTCAATCAGGGCAGGATAAGTACAGTTCTGCTGCCCTTTACTGGGACAATAAGGATAACAAGATTTCATTATCCCTGCTCTCAAAACTAAAGAGATTTGTAACCCAACACCAGCCAAAAGTCATTGTGGCAAAGCAGCTCCACCATGCTGCGTGCCAAGGCAGAGTAGGTGGGTCTATGCAAATACAGTCCATTCCTGAAGTCTTTCCCCCCAGCTCATCACTAGACGTCAGGGGAAAGCTCATTCAGACCCTGCTTACATCAGATAAGGAAAAGTTATTTACTTATTCCCATAATACAAGAACTAGGGGCCACCAAATGAAATTAATAGGCAGCAGGTTTAAAACAAATAAAAGGAAGTTCTTCACACAGTGCACAGTCAACTTGTGGAACTCCTTGCCTGAGGAGGTTGTGAAGGCTAGGACTATAACAGCGTTTAAAAGAGAACTGGATAAATTCATGGAGGTTAAGTCCATTAATGGCTATTAGCCAGGGTGGGTAAGGAATGGTGTCCCTAGCCTCTGTTGGTCAGAGGGTGGAAATGGATGGCAGGAGAGAGATCACTTGATCATTACCTGTTAGGTTCACTCCCTCTGGGGCACCTGGCATTGGCTACTATTGGAAGACAGGATACTGGGGTAGATGGACCTTTGGTCTGACCCAGTACGGCCGTTCTTATGGTCTTATGTTATGTAACAATATGTTTATAAGACACATGAGATGCTCTCCAAACAGGGCTTAACGAAATGGTGTTAGCAAAAGATCTGGCATTAACATATTAAATGGGGAGTCTGCTTCATAGTTTTCTTCACCCAGCTATTTCATGAGGACCTCTTTGGAGAGCATCTCATGAGTCATATAAAAATATTGTCCTTGTATCTTTATCCTGGTTCTTTATGGAGAAAGTTGGAGAGGAAAGCTTGCATTTGATTCTGAATGATCAGTGAGCATCCAAGAAGTTGTTGGTATTTTCCCCGTCAAAGCTGTGTTTCTCTTTCAGATCTGATCAATATTCACGAGCTTTTGTGCATCTAATCCTCCCAAGCAGGGACACCAAATTTATTTCGCTTTGCACCTTTTATAGTCAGCTAATCAGAATGATTTTTTAGTCAATGAATTGAAAACTGTGGTCCCAGAAGTGAGTAAGTCACTGAGCCAAACAATCCCATGCCTTCTGGTTTTATTTATCAACCCCTGCCATTAGCACATGCAGAGCACGTCAAGACAAGAAAGAACAGAGGCTTCCAGGGATGGGAGGATTTTGCATAATGGAAATAAAATATTAAACTGGGCTATTGTAAGGCAAAGAGGGATACACATGCACTGCCATTTTCAAAATAGCCAAACATGTGTGTGGGTTTTATTTTAATAGCAACATTGTTGATTAGAATTCACAAAAAGAAGTCATCGATGCACGGATTAAGATTTCCATCAGACAGTTATCTACTTACATTCCCAACTGCCAGGTTCATTTTAGACCAGTGTTTCCAGTATAAAATGTGCATAGCTTAAAATTTTGGTTGGGCGGCATTTTTTGGTTGCAGACTCTATGTTTGTGGCTTACTTTTGCTTCTGGTGACTTGCTAGCCGTTCAGCGATGTGGACAAATCATTAGATATAACTATTGTTTCTGCCTCTGGAATGAATCATCCTCACATACTCTTTCCTGGGTTGCCCAGGGAAACAGAAAACAAATTACCTTTGGTTTTGAAAACCAGGTGATTTGGTTTATTTGAAAGGAATACTGCCACATTATTTTCTACCTTTAGGGGGAAATTGCACCTTGCTGTTTAAAGATACCAAGTAAAGACAGGGGCAGATGCTCACAGCTTGCTATCAGATTCTCCTATAAATAAGGCTTACATCTGATTTTCAACTTAAACACCACAGAAAAGACTAGGACACCTGGAATTGGAACCAACTTTGAAAATTCCCAGTGGGAAGCACTATGAAGAATAAATATATATCATTAGAGCTGGTCAGGAATTTTTTTCTTGTTAAAAAATGTCCATTCATCAAAACCGAAACTGTTCCACAGGAAAGGGTCTGTTTTGATGACTGTCTCGAGGCAAAAAAAATGGTTGGAAAAAGTTTCACTATTGTTGAAATATCCCATTTTGACATTTTCACAATGAAAAATGTTGATGTCTTGGTTTGAAATGACTGTTTGTTGTGATATTTAAGCTAATTATAGTAAACAGTCAAAAATCACAGTGAAATGTTTTGAAATTATTGGAATGAAACCTTTTGATGGACCCTCATGGACATTTTTTTCATTTTGTAAAAAAAATTCAAAATGTAACCTTTCATCCAGATTTTGGACGGGAATTTTTTTTTCAAATCTTGAATATCTTCCCAGGCTGGGAAAACAGTTTCCCACCCAGCTCTAAGAGTTGTGTTATAAATACACCGTAGTTCTTCATTCAAAAATCTACATTTATCCCGTATCTTGTATGTAAAACACCCCTGTAGAGTGACTGGGGAGCGAATCCTGACTTCTTCAGGCAGACCATTGTCTGCCAACGTAAGCACATACCCTGCGTGTCTCTACTTAAACCAAAAAAACTCTTTGTGAACCTCTCCGACAGCAAGAGTAAAAAGCACAGATTCCACTGCATTGGGAGCTGGCTAGGACAGTTATTGCCCAGGAAGACAGAGACTGGAGATAGCAACCAAAGCCAAAGACTATTTTCAAATATCTTAAAGGCAGGAAGGTCTGATTATCAAAGGAGACATCTGGGAAGACAGTAGAAATAAGGGGGACTTTTATCTTGCTCAGGCTTCTGAAGCTGGCAGGGCTTAGGCTCTGGCTTATAACCTGTCTTTGTCGCAAGAGAGGAAATACACAGTGAGCATTTATCTGTGCCGAGGTTTTTAAGGCCCGGCTTGACAAAGCCCTGGCTAGGATGATTTAGTTGGGGTTTGTCCTGCTTTGAGCAGGGGGTTGGACTAGATGACCTCCTGAGGTCCCTTCCAACCCTAATCTATGATTCTATGAAATTTGGGAACGTGAGCTCAAGGGTGGGCAAGACTACTATTACTATGTCAGACTGAGATCCCGGTAGTGCTCTCTAGACCCCCCTGCCGTCACTGTGCTAGGCACTTCACACAGGCCCTGGCCTATGGTGACCAATGTGAGAACCATTCTGGTGACTGGCGATTTTAGGCAGGTTGCAGCGGTGACTGGAGACAGATCACGGTCAGAGTGGAGCCGGCCTGAACCCTGGAGGTGGCCTGTTCTGTGGGAAAGCCACAGTGGGAAGGTGGGGCAGGAAGACAACGGCTATCCTGGAGGTTAGAGAGAGGCATCCACAGCACGGTGGATGCCAGTAGGGATGGCGGCAGTCTGGGGAACTGCTGGGGTGCGGTGGCCTTGAGTGTCTTGCTGCGTTCTTATTCCTACTGGGGTTTCAGTATTTGTATGTGATGGAACCACACGGAGACAGCTGGGGTCCCACTAACAGTGTTCACTGACGACACTCACACATGCCAGCCCTAGCTACCAACAGACTGCTGCTCGGACTGCTTGCAAAACCCAGGGCCGGCGCAACCCATTAGGCGACCTAGGCGGTCGCCTAGGGCGCCAACTTTTGGGGGGCGCCGGCGCCCCAGTCATTGGCGGAATTTCGGGGGCGGGACCTTCCGCCGCCTAGGACGGCGAAAAAGCTGGCGGCGCTCCTGGCAAAACCACAGACCATGCTGAGCACCACTGGAGGGCTCACTAGCTATTTCAAGGGATACTGTCCTATTTACTACACCCACCTATTGAGCAGAGGCTAATCCTTATGTCAAACCTCCACTGGTGGTGGACCAAGGCTCAACCAGAGGTGAAAGTAAGCCAGTACGGGCCGGTACAGCATACCGGCAAGAGCTGGACTGGCTTCCCCAGGCTGGCACTTTAAAGGGCCCGGGGCTCCCTGCAGTGGCCCCGGGCCCTTTAAACTGCCTCCGGAGCCCCACTGCCACTACCCCGAGGCTCCTGCCACTGCGGGGAGCCCCAGGCCCTTTAAAGTGCCGCCCAAGCTCGGCTGCCGGAGCCCCTGGGTAGCGGCGGCAAGGCTCCGTCAGTGATTTAAAGGGCCTGGAGCTCTGCTGAGGTAGCGGCGGCCAGAGCTCCGGGCCCTTTAAATCGCCCCTTAGCCCTGGGGCTCCCAGCCACCTCTGCAGCTGGTAGCTCCGGGGGTGATTTAAAGGCCCCACCTCTTCCAGTTGAGACCCCGCCTCTTCCAGTTGAGGCCACGCCCCTGCTCGGGACTCCGGCGTACCGGTAAGTCCTTTAAGTTACTTTCACCCCTGAGCTCAACCCACCAAATTTGTTTTCTTTCGTGACTAATACCGGATTTGAACCCAGCCTTCTAGAGGCCAAAGGCTAGGGAGTTAGCCCGTTCTACCTTCCCACCGCCTTCGTATGGTACGTTCATTGGGAGCCACGCTTGGCTTCACTGACTGAACATTTCACTCTCATGTGCTGGCCTCAGCTATATGTAAATGAATACGGCCTTAATGTATTTGTTAATGAAAAAGTTAAACTGGTAAATGAAAGAAGAGTTTATTTAACTCCGTTTATTTTAAAGGCCACTTAGCACAGTGAGCATTAATGATGTCCAGTAAATGTATTTCCTTAACAGGATTCCTCCGCTAGCAGGTATTCTGAGCAGAGAGTCTATACTGCACATGGAGGATTTCGATAAATTGCTACGTTGGGTCACACGGTCTGATAAATGGACAGTAATTCATGCTAAATTACACTAGGACTCCTTTGGAAGGATGTCTTATAGCCCCATGAATATAAAAGCCACTCTGTATCTCAGGCGTTCCTGGGAAGCCAGACATTTCTGTGTGTTATAGCAAATGGCAGATTAGAATAACATTAATCATGATGGCTCCATTTGTCAGTTCCACTCTCATTAAGCATTGTTACAGTAATGTACCATTATTTTAAAGCATCGTCAGGGATTGTTTACAATGGGTTTAATAGAGTGAGAGGGCAGAATTCAGAAGTCTTCTCTCAGGTGCGACCGACTTTCCCAGTGCTGCAAACGGATGGCGTTAATATTAGCGTTAGCCACCCATCTATGGCATCCCTCCCCTCCCGACCCCGGCTTGGTGTCCATCCGCCCAGCAGGCCGCGTTCCCCTCTTTCCAGTGCTGCGCGCTGCGGCCCCAGTCTCCGGCCCCAGCGCTAGCCCCGCCCAGACCCACCCCCACGAGGCACACCACCTGCTGGGCTAGCATTGCGGCCAGAGAACGGGGCAGCAGTGCGCAGCGCGGGCAGGAGGGGATCGCAGCTGGGCTGACAGACACCGAGCCAGTGTCAGGAGTCCCAGCCTGTGGATTTGGGGGGCTCTGGCCCCGATTTGGGTGGCCTGGATGCTAAGTGGGTGGCCTACTCGTGGCTATGCACCTGACCTAAGGGCTTTAGGAGCACCAAGAAGCCCTGGCATCAATGCTTTGTTCTGCCACAGATTTCCTATGTGACCTTGGGCAAGTCACTTAGCCTCTCCGGGCCTCAGTTCCCATCTGTACAATGGGTCTGTGTAGTGGGATAGGTACAGTCTATCCCATATGCCGGGTCACGTATGATGAGAAGAAGGGAAAAAACTGTATAGCAGCCTGTTAGGTCCTGTGTTTGTGACCCTGACTATAAAACGTGGTGGCCGGAGTCAATTAAGCAGCCCTTCCTCTCAGGGCAGCATTGCCTAATGGCCAGAGTCAATAAAGTCGGCCCTTCTGCTCAGGGCAGTGTGGCTTAATAGCCTGAGCCATTAAAGTAACCCCCCTCTGTAGAACTGTGTAGGCTACTGGGCCATTGGGGAATTGGGGCGCCACTCAGGGGTGTGGGGCACCCAGGGTAGGGGGACTCGGGCCTTCCCTGATCCTCTGAGTCCCAGCCCAAGGCCCTGGAGGTGGTGGGGGTGCTCACCACTGAGACAGCAGGGATCCTACCAAAACACGCTGACTGGCTTCCCGGTTCACTCACCGGAGAAAAGTCTAAGTTCCCTGGGCTGCGTCCTACCCTTTCTCCCTCAGCGATGCTCCACGGTTCCCCGGGGGTCCTCAAGTGGCATATCTCCTGCAGTTGCAGTCCCTTTTCCGGGCTTGTCAGGCAACCTGGAGTCCATCTGGAGCTCTGTGTGCCATGGCTCTGTAACTGGGGCCTGTAGCAGCTCCCTGGAGAGAGCCTGCAGTCTGCATCCTCCGTCTCCAACAGCCTGCCCAGATTGCGTTGGGCTGCTTCCTTTTATACTCTGCCTCCAGACTGAGCATGCCCAGCAGAGTCGGAGGGGCGGGGCTTCCTCTGCCAGCAAAGCACAGTTAAGCCTTTCAGGGCTGGTGCGGGGTAGGTACACCCCGTCACAGGCTGGGCTGACAGCATGGCCCAACCTTATGGGGGAGTTGTGAGGATAAATATGTTACAGATTGTGAAGGGCTTTGAGATCTACTGATGAAAAGTGCTATATTGGGGGGAGGGATAGCTCAGTGGTTTGAGCATTGGCCTGCTAAACCCAGGGTTGTGAGTTCAATCCTTGAGGGGGCCACTTAGGGATCTGGGGCAAAATTGGTCCTGCTAGTGAAGGCAGGGGGCTGGACTCAATGACCCTTCGGGGTCCCTTCCAGCTCTATGAGATAGGTATATCTCCATTTATTATAAATAGCTAGCAATAATAATATTAGCGGGATTTGAGCTCCTCCACCCCTTGAAATCTCCCCACAGGTGCCTAAGTACCTAACCAGGAACCTAACGTCAGGTGCTCCCATTTTTGAAAACCTCAGCCACTGCCCACTGAAACGACACTGCCCGGATTGCAGAAAACTGGTGTGGGGGAAGGGCATCTGAGGAGGAGAAAAGGAGGATGGGCACTGAGGGAGGAAGGAAAGAAGCAAGCAGAGAGGAACGCAAGAAAGGGAAGGACTGAGTCTTTAAAAATCTCTCCGCTCTGCTGTAAAACGTAAAATAACACGTGACTCAGAAAAACGACGTGAGCACCAACTGTGCTTCCTGGCCTGTGATTGGGGAGCTCTGCGGCTATCGCACCTTGGCAATGCTGCTTCTGCACTGTGGTCTTTAACCGCAGCCTTTGCTGCTTCCGCGGCGTGCCCGCTTCCTCCTCCTCACCATCACAGGGGTCACACAGCAAATATTACCAGCAGGACCAGCAGAAGACCCAGGGCTGGTTGAAGGAAGTTTCGCGCCCTAGGCAAAACTTCCACCTTGCGCCACCCAGCTAACCCTGCGGCAGCTAACCACGCCCACCCGCCCCTCCCACCAGAGGAGCCCCCCCCACGGCAGCTAACCCAGCGCAGGGAGCCCGCCCCCCCGCCCGCAGAGCCCCCCCCCAGCAGCTACCCCCCCTCCCCGCAGCTAACCCCGCCCGGGGAGCCCCCCCTCCACGGCAGCTAACCCCGCCCGGGGAGCCCCCCCCCTCCGCGGCAGCTAACCCCGCCCGGGAAGCCCCCCTCCGTGGCAGCTAACCCCGCCCCCTCTGTGACAGCTAACCCCGCCCGGGGAGCCCGCCCCAGCTCACCTCCGCTCCGCCTCCTCCGCTGAGCACGCCGGCGCCGCTCTAATTCTCCTCCCCTCCCAGGCTTGCAGCGCCGATTGGAGGAGAATTAGAGCGGGGGCTGTGTGCTCAGCGGAGGAGGCAGAGTGGAGGTGATCTGGGGTGGGGAGTGGTTCCCCTGTGCGCCTCTCCCCGGTTACTGCGAGCGGCCCTCCCCGCGCCCCCCCGCCCCAGCTCACCTCCACTCCACCTCCTCACCTGAGCGGGCTTTTAGGCGCCCTCAACCACTAGGCGCCCTAGGCGGCCACCTAGTTCGCCTAGTGGTTGCACCGGCCCTGAGAAGACCCATGCAGTCCAAGTGGACTCTGCCAGTGCACCTCAGTCCTGATCGGTCTCTGACTGGCTATAAGCCAGATTAGTCATTTCCAGGTGAGTTTCATGCCTATGGGGTGGCAGGGGCAGGGAGGGGACAGATCATGTGACCACACATTGAGGATGGGAAGCAGAGGAAGCCTTCCTGACACAAAGGTGCCCAGCAGAGCTGATCAGAAGATGGAATTTCCATTCAATGGGAATTTCTGACATTTTGAAATGTGTGCACTCCAAATCAGAACCAATGTCAACACTTCCCACAGAAGAGAGATGCTGAAAAATGTTGATTTGGAACTATCAACATTTTGTTTTGTGTATTGCCCTTGTCTGCAGAGTCAGCTGGAGCAAAACTATTTTCCTCTGTTTAACAGCGGCCTTCATGTCCTATTCATGGAAAGTTTGAATGACAATCCCAGGGCGTATTAGACAATAGTCATTTGTATGGAGACTTACAATAAAGGTGTATTTGCATGTTTGAAGGGCATCCTTGTTGAATGAAGCAGTATGGGGGCCTAACACCTAAAGGGAAGGAACTATCCTCTGCCCGTCACACTGAAACTTTAGCAAGTCTTTTAGTCTGCTGCAGTACCTCCAACATTCGAAAAGACACTTCACAGCCAGCGTGTGTGAGGTTTTATGGGGAAAGGGAACTGAACACAACAGAACAGATGCACTCCTCCACTCAAAGGTTTGGCTGACAAACAGAGAGCTGAAGCACAAAAATTATAGTCAGAAATAGGAATCGCAGAGACCTGCAGAGCTTTGTGAAGGAGATAACACAGACACAGCTCTTGATAGCCAGACTTGGAAATTAACCAGCAGTGTCTCCGTTCTCTAGCTCATGATAAATCTCATGTAGGGGTTTTCAGGCATCTTCACTAATTCATAAATAGGAACAGGGGTGTGTGTTGTATTTGTCAATCTCTCCCCTTTCCTCTTGCACAGAGCAGGGAAAGTGACTTTAAATTACAACTCTCATATGTGATTGGCTGTAGGATACCGGTGCTCAAACTCTGAGCCCTAGGCCCTAGTTGTCCCTGATGTGCAAAGATCGGAGGATGCTCCAAGGACTCTTTTGTCCCCACCTGCGCTTCCTACACAAAATCTAGGAACAATGGCACTTTGCCTGTCAAACGAGAAATCTAGGCACAACCGTCAGAGCCTGTGGCGCCCCTCTGTAATTAGAGCTTGACTTTGTTTAGACCACTCAAATCTTTGATTGGTTGGGAATTTCAAAGAGACCGTCCTGGGGGTGAGAGGACCTGCAAGCTCTAATCGATCTGTCAGGGATCGATTTATCACGTCTCGTCTAGACGCGATAAATCGATCCCCGAATCGACACCCGTACTCCACCTCGGCAGGAGGAGTAAGCGGAGTCGACGGGGGAGCTGCGGCGGTCGACTTGCCGCCGTGAAGACGGCCAGGTAAGTCGAACTAAGATACTTCGACTTCAGCTACGCGAATAGCGTAGCTGAAGTTGCGTATCTTCAATCGATCCCTCCCCATAGTGTAGACCAGCCCTAAGAAAGGGCATGAGGGGCTGGGATGAGCTCATGCCACCCAGCACAAGCCAAAGAGAAGTGTTGTTTGGAGGGTTGGTGTCCAATAGAGGCACAGACAACACTTCATGGTCATGGGTCCGAAGAGTCAAGTGCGAAGGGTTTAAGGTGGCATGTTAGGCTGTCACTCTTGGTTGCTGATGGACACACAAAAATACACGGCACGTGCTAAGGACTTGAATTAAAGTTGCTGACCGAACCGTATTTTTCCAGAATTTCCTGACTTTTGAGTGCTCAGTCTTGCCGGGATGGCATCACAGTACTGCTAATTTGTTGCATTAATGTGCAAGCAAGTATGAATCTGGGTGTCTTCCTGAAGTGATGGTGGATTCAATAAAAACAACGAGGAGTCCGGTGGCACCTTAAAGATTAACAGATTTATTTGGGCATAAGCTTTCATGGGTAAAAAAACACGTCTTCAGCTGCACTTCTTAGAACAGAGGGAGTAATAATGTATCCAATGTATTTTGCCTCTTTCGCTCTTCCCCTGTTGTCCAGGAGCAGATCATGACTTTCTTGAATTTATTTGCAATTGTTTGCCAAATGTCTGTGGAGTTCTGTAACTTATTCCCTGGCTGTTGTTCACGGTGTAGTTAGTATTTCACATTCAAAATGTAAGCTGTTTTGGACATGGCATTGCGTCCGTTTCCTGATTGGTAGAGCATCCCTCTTAGAATCAGTACAAGTGCTCAGGAGGGTGCATTCACAATTTGGGATTTTGTGACCATTCCTCAGTATTTGCTTAACATTTGTTAAAATTGGCCGCAGCCTCATTTGCTAGACTATTCACCGAGGGCAAAGACAGAAGGGGCATGAACACAACTGAAACAAATGTAGTTAAAAATGTGAATGGATATTTGCAGAATCATTTTGGGCAAAACTAAAACTTAGGCTAGTGCCAACTGAAATAACAGCCCTGCCTTGCACACCCCAGCATTCAGAAAGGAAACTTTCTACCCTTACACGTGTTAATTGTGTAACCTTCTCTAAGGCTGGGGTGGAATCAAGATGTTGGGAGCTGGTTGCGCAGAGGTCACCAGCTTGTCGTGCACTGACTTACATAAGAAATATGGAGCTACCGCCAATAGAGTGAGACAAAGACAAAACGTAAGGGCGTTAGAAATGACAATAATAGTCTGCATTAACTCCGTTCCTGCCATGCAGTCACCTTTAAATAATGAGTTTATACATAATTCAATGTGAATCGACAGTTACTCCTTTATTAACTATAGTTCTTATTTAAGAATGCTGTAGTGTTTTTTAATAATAGTTAATTAGGCCCAGATCCACTGCAGGGTATTCCATTGAACTCAATGGCCGCTGGGAATCTAACTACCTTTGTGGAGCGGGGCCTTACTGGATACGTAGCGGCAGCATGTGGGACTTTATGGATAATTACCTACATCATAAACCTCAGTCCAATCAATGGACAGGAAGGCTCAGGGGCTGTAAGATGTCTCCTGTGCGGGCTGCATAACCGGTGGCTTCCATTGTGGAGAGTAGCCTCAGCAGGGTGACTACTCCGCCTCCTATGCGGGTGGTTGGGGAGTGGGCAGGATGGGGTGGAAATAGGTGGATACTTGACTCTTGTCCTTCCACATACCAGCCAGCATCTAAACCAGCAGCAGGCAACGTTAGCTCTGAAGCAAAGGAAGAGCCAAGGAGAGAATTATCAGAGGGATAAATAATATATCAGACGGATAAATACCAGGGAGGGAGAGGAATTATTTCAGCTCAGTACTAATGTGGACACGAGAACAAATGGATATAAATTGGCCGTCGGGAAGTTTAGGCTTGAGATTAGATGAAGGTTTCTAACCATCAGAGGAGTGAAGTTCTGGAACAGCCTTCCGAGGGAAACAGTGGGGGCGAAAGACCTCTCTGGCTTTAAGATTAAGCTTGATAAGTTTATGGAGGGGATGGTTTGATGGGATAACGTGATCTTAGTCAATAGGTCAATAACGTGCCATCACTGGTAATTAGTACCAATGGTCAATGATGGGATATTAAAAGTTACTACAGAGAACTTTTTCCTGAGTGTCTGGCTGGAGAGTCTTGCCCGCATGCTCGGGGTTCAGCTGATCGCCATATTTGGGGTCGGGAAGGAATTTTCCTCCAGGGTAGATTGGCAGAGGCCCTGGAGGTTTTTCGCCTTCCTCCGCAGCATGGGGCAGGGGTCGCTTGCTGGAGGATTCTCTGCAACTTGAAGTCTTTAAATCATGATTTGGGGACTTCAACAGCTGAGTCAAGGGAGAGAATTATTCCAGGAGTGGGTGGGTCGGCTTTTGTGGCCTGCATCATGCGGGAGGTCAGACTAGATGATCATAATGGTCCCTTCTGACCTTAAAGTCTATGAGTCTATGAGTCTATGAATTGTGACTCAGAGAGGCCTCGTTCCCTCCCTGCTGTGCTGCTGGCGACACGCCACCCCTGACACAGGACAGACCGCAGAGTGACAGGACAGATAGGGTCCCTGGTGCACCAACAGCAAGGACTCATGGAACACAAGCGGCTGAAAGCCCCAGGGGAGCCCACAGGATTGTGCTCAATACAATGTTTGCAGCTGGGCTTTGTTGATGCATTGAGGCTAATTTTGGTTCTGCCCTAATGGGAGGAAAGTTAGGGGCCCAACCCTTTGTAGGATCAAGCCCAGAACTGGGGAAATCCTGGGGGTGGCAGAAGACCCATAATACCGCAGTTCTGCTGCATGGGAGGCCAGGCCAGGGAGGGGCTATCCAGAGGGACTCTAGCTATTTCTGAGCTGATCCTCACAGGGGCCCACTCCACATGGAAGCCAGGTGGGGGCAGGGAGGCCGGTGGCATCGGCATTGATCTCAGGCTGAGTCTCTTTTAACTGCATGGATAGTAATTTTTGCACGTCTATCTCTGGGTTACTTTGCTGCCAGATTCAAGTTCTCCCATGTATATTGAATCCACTTGTCGTCCTTGTGGAGTTTTACCTTTGACTCTAATGGGACCAGGCTTTCATCCATTAGCTTAAATGGGACAACTCATAGTGCTTAAATTAAAGCATGTCCTTGGATCCTTTGCTGGGCTGGGACTGGAGTGCTCAGCACCTTGCAGGACCAAGCCATCTGTGAGCAGTCTTACTGAAATCAGTTGTTATTGTGAAATCAATGGGATTGCTCATAGGGTAAGGCTGTCCTCATTGGGGCTAGACTTCAGTGGGACCAGAATTCCACCCATTGTAGGTAAAGGTATCAGGAGCCGACCCTGAATGTTTCAGGACAGAAATGAGTTGGGACTTTGGGGCAGAAGCCAAAGAAGCCCACTACAAACTTGAAACTGAGTCCCTGTGCAATGATGTCCCAGGGGTCTACTTAGGATCAGACAATCATAGACATGTAAGGCTGGGAGGGATGTCAAGAGGTCGTCAAATCCATCCCCCCATGCTGGGGCAGGATGAAGTATACCTCGACCATCCCTGTGTTGGTCTAACCCGTTCTAAATGTGTTTCAAGTGATCCTGAAGCCACGCTCAAAACAAAAGTAAAATCAGAATCTTTGAACTTAAAAAAATTACTTTTATTTTAGGAACCAATAAAATTATGGTAAATATTTACAAATAATTATCTCACATAAAGGTTACATAAACTCAAATGTCCACAAGTAACAGTCACTCTCATGAAAAGACACACGGATATTGAAACTACGCCAATCTTATTGCATGTTTCTTCAACTAATCTAAAAAATAAAAGTGTTGCAGTCAACCATTTAACTTAGAATAAAATCACAAATTCCAGTATTGACAAGAAAAAAAATGGAAAAACAAATCCAAACGAAAAAATAAACCTCAAAAACGCCCCTCCCTTTCGTCCAATACCTCATTCCCCCCCACCCATTCCCATCCCACCTCCCCCATCAGTACCCAAAATAACCCCCAAACCAAAAACCCCAAAATATGTTCGACATCTTTGGCAAATTGGCACTGCTGTAATTACATTCAAATATTATAACACACAAAAGCAACACACAGCACTAAGGAAAAAACACCAAGATTTCAAGTCAGTTCTTTTCCTACTAGAAAAAAAGAATACAAAACATACACATTTTAAGAAGCGTTTTTTTTTCTGTGTGGAGACAGACATCTCCTACTTTCAAAGGCAATTAAATTGTTATTTTAGGGGGATGGGGTTGTTAGTTAATTTTTTTCTTGTTTGTATGTTTTTTTCAGTTTTTATTTTATTTTAACAAGTAAGCTTCTAGGCAGGCATCACAGACTTTGGTGGATACAATAGATATGCATTTCTTTGATGCTGTAAGTCCCGAATACAAAGTAGTATGTCTCTAAGAAAAAACATTCTGTGGTTTTTCTTGGAAAGGAATTCCATTTGCAATATAACATATTTCTGTAATTTCAGAACGTACAAAGGCCACTAGAAAGTGAAAAACCAGGACAAAGATTCTTCCAATACAAGGCTGAGCAAAGCAAAAGAAATAGCTAAATAAATGCCCATTGGCCATTTCCCTGTCTCATTTTACAAGGCAGAGTGGAAAAGTCTGGAAACATCAGGCCTAATACAATGCCCAGTGGAATACAGTGTCCACTGCCCACAATGACCCAATGGAAAGAGTGCCAGTGATTTCAATAGGCTCTGGATCAGCCCCATAGTGATACACGAAGATACATGGATTGTGGAAACAAATGTACACACACTCTCTCGCTCGCTGTAAAGGTGTCCCGCAAAACACCTTCCCTCTGGCTCTTATTCTGAAGCACTGTACATGCATTTGTCTTCGCCGAGGACTAATAAGCAAAGATCACAGCAAGAGCTGACAACTGAGCCAGCGGAGACTAACATGTGAGTATTTCTGGTGTCAAGGACGTCTTTGATGGTGTACTTCATTTGGTGTTGCCGTGTCAAGTTATATTAACTCCAACAGCAAAGCTATACGCTCAGTGCTTTTGATTTTATTTCTTGTGCTACATTTGGAAGTGGGTGTGGAGTATAAAATTTATAGCAATTAACTGGCTATTGATAAACTGGAATATTTAGCCCTTCACCTCCACAAATACAATCAAATAGGATTTGTCTTCACTGCAGTTAATTTGGACTCTTACTCAGGTGCTGCCTCTAACCTGGCCCCTGGCCACACACAGAAAACCTGAGTGTGGTGATGCTTTCAGTCCAGGATCACTGGCCCTTGCTGGGCTTTAAGCTAGAGTCTGGGAGGTGCCACATTTACTCGAGCTGGCAACCCATCCTCTTTGCAGTGAGGATTCTGGCTAAACCGCTCAGTGCTGATAATTCTCCCACCGTTTTCCCTGTGTGCCCAGAAGGACAGACAAGTTCTCCTACAATTCACTGGGAAAGAATCACAGAGCGGCTTAGCTTACTGCAGTGCTTAGAGGCATGGGCTAGGCCCCCAGAAGTCCTAGGGAGGGCAGCACCAGTGAGGACACAGTGACTCGGGTCTGACCTGGGTGCTGATCACCTGAGTTAACTCAGCAGTGGTGACAGACCTTTGAAAGTAACGATGGGTATTCATGCTTGAAAAGAAGAGAGCCCATTACATGACTTCCTTTCTGTCCCACTCCAAGGGAAACACACAATGGGTCAATGAAAAAAATAGTCACAAATGCGGAATGGTATTTTTCAGCTAAGAGTAGAGATATGGCAGAAGGCCTGACAAGTACGTGAGCAAAGAGGGCTCAAGACCCGGTGGCCCCTGAAATAACCAATCTGGGCTGGTCTAATCTTTCCTGTGCATAATTCCCACTAGTGTTTAGGGGACACATGCCTCTACAACAAAGGAGAATATATGTCACAATGTGTATTTGCCTATAACCCGCCCCACCACCAATCAGATTTCTTTTCTGAACCCAAAACGTTTTCAGGTTGCAACCTTCATTTTTATTTTTTAAATTTAAGCTTCCTTACACCGGGCATGAAGCAATCAGGTATCACACCTGGAGCCTGCAGTCCCCACGAAGATCAGCACATTCTCCCGCCGCCCATGTGTCTCTAAATAAAACACACACACACACACACTTTCACCGCCATGCTTCCAGAGCCCATTTTCTGGGCTGACAGCTAACAGACAAAGCTTTGAATCTCATACACATTTTGGAGCAAGGTGATGGAAACTATCAGGATTTGGGGGACGGGGTGATGAAGGGGCAAGGTACTGCAGAAGACACAGCAAGTTTACCCAGGATGGGGACATTCCATGTTTTCTTCCAAAATTTGGATTAAATATATCCCAGATGAGCAGGGCCGGCGCAACCTATTAGGCGACCTAGGCGGTCGCCTAGGGCGCGGCTATTTTGGGGACGCCGGCGCCGTGGCCGCCCGTTCAAATTTGGGGGCGGGACCTTCCGCCGTCTAGGGCGCCGGAAGAGCTGGCGCCGCTACTGCAGATGAGTCTCTCAGCTGTGGATCGGTTCCCACATAGGGAACAGGGTCTGATTTGTGCAAGGATTGTAATAATCCCTTATTACAGCAGTTCCCCTCCATGTAGGGCAATGACACCAGTTGAGCAAATTAAGGACCTGATTCTGCAAACCCCTTGTTCATGTGTCAGATCCGAACCAGAAGCCCTACTGAAGTCAGTGGATGAAATCAGAGCCCCCATTGACGTCAATGGCAAACCTCCGCTGGATTTCAGGATTCCACCTTTGAGGAAGATCGTGTTAGAGGGCTGTTCATGTGTGAGTTTCTAGGATCAGCCCTAAAGAACTCAGCTGAGTCTGTCAGCACCTGCAGTCTCCACTTCACCTGTGTGCTCTGCCATGGAATCTGGAGTGCTGGCTGAAGCAGCTCGTGTTTCAATGCTGATTTTGGTGCAATGCAATGGGGGCTAAGGGCCTGATCCTGGGACATGCTGAGCATGCCAATCAGTGGGAACTGAGGCCTTATGAAAACACATCTGTAATTACACTGACTGAGCTGAGCCTCTGGAAACTGACCCTTAGCGAATTCAATGTCCACTATACAGCTCTCTATTTTAATGTCCCATTTATGGTCATATTCTTACAGAATTTTTCTAAGCATCTCCTTGACACTGGTTGATTTGGGTCTTGTCTCACATCCTCTGTTGATTTGGATGTGGAACAGCATTGTCTCTGTCCTCTCATAATGCTATCGCTGCTCACTCATTCTCCACAACTCCGCCCTCCTCCTCTACCTTTCAAGACCCAAAAGGTTTGCTAATCGGAGGGGAGCCTGTGTAGACGGAAGCTAGCAGGGTGACCCCAGTGTGGGAGTGTGGAGGATCAATGGGAAGCCAAGTTAGAGGATGGTGGGAGGAAAAGAGGGAAGGACGAATGAAACATCAAAAGAATTGGGTGAGCTTCAGATAAGCATCCACACTTCATAGGGCTTATCAAACCAGAGCCAAACCTCCAAACCTTTTGAGATTCACCCATCGCTATCATATAGATGTATAGTACATTGCACATACATACTGTGCCTCCATGATCAAGTCCCAAGATAGCCCTTTCGCTGATCTCGGGTCACTATTCTTAGTAGCATAAGCGCATTAGAAAGCAACCAGGAATGCCCGAAGTGCTCGGTGGCCAAGCCTTGCACACCTTATAAAAACTGCATGGGGAAAGGAATGTGGGTTCTTATCAATACTTCTTTACTAGAGGGTGTGGCACCGGGGCCATGCTAATATCCTGACCAGGGCCGGCGCTTCCATTAGGCGACCTAGGCGGTCGCCTAGGGCACTGCTATTTTGGGGGCGCCTGCGCCCCCGCCGCCCGTAAAAATTTGGGGGCGGGACCTTCCGCCGCCGCTGTTGGGGGCGGGATTTCGGGGGCGGGACCTTCCGCCGCCTAGGGCGCCAGCAAAGCTGGCGCCGCTACTGATCCTGACACACACATTTCCAGATCCTCAGCTGGGATGAATCAACCTGTCAGTGGAACTAGGCGGATTTATACCAGCTGAGCAGTTTGCCAATCCCCACATGTAGTTTAAAAAACAGCTTTGTAACGTGGATGCGATTCCTGGGATGCATTTAGCTGCCTTGTTCAGTTCCCAATTGCAAAAAAAAAAAAAAAAAAAAGCAAGTTCAGGAGGCAGCTCAGATCTCCACTGGAATTCCAGAGTAGCTCCAGGAGTCAGGGCGTCAGTCGGATGGTAAGAGTCATTACAATATGTTTTGTTACACAGAGACTGGGTTCTAATGAGCGTGAAAAGGGGTGTGTGTAAGGCACACGCAGCATGGTATACGCATGTGCATCTATCACACACACTTGGGTCGACTGTTTGTTCATTCATTTCTGAGTGATGCAAAGACAGCCAAGTGATTGTCTAGGGTGAGCGACTGCCCGGCAGACCCACAGTGGCGAGCAGTGGTTCATACAAACAGGGGCTAATACAACATAGTGCTAAGTGAAGCTTAGAAAATGAATGGGAGGAACATGGCACCAACAAAGTGGACATTAGGCGCATGGATAAAGAATTGCAGGAGGTAACTTTTGATGATGCCCAGACAACCATCTACTGTCAGGCTCTAATTCTCAAAGAAACCTAAAGGAATTGATTTCCCATTCAAATGAATGGGAACGGGCTGTCCAGATCTTCCAGGTGGTTTTGCAAATCCCTCCCTTAATACCAGCCAATAGTGGTAATGAATTTATTTTCTAGGAGGAAGGTGTGCACAGGTTATGGGCTAGATCATGCTTACTTGACGTATGTGAGAAATAGTCCCACGGGATTTAAATGGACTACTTAATTGACTAAGGCAAGCAGGGTTTAGCCATGTGTATCTCAGTGTGTTGTATAGGTTGAGGCACATCCACAGGATGAAATTTACCAACCGTGCTAGGCATACCTTTCTTTTGTCATTAGCATAACTAAAACTGTTTCCTTACTGAGCATGCTCATGCCAGTATCCAGCCACCTAATGTCTACTCTTCTCACAAAATCAAAACTAGTCTAAACGTTCCAAGACACTTCACTCCTATGAAATAAATAAACCACGTGTTTGCCAGGTAGTGCATGCAGTGGGTGAAACTCACCCCAAAGCAGAGAGCCAGCCCGAGGTCTAGGCGCCACTTACACCCTCAAAATATAGCTCAAACAGGACTTGTAGTCCTCAGGCTGACCCTCTGTACAGGGGGGAATTTAATCCATAGTGCATATTTTTCTTTTCCTTCATCATTCTATTTATGACAATCTGTTTCACCTTGTACTTAGCAGTGACACTCTGGGTTAGTTTCCCAGACCTGAAGAAGAGCTCTGGGAGGCTCAAAAACTTGTCTGTCTCACCAGCAAAAGTTGGTCCAATAAAAGATATTGCCTTCTTGTCTTTCTAATATCCTAGAACCAACACAGCTGCACCATCACTATTTAACTTAGAAGAGGAGCAGCCAGTCACATGTAACCTGGTTACTGTAAAGAGAGAAAGAAAACTTGTAAGCCTCCTGTCTGGTCATGACATTTCTCTAGACATACACCTGCATAACTCAACTCGGCCTTAATTATGGAGCTACCACTCCCATGATACTTTGCACTCCCATGATACTTTGCAACTGTATATTTGCAGATACACCATTTTCTTTTCAGCTGGGGAACTGAAAGAGCCTAATGTTCCAGAAGGCTCATAGTGCATGCAGGTTGGTGCACATGCCAATCAAAGACACTTGGAGGGGATTCTAAGTCACCTTTATCCAAGAGGGAGAAAATTCCCTTTACAGCCCTACTGCCGAATGATAATCCAACATTTAGTGAGGATTCAGAGGATGATTTTGGAAAAAATGTCTCAAAAGAAGAGAGCACTGCTTGCTCAAATAAAGGAGCTGCACATACTGTTACGTAGCTTTTTAAACTGAATGTTTATCAACTATTAATTGTCAAAAGAGGAAAAATAATGGCTACTTTCAAAGAATCATAGAAGATTAGGGTAGGAAGAGACCTCAGGAGGTCATCTAGTCCAACCCCCTGCTCAGAGCAGGACCAACCCCAACTAAATCATCCCAGCCAGGGCTTTGTCAAGCCGGGCCTTAAAAACCATTAAGGATGGAGATTCCACCACTAGGGAACCCATTCCAATGCTTCACTACCCTCCTAGTGAAATAGTTTTTCCTACTATCCAACCTAGACCTCCCCCACTGTAACTTGAGACCATTGCTTCTTGTTCTGTCATCTGCAACCACTGAGAACAACCCAGCTCCATCCTCTTTGGAACCCCCCTTCAGGTAGTTGAAGGCTGCTATCAAATCCCCCCTCACTCTTCTCTTCTGCAGACTAAATAAGCCCCGTTCCTTCAGCCTCTCCTCATAAGTCATGTGCCCCAGCCCCCTAATAATTTTTGTTGCCCTCCGCTAGACTCTCTCCCATTTGTCCACATCCTTTCTGTAGTGGGGGGCCCAAAACTGAGCGCAATACTCCAGATGTGGCCTCACCAGTGTCAAATGCAGGGGAATAATCACTTCCCTCGATCTGCTGGCAATGCTCCTACTAATGCAGCCCAATATGCCGTTAGCCTTCTTGGCAACAAGGGCACACTGTTGACTCATATCCAGCTTCTCCTCCACTGTAATCCCCAGGTCCTTTTCTGCAGAACTGCTGCTTAGCCAGTCGGTCCCCAGCCTGTAGCAGTGCATGGATTCTTCCTTCCTAAGTGCAGGACTCTGCACTTGTCCTTGTTGAACCTCATTAGATTTCTTTTGGCCCAATCCTCCAATTTGTCTAGGTCACTCTGGACCTTATCCCTGCCCTCCAGCATATCTACCTCTCCCCCCAGCTTAGTGTCATCCACGAACTTGCTGAGGGTGCAATCCATCCCATCATCCAGATCATTAAGATGTTGAACAAAACCGGCCCCAGGACTGACCCCTGAGACACTCTGCTTGATACCGGCTGCCAAATAGACATTGAGCCGTTGATCACTACCCATTGAGCCCGACGATCTAGCCAGCTTTCTATCCACCTTATAGTCCATTCATCCAATCCATACTTCTTTAACTTGCTGGCAAGAATACTGTGGGAGACCATGTCAAAAGCTTTACTAAAGTCAAGATATATCACATCCACCACTTTCCCCATATCCACAGAGCCAGTTATGTCATCATAAAAGGCAATCAGGTTGGTCAGGCATGACTTGCCCTTGGTGAATCCATGTTGACTGTTCCTGATCACCTTCCTCTCCTCCAGGTGCTTCAAAATGGATTCCTTGAGGACCAGCTCTATGATTTTTCCAGGCACTGAGGTGAAGCTGACTGGTCTGTAGTTCCTTGGATTCTCCTTCTTCCCTTTTTTTTAAAAAAATGGACACCATATTTGCCCTTTTCCAATCGTCCGGGACCTCCCCCGATCACCATGAGTTTTCAAAGATAATGGCCAATGGCTCTGCAATCACATCAGCCAACTCCCTCAGCACCCTCGGATGCATTAGATCTGGCCCCATGGGCTTGTGCATGTCCAGCTTTTCTAAATAGTCCTTAACCTGTTCTTTCACCACTGAGGGCTGCTCACCTCCTCCCCATATTGTGCTGTCCAGTGCAGCAGTCTGGGAGCTGACCTTGTCTGTGAAGACTGAGGCAAAAAAAGCATTGAGTATTTCAGCACATCATCTGTCACTAGGTTGCCTCCTCCATTCAGTAAGGGTCCCACACTTTCCCTGACCTTTTTCTTCTTGCTAACATACCTGTAGAAACCCTTCTTGTTACCCTTCACATCCCTTGCTAGCTGCAACTCCAAGTGTGCTTTGGCCTCCCTGATTACACCCCTGCATGCTCGAGCAATATTTTTATACTCCTCCCTAGTCATGTGTCCAAGTCTCCACTTCCTGTAAGTTTCCTTTTTGTGTTTAAGTTCACCGACGATTTCTCTGTTAAGCCAAGCTGGTCGCCTGCCATATTTGCTATTCTTTCCGCACATCGGGATGGTTTGTTCCTGCGCCCTCAAAAAGCCTTCTTTAAAATACAGCCAGCTCTCCTGGACTCCTTTCCCCCTCATATTAGCCTCTGAACATTTCATCTGTGGGTATGTGGGTGTTTACTAACCTAAACTCCTGGGCAGGAACCCGGCTCCAGTTAGGGACTATCTGCCTTGGAAACTAGAGATGTCTCTGTTCCGAGTCTGATCAGAAGACATACTAAATATAGTACAAAGGTTTTGGAAAGAACATGCAGCCAGAACTCACTGAATTGCTACCATTTGATTTGCTGACATCCATTCAGAACAAGCAGCACAAAGATAAAATTGTAATTAAAAAGTTATTACTCTGGAAATAATATTTGTACTTCAATTGTCCACTTATAGGCGACCTATTTTGGGCTCGACCCTTATTCATGGACCCAAATGGGATTACTACAGCGTGTAAGTGCTCACCAGTGTAAGGATGGTAGAATTTGTCCCTTTCACACTAATTATGGCAACACTGCGCAAGGCTATGGAGCAGATCCTGAGCCCATGTGAGTCAGTGGGAGTTTTCCATTGTCTTCAATGGAAACACTTCTAATTTTCCCTTTGTGCAGATGAGAAGTTTGCTGATCATCTAGGATTAAAAAAAGCTGCTCCTTCGGGAAATAATGAGTGTTGATATGGTTCTGTGGAATTGGTGGTGATTGATGTACTAGCTTAACCAATCATTTGTAAGCTGCCCTCCTCTGTTCTTTAGCTCCGGGAAGTAGAGAACATTGAACAAAATGTCACTTGGTTCTATTAATGCTCTCTCTTTGAGAGGGAGGGGGAATATCCAGAATTAATGGGCCAAATTTATCCCCCGTGTAACTTTATGGATTCCAATGGAATGGATTTACTGTAGCCCACCGTGTACAAGGAATGACTTTGAGAAATGTCTTCATTTAAACATATAGGTATCCCAAAATGTGTGTGTCCCCCATCTGTTTGATTTGTAAAGCAGCGTTTGTATGTTTCAGTGTGCATGGCGGCCCCGAATGTAATATTGTTTGAGATATCAATTTGAAAAATCATCACCTTGGGATTTTTCTCATTTCTTTACAAAACAGAAATAATTGGGTGTTCGCATGTAATCTATATAGATGTACATAAGGGGTTGGTTATTAATTAGGAATTCCTTCTCTGATGCGGTTTAACTTGAAAGCAGAGAATTTGTTTCAGTGCTAGTTATGATTACAAATAAACATAAATTAATATTTAGCAGTAAAATGTCACAAACTGCCCATGTCTTTCTGTTGCTCATGTGTTCCATGCCAGCTCATAGCATGTTCACTCATAGCATGTTCAGATGTGACACGATATATAGAAATAACATCAGCCCCAAATATCGCCACAATGAATGTTAACCTGGTTCAAAGTCGGTTAAAGCTTACTGAATTCTTTGAATCAGTGCACCAGTTTGAAAACACATTTTTCAGATGTGTTTTCGGTTCATAATTTGTACCATGTTGCTGTTTACGCTAAGCCACTCTCAAAAGTAACACGAGGAAGCAAGTTATTTACATTGGTGCTGTGTAAATTGAGCAGACCAATCCTTATTTACCAAAAACAAAAGAAAAGAAAAAAAAAGCCAGACAGCCCATGTTGAGTCACACAGCCTGCGTCAATGCACCTTAAGGGAGACATCCCAAGTTGGCCTGCTCAAAGTCAGAACTGCTTCCGGTCCCCAGGCGCAGCTGAGAGAACCAGAGGCAGCGAGATCGGTAGGCTGTGTGTAGGATGCCACTACTGTACCTTTCAAATCAGATGGAACGGCAGCAGAACTGGTTTCTTTGTTTTGTATGAGAGCCCAGCTAATATCGCCAGAATTTCATGGATTTAAAAAATAATAATAATTAGTTCACCCAGTTTAAAGAGTAAAATTTCAGCCAGCGGGTTCCTACTGGATACTTTCGTCTTCCTTCCTTGCAGTCTGATTTGCATGGTTATTTCTAGGTGAATCGGATGCCGTCAGCCTGGATGATATGTTTAGTAAGTGCTGGAGTTCCAGACTCCTTGGGTCAGTGGCGGTCATAGGCAGCAGCAGCTGCTGGCGGTGCCGCTCCTCGGGCTGCAGCACTGTAATAATAAGGAGAGCCTGGAAGAGAGAAGATGGCTATGAGGATCACACAGGTCAAAAGGGGGCAGCCTGCCCAACACACTGTGGGCACCAGAGATCTGTCTTGGCTGGAGTTAGACCAGGCTAATATGGGCCTGCAAAGTGGTAGGTACAACAAAAATGCTACAAGACTCATCACTTTAAAACATTAAATGCCAGAATGCTGCAGACTGCACCTCACATTTCAGTTCTGCTTTCGGTATCTTCAGCTCTGCAAAGCCCAGACCACTATGGTTGCGTGGAGTCCCACTGAAGTGACTTGGACTCCCACGGGTAAATGGATCTATGCTACCAGATCCCCTTGTGGGATCAAGCCATTTGTCTGGATTAGATCTGGTTGGGGAGTATTCAGTAAACTTGGAGAAGGGCAGCGGGGGATTGGCTCTGTGAAGTATCCGTGAATCTTTCCTGGCATTTGTGAATCTATTTGGTATTCGAAAACATTTTAAAACTATCACAAGTGACTAATGTTTTATCTGCTAAGTGTCGGGGGTTGATATTCTGTGTCGGAGCTTTGAAATTGGTCACTCGAGTCATTAGTGGATCCAATACGCGAAGGTCTCCATCCAATATGCTAGTTTTTGACTGAATACATGCCTTCAGCATTGAATACATGCATCCAGCTGCATCAAGCAAGCCAGTTTCAAAGCTTTGCAAACTCAGGAATGCCGAGTGAATGAGTGTGTCTGAATCGAATCAAACCCTGGAATGTGCACACTATTAGTGACTGTTTTCTGGCCCCTTAGAATTGAGCATCGTTAGATTGGATCGTCTTTCAGGATCTAGATTTTTTGTTTGACTGGAGGCGTGGGTTACTTTTTAAGTATCTGTGTCTAGATAGGGTTGACTATTAGGTAACACAACAGCGTACAGAAAGGACGACCAACCCTGCTAGAGTATGAGAAATAGACTTAAAAGGGCTAATTTTCCAAGTGCCATGTGTATATGGAGCTATACCCATCTCATAGAGCTGGAAGGGATCTTGAAAGGTCATTGAGTCCAGTCCCCTGCCTTCACTAGCAGGACCAATTTTGCCCCAGATCCCTAAGTGGCCCCCTCAAGGATTGAACTCACAAGCCTGGGTTTAGCAGGCCAATGCTCAAACCACTGAGCTAACCCTGCCCCAACTGAGTGATCCCTCCCCAAAGTGGCTTCACCTTGGCCTCAAACGCTGCATTTTGCATGCCCAAAGTTTGTGGCATGCAGTTTTGAGCTGAGATTGTGGGTTTACCCATACTGTGGAGAGCGCAAAGACACTTAAACTCATCCCGAGGTCTTCAAGGAATTTGGCAGGTTAATAAAGCCAATAGCATGTCCAGTCACACTGACCTGGGCCTGCTCCTGAAGACCTGAGCAAGTCTAAGCAATCAGCAGTGGCCCCAGTCAGTGGGTGCACCGTGTGCATTACCAGACCCGAGGCTTGAATGACGGTCCTCATAATCCATTAGCAGCCAGTCTACTAGGTCAACCAAAACAGTGATTTCTTCTAGCCAACCACGTGGACTTATGCTAGGCTTGTTACAAGGGTGCTGAGCCCCAGTGACTTCAGCTGGAGCCGCAAGTGCTCAGCACATCAGAGAATCAGGCCTTGCATGTACAGATATAGTAGAAAGGGACAGAAAGAACATACCTGCTTCCCCCACCCATGCACCCCTCCCCTCCCACACACACACACACATGCCTGCATACTTGGCTGTATGTTTTGGGTGCCCCTGGCTGTACACATCAGAAATGCAAGAAATTCTGTAGCTAGCTTTGCAGCCACACTGAATTCACAGAGTTTCGCTGAGAGCGTGTGGAGACCTGGGGAAAGTCGCGACATTTCATGAGCTTGAACGTACAAAGAGATGAGGGGTCTGTCTCCGAGGGCCAGACGGGGCGTGTAGGGAGCCTGGCGAGCTCTTCCCTTCGTTCCCTCCGTAACACCGCAGAGAGGAGGCAACAGCCAAAATCCCTGAACCAATGCCAGCTATTGAGGCTGAGCCGCTCCATTTCGGGAGAGGTCTCGACTCTCAGGGGGTGTCTATGCCGGAGCCACAGGCGGGGTTCCCAGCTCAGGCCGATGTACACACTCAAACCAGAAGCGTAGCTGTGGCAGCACAGGCCGAGGCATGGGCTAGCTGGTGGAGTACAAGCCCGCAGGTACATCCCGCTGCCCACGCTGCTGCGGCTACCCGGCTATTTCTAGCGTGACCAATACTGTCCTGTTTCCTAGTGCTCTCCCTGTCGGACTGTATCCGCCCGCCGGCTCTGGTCTTATGCTTAGATTGTCAGCGTGTCCGGGCAGCGGACACCGCTCCGTTCTGTGCTATGCAGCATCTAGCACAAAGGGCTCCTAAGCGCTACTGCAGCGCAAATGAAATGTAACGTCAGCTCCGGCACTGGGTTCGGCCAAGCCCCACAGCACGTGCTGAGCCAGTGCAAGTGGAGGGAGGCCAAACAAAGCAGCCAGCTGGTGCATTCGCAGCATGCTTCCTTCTGCCCCAGACCCTAGGGGGACCCCTGGGTTCCATGCTTCTGCAGAGGTTGGGGCTGCTCCCTTCACACGCACGGGGATTTGCTCTAGGAAATAGCTTTCATCCTGCCCCCCTGCACCTCGCCGTTTACTGGAAGAACTGCCTGCCATAGTGGCAGACCACAAACGTTAACATAGCTAGCTTCACCCGCTCCTGCAGCTCAGGCAGGGCCGGCGCTCCCATTAGGCGACCTAGGCGGTTGCCTAGGGCACTGCTATTTTGGGGGCGCCTGCGCCCCCGCCGCCCGTAGAAATTTGGGGGCGGGACCTTCCGCCGCCGCTGTTGGGGGCGGGATTTCGGGGGCGGGACCTTCCACCGCCTAGGGCGCCGGCAAAGCTGGCGCCGCTACTGAGCTCAGGGTTGCCCATTCTGTCTCCTTCCTTGCCCAGTGGCTCTGCTTTCTCGGCTTGGTGGCTCACCACCTCTGGGACAGGCAGAGACTGCCGGCATTCCACCAGACTCGGGAAAAGGGGATTCAAAAAAATGTCTACACTGGACTGTGTTCTAGATTAGTGCTAAAAGAATACGCAAAGTCATCTGATTTCAGCTCGAGCTGTAATTCTTACAGATAGGGTTTTTCTTTCCACTCGCCTAGCTAGGGTTCTCTCTCCCAAAGCTCTATTTCTTTTTTGATTTTCAACTCGTACTCATTGGTAATGCTCCCTTTTTACTCAAATGAGAAAGATCAGTTTGGGTCTTAAAGGGACAATGATTTAGTTGGGGATTGGTCCTGCTTTGAGCAGGGGGTTGGACTAGATGACCTCCTGAGGTCCCTTCCAACCCTGACATTCTATGATTCCGTGATTCTAATGCCAACTTGAGTTTGTTTGGTCTGTGAAGTAACTCGTCTTGGAATAGTCAGTTTCCGGGTCAAGCACCCTTTCTGTAATTCTATTTAAAAAATAATTTATTAAAAGAATTCTGCAGGTTTTCCTGCTCCCCTCTTGATGTTTAGGGGGATCCTTTGGGCTGGGCTTAGAGAAATGCCACCACTCATGGTCAAGCCCACCCCCATTCCTTCCCTAGTCTCTTTTCTCTCTGTGTACGCCCCCGCCTGGAGCCCTGCTGAGCTGTAGTTTCAGCCCTGCTGCTACGGTTACCGGAAAACGCCTTCACACAGCAACCAGGGCAGGGCATGCAGTGAGACTGGCTGCACACAAGGTGAGCACACGGAGCCTAAACTAGAATCAGAACGTGTCAGGACATGATCTGTTAACCTGAGGGTGTGCGCTGCCTGTGGTCACCAGGTACCATGATCTCCAATTTACTGCCAATACTTCCATACTTTCGAGCCAACGCAGGGTGTCCAACATTACCGTAACTCTCCTACTATACTCAAGCAGTTTAGCCACATTCTCAAAGGGGAGTTGGCCTCTCAACAGAGCAAGAGGCTCCTCAAGACATTGCTCTCCTAACACACCAACACCCATGCCACTGCCTTGTGTTTTCCTGCCTCCTGCATGCCAGGAACTCAACTCAGACTTCCTCACCAGTGGCGACCGCCCATGTCCAAGCTGCCTTGGCACCAGCAAGACAGCAAAACGGTGTTACACTAACATGCCTCAGTGAAATGCCGGCACAAGACACAACCCTGGCCTCAATTACTCTGCACCACTGAGTCTGAGCTTGCAATCCCAACAGGGGGAGGGAATTGCTTTACAATGCTCTGAGCCCCCACAGGTTATCAAATATTTGGGCTGAACATCAATAATGAACAACTGCACCAGGTGCCGTGTCGCTTGCTTACAGGTAATTCCTGGCAGGGCAGTTCCAGCTGCTATGTCAGCGGAGAGCTCGATTCGGGGACACTGGGTTGAGGACCGTTGCATTACGGAGAAGCTCATTAGACAGCCCACCTTTACCACCACCTGTGACTGGCAAACCTGCTGCAGGGGAGGTGGGATAGGTGGTATGGGTTTGAACCGGACTAGCTGGAATGCAGGACAACGGTCTGACACTGCAGAAGCTGACGCACATGCTTAACATAATCCAACGAGTCATCCCAATGAAGTCAGGTAGACTGTTTTCTTGCTTAAAGTTCAGCCACCATGATCATATTTTCACCTCCGAAGAGCAGAAGAGTGGACTCTCCCAAGAGGTGAGGAAAACACCGCATTTTCAGCTAGCTTAAACGGACTGTTAGTATAGCTTTAAGTCTCAAACAACGTAAAAGGTCAGGTGACAAGAAATGGAAGCCATCTTTGTTCCAGAAAGGGTCTGGAGTTAGGAGAAAGCAAATACATATTGTGGGCAAGCTCCAGAATAGCCTTTTTAATAACCCAACAGTGAGAAACATATAAGAAGATAACGGTTTAGGGAGGAAGAGGGAGAGGAGAATCAGACATACAGTAGCACTTCTGAATCCTGAGTTCAGTCACCGAGTCTCTCATGGCTAATTATGTTTTACATCGTTCCATGTTCCAAGGTAGAACTGATGTGTTCCACGCTGTAGCTCAAGATGTTTCCGATTAATTTCATTTGAGCGCGCTCTCTGGGAGCACCAGCACAGATGAATAAACAACACTGCCAGTGAGGGTTTTCAAAAATGGCCTATCTTTTTCTCGGTTCTACATTTCTAATTCAGTGTGTTTACCCAGCGCCGGCCATAGAGAATAAATGCGATGATAATTAAAAAGATCCTGACAGGTCCCCAAATCTTCTTCCAAATATCTTTTCTGGTGATCACAAAAGAAATGAAGCTGGCATTTTTTAATCACATACACTGTCCATTGTTGGGCGTTTTCTTATTGCCACTGCAGAACTCTGAAAAGGTATCTGGCCCGCATTCACAAGTTACAGTAATGAGTTAATTTTTCCCAATCTGCTACAGGTTTTATATATGCACATATTCAAACGCACATTATTGTATCATCCCCACTGGCCAGGCTCATAATTATAGGATCACTAAGGCTTCTGATAAACCATCGAGTCAACAAAAGGCCTCTTTAATTCAATGCCTGGGAAACATCCAAGTGACTTCTCCTCACAATCAAGCTCACAGGTCGTTCTCTCTAGAAACCCATGACTCTCATAGGAAAGCAAAAGTATATATGGTTGAAAAATATTAATTGGGGGAGATTTCATAAGCCCCGTTTCAAGCTTTCTTTTGCTTTCACTGGGCTTGCATTTTTCTTTGTTTAAAGGAAAGTACCAGTGCGAAGCTTTCTCAGTTCACGTGCTCTACATTCAGGTGCTCTATATGTGATATGGCCTTATATTGCATGGAGTGAATGATTGTCCGATGCTTAAAAAAGGGAAAAAGGATTAACCACGAAGGGAGAGAGACACAAAGGGAACTGCTGACTGTGCATTCAGTGGAGAGCAAATCCCGAAGAGGATGTCTGGACATTTGTGTTGGGACTTTGAGGCAGAGGAGACAAAGTCTCCTGTTCATCCCAAACCAATGTGTGCTGGGGGGGGGGGGGGGGGGCCCAAAGCNCCTTTCCACGTGCCCACTGGACTCAATGGAGAGAGGTTTGCTGATTACAAGGGGAGTGTAACGGGGCAAGATCAGGCCTTCTCTGATCAGCCAATCCAAACAAGGTGGCTGTTGGATGCAAGGCTGGGGAGCCATCAGACTCATTTCCCCAGCTAGGGCTGCTACTTGTGTCCAGACAACAGAGAATTTCCAGCTCAAAAAATGTACGTGTATGTGCATTGCAAAGATATTCTTCTACGGGGGAGATTTATTCCCACTGCCCCACTTCATCTGTCCCCAGGACCCAAACAGACCGGTAATCTAATGGCTTCAATTGTCCCTCCCCTGAAGTGTCTTGGCATGGAGAGGAGAACTCTACCCCAGCCCAGCATCCATAAACCTGACATGTTACAGTAGTAGCAGTGGCAATATCAGCCAGCAGGGAGTCACTCTTACCAGGCACTAAGACAATGCAAGGCTAAATGAGGATTACTAAACCCATTCCTTTGGGTCACTGGCAACGCTCAGCACAAAGCAATGGTGCCGTGACATCAGGACAGTGATTAAGCTAAGGAACCCTAAAGACCACCATAGGGTGGGCCTCATTCTGTTCCCAAAGTGTAAAGCAGGTGTAACTCCACCAAAGTCACTGGAGTTGTGCCATTTGAAACCATCATGAGAGGCGAATCGGGCCCAATCTTTTTATTCCCAGCATCAGAAAAGCAAGAAAAGTGAANGTGTATGTGCATTGCAAAGATATTCTTCTACGGGGGAGATTTATTCCCACTGCCCCACTTCATCTGTCCCCAGGACCCAAACAGACCGGTAATCTAATGGCTTCAATTGTCCCTCCCCTGAAGTGTCTTGGCATGGAGAGGAGAACTCTACCCCAGCCCAGCATCCATAAACCTGACATGTTACAGTAGTAGCAGTGGCAATATCAGCCAGCAGGGAGTCACTCTTACCAGGCACTAAGACAATGCAAGGCTAAATGAGGATTACTAAACCCATTCCTTTGGGTCACTGGCAACGCTCAGCACAAAGCAATGGTGCCGTGACATCAGGACAGTGATTAAGCTAAGGAACCCTAAAGACCACCATAGGGTGGGCCTCATTCTGTTCCCAAAGTGTAAAGCAGGTGTAACTCCACCAAAGTCACTGGAGTTGTGCCATTTGAAACCATCATGAGAGGCGAATCGGGCCCAATCTTTTTATTCCCAGCATCAGAAAAGCAAGAAAAGTGAAGGGTGTGTAACCCTAACCTTAACTCTAACCCTAAAACGTCACTAGGGGGAGTCAAATTTGTTTTAAAATTAATTTTCCAGACTCTTTTAAAATTAAAATATACCGTGTCTGCCCCACACAGCATGCCATCGGGATGTGTACAGAGGAGGCAATGCAACTGCTGACCAACAAGCCTTCAGCATCCAATGGGACCCTGGCAACAGGGTTAAGGATGGAGACAAGAGAAGAAATCACCATGGCACTATCAGACATCATGGAGAAGTCACAACGTTCAAGGCATAAGCGAGATATGAATATTTCAAACACATAAGACTGAGACTACAGGCATCAACTATACAACACCGGTGAAAATGCAGGTTAGGAGTCTTTGGATATAACATTTAATAGGAGGCAATCAACACATATTTCAAAATGGAAAGACCTTCTAGCATGTCTCGCCAGCCACAAAGCTCCACGGAAGGGTTGGAAGTAAATAATGAGCTTTGTTCAGGGTAGTTTATGGGAGTATTTCTAATAAAACACGGGTATTCCTGTGATCTCCTTAGGTGACCTACACCAAGAAGCACCAGCTGTAATGGGGAAACCCGGAAGAGGGACGGGATGGAAAGCAAAGAGAAGACAAACGACTCTACCTTCAGGATGACAGTGTGGTATGTGATAGAAGCAGCACCAAGCTAACAAATGGAAAGTAATGTACAGGAGTTAGAACTATGAAAAATAATATCCTGTTATCATTAAAGAAGGAGGTGCTGCCCTCCTTTGACAATTTCTAAACTTTGTGGTGGAGCAATGTAAAAAGCAATATAGTGTTAACCTACTGCCCACAGAAGATTTCCCAAGGTGGGCTTCCATGATCAGCCCCACACTTCAGACGGGAAATAGAGGCGCAGAGTGGTAAGCAATTTCATAGCTTTTAAGGACAAAAGGGACCATTATGATCATCTCATCTAACATTCTGCACAGCACAAGCCAGAGAAAGAACTGGGAAGAGAACTCACAGAGCCAAGTTCTTCATTCACAGAAGCTTCACTGATTTCAAACGGAGTTATATCTATTAATGTCACTGGGGAATTTAGCCCTAAGAGTTGAGAACACTTGACAATAAGTAACCTAAAGGGGACTTTGGTGAGAGACCGTCTCTGGGAACAGCTATCACACCATACGAAGATGTCTCACAGAGACGCAAGGAGGCTCTCAGTATGGAGGGTTGAGCTTTTTGTCTAGATTAGGGTCAACACAGATTACAGAGAAAGACACCCCAGCTAGGAGGAAGAATTAGGGATCAGTTTTTGGTTATTGAACTCTTTCTTCTTGAGAACATGTTTGACTGGAGAGCCACTCAGGACTTCAGCCAGACCATCTGCAGGGCTCAGGAAGGAATGTATTTCCCTCGTACACAGTTTTAATTCCCCCAACCCCTTCCTCTGAAGCATAAGACATCTGCCTTGGCTACAGAGGAGATACTGGTTGGGGTGGACCGTGCAGTGAGGTGGTACAGAAAATCTTCTGTCAGATTTCTGGCTGGTGGGTCTTGCTCACATATGCCCAGGGTCACACTGATCTCTGGATTTGGGGTCAGGAAGGAATTTTCCCTCAGGTCAGACTAGCAGAGACCATGGGGGATTTTGCCTTCCTCTGCAGCACAGACGGTGCATCACCTGCTGGGGTCATCTGGGCATATCTCATCTAATCCATGCCCTGCCACCACAGAGGCCTCGGGCATCGGTTGCACCTCGGTCTCTCCTGATCTCTGCCCTATGGCACACAACAGTTTAGTCTCCCAAGGACCGAAATGCTTTGGTTTAACGTACGTCTTTGGGCTCAATGGAGGGGGATCTGGGTGAAAATGAATGGCCTGTGTTATGCAGGGGGTCAAACTAGATGAACTCTATGAAACTGAACAATATGAGAAAAGTGTATGATGGTTTTGACTCCTTGTTGCATCTCAAGTATTCCTGTCTGAAGGAAAGGTGTGTTCCTGTTGGGGAAACATTTACTGTTTGCATTGGAAGATGATAAAAACCTATTTAAAAAGATAAAAAGTTTAAGAACAAACAGATATTTTATAGCATTTCAAAGTTCATAAAGGAGAGGAACAAGTATGGACCTGATGGATGCCAGTGTAGTTCAAAAGGAAGTGATTTATGAGGATGGGGGGTGGAGGGAATTTACATATAGAAGAAATTTTTAAAAGGAATTTCATTGAGGCACATAAAAAACTAATTCTCTTTGTTTCATGCGCTCAAACTCATGAGTGTTAACTAGTGTTGTACATGCACGGCAAGAGGAGGAACACACCCTTCATCTAATATGATCCTTTAAATTCTCAAACAACGTTACAAATGCTACCCCATGGAGACCAGCTGAATATCAGTAGCAGCACCCCTAACATTCAGAGGTCTGCAGCTCGGTAGTGCAGGAGTGTTCCTTTTCAGTAGGAACTCAATGGGCATTCTCCCTTGAACCAAACTCCTTTTGACTTGCATGGGGGGTTGGATCAAGTGAGGGTGGCAGAATTTTGCTCAGTGTTACTCCATGAAATTCATCTTGCAGAGCAGGGAATCCCCTGTAGTGCAGGTGGAAGGCTGTAATGAAAGACAAATCTCCAGGGAAGAAACTTGCTCTAAGGGAGGAATGAGGACATTGTGTCTTACATACATGAAGATCTGCATTTAATTCTTGTTTCTGCCACAGACTCCCTCTGTGATGGTGGACAAGTCATGTAATTTCTCTGTGCCTTGGTTCCCCATCTTGAAGATGGAGATAATACACCTGGGGAACTACCTCAGAGGGGTGTTGAAAGTCCTGGTTTGATCATTGTGCTGGATCTGATTTTTGAACAGTTCCAATTAGAGCTAGTCCAAAAAAAAAAAAGGGGGGGGGGGAAATGGCTTTTCAGTCAAAGTGAAAATTTTCATGAAAATTTATTATTTTGGTCAGAAGATTCATATGAAAAACATCGAAGTGAAAAAGTTCTGTTCATTTTTCTGGTTGTTAAAGATCTGGGGCTTTGGGCTTTTCCCCCTACTTCCACTGATTGTTTTACCTCCTCCTTCCCTGTTCCAAAAAGGGGAAATAAAGAGAGAGACAGTGGGGGAAACAAACAACAGAACACTTGGAAAACTGGAACAATGTTTTTCAATTAGAAACTAAAGAGAAAAAATTGTTCTGTTCCACATCTTTTATAGGAAAAAAAATCAGGCACATATACAATGAAGCACAAAATTTCATTTTGTTTGATTTTTCCCCTCCAAGAATGGGATTCTATTTTCTATTTCCGACCAGTCTGTGCCCCAACGCACAGAGGTGTTCAGATCCAAGGTTTTGCTTTGGAGCCATCTGCAATGTGAGATCAATTTTAAAAAACAGGAGACTGTTCAAGAAAGTCCTTTTCTAGTCAAAGCTAGAATCTAGTGCACTGGTTGCACTACCCTACGAATCAATGAGTTGTGTTGTCCTGGCGTCTAAGTTGATGCCCAGTCAGGATTTCCCAACCGTCTAGACGCATCCTTCAGCCGGGATTCCAGATCCAGCACCACCAAAGGGCAAGGCTTAGGAAAAGCTCTGCTTTTAAACAATTAATTAGTGATTCCGAGCGATGAAACCAAACGGGGCGACCAAGCAGGTCTCAAGGTTAAGGCAAAAACACAAAGAAAATGTAGGGGGAAAAATAGATCATTGCTGGACAAAAAATAGAGAGTGAAATCCAGGCCCCATTGAAGTCAATGGCAAAATTCACTTTGACTTCAAGGGAGCCAGGATTCCACCCTGAATTTCGCAGGACTGAAAGAACAAAAAGCCATTTTCCTCCGGCCTTCTCCTGCCCCCATTCCATTTATTACTCAGTGCAGCTATTAAAGCCCAATATTTCTCTGAAGCTGCTCAACAGCACCACATTTCTCGTAAGTTTGATTTTCTCCAATTCACGTTGCTGTGGTGAAATCAAAAAGGCCTGTATTTAAAGTGAAAAATGAAACCATCACATCACAAAACATTCACTCTTTCCCCCTGTCATTACCCTCTCATCTAGAATAAACTTGTCCATTCTTCTGTCATTTTTTCTTTCTAATTCATATAATCATCAATTTATTTCTTGACACAGTCATTTCTGGCACATACTTGTTCTCTAATCCTTTTATAGAAACCCCCCGAAGAACTGATTCTAATCCTAATTGACTGGTTCCAAACCCTTTCACCTCATATGAAGCCACGCCAATATTGTCGATCTTGTGACCCTGTCTCCTGTAACAAGAGCTAGATAGCTCAGGTATATCCAAAAGGGAACCCTGTCATACTCACTTACATTTCACAATGCACACAAATCACATCAGTTCAGAAGTGGGAACAGTGCATCAAACAAAATCTGCCGTGATCAACATCCAGTCGAAAGTAATGAGTGAAAATGGTAAAGAAGTTATTACAACAAACCAGCATGAAATTGAATCATTTTTCTTCATTAGACTGTGTTGCTATTATCCACTTTTAGCATGTTTGTGGTAAGTAGACTTTAAACAGGCAGGCTCGCTAGACTTCAATAACGATAACTGACCGAGTGCGTGTGTGTGTGTGTTCATACAAATCACAGCGGCCTTTATGATTTTAACACTGCAGTGGAAAACAAAGAAGGACTCACCTAGCCTTATGACTGCTCTCTACGTAATTACACAGATACCTGGTCACTGCAGCCGGACAACTTCAAGAGTGAAAACTACGGTTTAAGCTGCGCTCAGAAGACACACTCATATTGAAACTGACGAGGTTATTTCTCTCCCACTAAGTCGGCAGCAAAACTCCTGCTGACTTCAGTGGGTGCAGGATTGGCTCCTTATTTTTAAGAATCTAAAGCCTGCAAACCAGGAGGGGTCTGACACACGAGGCTGGTTACATCATTGAACGCAGAGGAAGGCACTCAGGTACCAGGCCGATCAGAGCAGTATAAGAAACTGAACAGTGTCGAACAGAATGGCCTGAAGGCTCCAGGCAGCAGTAATGACTTGTGCTGGCATTAGATGGCTCTGCCTGTTCGGCAGCTGTCCAGTGATTTAAAAATACTGAAGAAAACAAATCCACATCAACCACTCTGATTCGGTTATTTTAGTTTGGTCATTGGCCTGGTTACAAGAGCCATAGAGCATTGCATTCAGAATAGCCTGGTGAGGACACTACTAACCTCTATTGGACCAGTATGAAAACTGAACTGAGCCCCGGGGTGTATGTAGGCAGCAGTGCGCTATGGAAGGACTAGCACTAGCCCCACAGAACAAAGAGACATGTAGCCTTACAGGTGCAGAATTGGTATTGCCGTATGATCAGCTACTTCAACTTACTGGGTCCCATTTAATGGTAAAACACCACCCTAAGGGAGGGAAACTAGCTAACACTCTTCATGGCTAATGCATGTTTGGCAGGAAAAGCCCGGGAGCCAACAATTCCATCCTTTAGGTCACCTGTGGTTCTATCATTTTTCACGCTGAAATTTCCTCTCTCACTGCCACTGCTCCCCTTTTCCAAGTTTCTGTTTCCCACAAGGATGCACTAGGGACTGGCAAAATCTCAGCTTGCTGCAACTCCTGTTGATACGATTCTTTCCTAACCAGCAAAGAGAGTTCACCGAGCGTGTATTCTTTTCAGTGTTCAAGGTGTTACACTGTCATCTCAATAAGGGAGTAGGACTTTGGAAAACAAGCTTTGCCACGGCTTTGAATCAGATACTGCATGAACGCTGGTCTCAAGAGAGTGAAAACATCCTTTATAGAGTTAAAAGAACCCCCCAAAATCTTGGCTGCAGGAATGTAGTCACACCAGTTAGGCCTTTCCGAGTTTGGATGGTAACTCGGAGCCAACATTCTCTCCCTAACTCACATTGCTATGAAAGTAATAAGTCCTGTGAAACCATGACTTGAGGCCCACTCCCATCTTCCTTATCATTGAGCTACTGGTTAAGTCAGTGGGAGCCTTGCCCAAATAGAGGATCAGGCGCCAAAGGATAAATCTTGAGCTTAGATTTCTTTTTCTGACACTCTACATGGCTCTTGTTGCCTCCTAGCTGATCATTCTTTCACAGAGGTTGCAGAAAGTCATGGAATCTGTGACTTCCCCAACCTCCGTGACTTCCGCAGCGGCTGGTGCGGCTGACTTCAGGGCCACCCGGGCAGCTGGCCCCAGCTGCTTGGTCGCCCCACGGCCAGCCGCACCGGCTGCTGCTGGAGCAACCCACGGCCAGCTGCTCCGGCCACTGCTCGGGAGGCCCCGGGCAGGTGGCTCCGGGGTCCGCCAGAACAGTGGTCGGTGTGAGTGGCTCTGGGGAGTGCCTGAGCAGCAGTCCTGTGGGTGTCCTGGGGAACCGCCCAAGCGGCAGTGGTCCCAGGGTGGCTGGAGCAGTGGCCACAGGGGTCCCCAGAGGCCGTCCAGAGAGTGGTCCCTGGGAGCAGCGGCCAGGGGGCAGTCAACCCCCAACTCTGGAGCAGGCCTCCCCCAGCAGGGGTTCCCCAGAGCAGTAGGGCCCCAGAAGTAGAGATTTAGTCAGGGTTATTTTTGGTAAAACTCATGAACAGGTCACGGGCCATGACCATGACCTGTCCATGACTTTTACCAAAAATACCCCTGACTAAATCTTTGCCTTACCCATCATACAAATACACTGTTCAGAAAAATTTCAAAATGGCTTTTTTGAAGCGACTGTAACATAGGGGATTAAAATGAAGGGAAATCTTTTGCTTCTGTTCAATCGAATTGCAAAGTTTTCACGACACTGGGACAGGTCCTCAGCTGGTGCAAATCAGTGTACCTCCATTGGCTTCAAAGCACTACACCAATTTATACTGGCCAAGAGTCCGGCTCACAATGTTTGATATATTTATATCCATATATGACCAGGCAATCTGAAATTTCCAGAGAAGCATGCCATTATTGTTACTTGTAGATATCAAAGTAGCAGTGCGTTTTCAAGAGGTATTTAAACTTCAGTAAGTCATCAGTACATGAGGCTACTTGGGGCACTAATTCCTTTCCAATATGAGTAAGGGGTTCGGAATCTAGCCTTAGCCATTTTGCAGCTGGCATCCTTTTCAGATGACATGTCTTTGTTGCTGCTGTTAGCTTTCCGCGTGTACAGAACACCCCTTCCATATTCGGGGAACTCCTACACGGGTGAAGAGCTGCTGTTGAATTTTGCTACAATTGAACAATTTAAAACCAGGTCATTTTCTTTGAAAAGAGTTGTGGAAAAACACCCTCCCCCTTCCTTATGAGTCTCAGTTAAAGTGGATTCAAGCATCCAAATCAAAGTTTTATCTTAACTCCTGGGCTAGATCCTACATGGATTTACATCCATGTAGGTTGGTTGGCTTCAGTAGAGCTGCACCAAATTACATCAGCAGCGCATCTGGCCCCTGATTTATGAAGGAAGCACTAACAGACCCTTAAGTATAGTACTGCCAGTGGCGGTATTCTACCAGTACCACGGCATGGGGCGCTGGCGCTGTCTGTTACTCCCGAAGGATTTGTTTAAAGACAAGAATCGTGACAAACAAAGGTTGGGTAGCTCAGTTACTTAGAGGTTCAACTACTTAAAACAAAGCAAACAACGAAAAAAAGTCAAAAATTCAAAATGATTCCTCTGCTGCAGGTCACCTACCTCAGCCTGTCATCCATAAATCTGGAAAATTCTATTCCTACAGTTGACAGAGGGCAATTCATTGGTATTTTGCCTACCTCCTCCATGCAAACTGTGCTGTGTGCTGTGTGTATATATAAAGTCAAAGGGGCCAATTTTTGAGACAGTGGTGTAAAATGGATCATGTTCACTCTAGATTAGGGCCCCCATTCTGCATGAGGACCTGCTAGCACAGACCCTGGGCTCAGGAGATTCCCCTCAAGCTGAAAAGATTTTGCACAGGTGTAGGGGTTCCTGCTAGCAGAAGCCCACCCAGAAATGGAGCCCCGATCTGTGGCAAAAGCCAAATTAAAAAGCAGACATGAAATGGGGGGCTGATAAGAATGGGCATTAGTAGCGAGCGAGACGAGCAGGTTGAACTAACCTTGCAGGCAATTCTCTGGTCTTGGATTCTGGCATAGACTATTTATTCTAATTTGGAAACAAACGTTTTCACTTGATTACAAACACCAGGATATTGTTATTTTTTTAACAGCATTAGTGACCGTACCATGTTCTGCAGGCAAGGGACTCTGTAGCCCTCCAAATAACAAATCTGAATCTTGTACATGTCAGTGAATGGGGGCAAAGCCTGGTCCACACTAGGGGCGGGGATCGAAATAAGATACGCGACTTCAGCTACGAGAATAGCGTAGCTGAAGTCGAAGTATCCTACTTCGAATTACCCGCGCTTACCTCGCGTCCTCACAGCGCAGGATCGATGGCCGCGGCTCCCCCGTCGACTCCGCTAACTCCGCTCGCCCTGCTGGAGTTCCGGAGTCGATGGGAGCGCGTTCGGGGATCGATGTATCGATTTCTACCCGCCGATCCGGGCGGGTAATGTAGACGTACCCAAAGAAAGATGGAGACAGAACAGCCAGCAGAGAGACAGGACCCCAGGCTGGCCCAGAGGTCTGTACTAGTATATTTTGAAGCAGGATTGTTGTCATTGTGGGCAGTCAGAGGGAATCCAACAAGGACACATAAGGCTATGCAAGGATGTGCTTCTCACTTACCATGACTGGACGTGCACAAAGGCCAGAGCTGGCCCAACATCCACTGAGGAGATATGCAGCCACCTACAGGACAAGCCCCAGCTGCAGTGAGCAGGCTGTTCCTGTAGAAACTCAGGTAGGAAAACTCACCTAGCAATCCAGGGTTGGGAAATCTCCAGGAGTCATTGTATGTTGAGTATTGTGGGTGGCTGTATGGACTTCCAGAAAACTCGCTCCCTAAGTAAGGGAAAGAGAAAACAAAACAAATGGTCATTTGGCACTAAAACACACACTGATGAGGCGAGGGGGAAGAAGCAGCTAAATGCAGTCTGCAGTCTAGGTGATATCCAGTGCAATTCTTATTGTAGGCGTTACGGTCCACCTGGTTCCCTAGGGAATGGAAATTGGGACCCTTGCTAGAAAACAAACTCTAAATCAGTGGATGGAGTTTTCCTTTTGATTTTCCTCACGTTCCTCATGCTGGGCCTGATCCAAACCAGTGGGAATCTTTCCAGCTCCTTCTATGTTTCACCAGGATAGGGAACACTAAGGCTAGATACCCTCAGGAGAAATTCCAGGGGGCTCGGGGTCATGCTGAGCCTCATCCCTGGAATTAAGTTGCCCCCATACTACATCTGGCCCCAGTTTGGCCAAGCTGAGGGGAAGAGGTACAGCGTAACTCCTCAGCCAGGCTTTCCAAAAGCTGGAGGGGATGGAGCAGTTAAAGTTCTAGACATGGACACCAGCATCTCAGTTTGTTCAAACAAACTGCTGCCTCTGACTCACGACATCACCTTTGGCAAGCCTCAGGCCCTCTCTCCCTCTCTATAGCCAGGATAGCGATGCTTACGTCCGTGTAGGGCTTTGAGCTCCTGCCATGCAAAGCATCATGTGACCTCACAGCATTATCACATTGTTCAGGATCATCTCATTGCTACCTTCTGCTCTCCCCAGCTGTGTGTTCTGTACACGTCTCATCTCTTGTTTGATACCGAGATTGTAAGCCCTTTGGGGCAGGGACCATCACTTTGTTATGAGCGTGTACAGCACCTAGCACTAGGCAATACCACAATACAAATAATAATTACTATTATTTTACAATCTGTCAGGAATGATTTTTTTCTGACACCTCTCTCTCTCTCTCTCTCTCTCACACACACACACGTTCATCAAAACATTAAGGCCATCAGCCACCTGACAAAAGCCAGGAAGAAGGTCACAAGTGATCCTTGCCAGTCCTAGTATGTTCATCTGAACTGTCCTGTGCTCACATGAGCCAAAACTTTATTGCTGTATCTATTGGGAGGGAGGTCCCATAACTAGAGTACGGGTATGTCTACCCTACCCGCCGGATTGGTGGGCAGTGATCGATCCAGCGGGGATCGATTTATCGTGTCTAGTCTAGACATGATAAATCGACCCCCCCCCCAAGCGCTCTCCCGTCGACTCCTGTACTCCAGCTCGGTGAGAGGCGCAGGCGGAGTCGACGGGGGAGCGGCAGCAGTCGACTCACCATGGTGAAGACGCCGTGGTAAGTCGATCTAAGTATGTCGACTTCAGCTACGTTATTCACGTAGCTGAAGTTGCGTAATTTAGATCGATCCCCCCCCCCCAGTGTAGACCAGGCCTACGAAATAAAGCCAGAAAATGCTATGCGTACTTTCCCTCTTTAAGTCGGGTAACACAGCTTGTAGATTTGGGATTTCAGAAGTTATTTCCACCCAAAATGGGGACAAAAAGTCAAAAACTCAAAAAAAATCATGAATCACAAAACCAGAAAAAAACCTGCATTTGGGTCAATTGAAAGATTTCATTGCAATCATTTTGAAGCATTTCATTTTGATTTTGACCTTTTATATTCTATTTTTTTTTTTTACTATAAATCAACTTAAATTTCAAAACAACAACAACAAAATCCATTTAGAACCAAAACCAGATCTTTTTCATTTCCAAAGTGTCAAAATGAGATGTTTTGACAATTTGAAACTTTTTTCCAACTTGGGAAATTCATCAAAACTGCCCCCTTCTCGTAAACTGTGTATGTTTCAACAAAATACCATTGTCAAAAAATTCCCAACTAGTTCTAGTTAAAGTGCCATGTCATTACAGACAGCTCAAAGGAGACCTCTGCTCAATGGGAAGCTGCCGTCAGAAAAGCAAACAAGATGCATAAGGAACAGGATGGAGAATAATACCAAAAATATTATACGGTGGCTCAGCCTCATCTGGATAACGTGTTCTGTGCTGGTCACCCCATCTTCAGAAGAATATTCCAGAACTGGAGGGGGCTCAGACAAGGGCAATGAGAATGATCAAGGGCCTGGAAAATCACTTAGATGAAGAGAGATTGAAAAGACGGGGATTGTTATCTTAGAAAGGTGACAAATAAGGAGGAACATGATAGAAGTCCATAAAAATCGATGGCTGATCTAGAGAAGGGAGATAGGCCAGTTCTGTTCTCCCTGCCCCTGGAACACAAGAACTAGAGGACTTTCAATGAAAATAAAAGGAGGCAAACACAAATAGAACGTGGAATTAGACTGTGGAATTCATTGTCACAGGATATGGTTGAGACCAAAAACTTAGCAGTCTTCAAAAAGGGATTGGAGATTTATATAGATACCAGGAGTATCCAAAGCTAAATGCTAACATAAATTATGTACATTTTGAAGGAGGATTTAAACTGATCTCTGTTAACTAGGGACTTGGAGAGGACCTACTATAGGGGCAGATTGTTCCACCCCTGCCTAATGCAAGGCTGATTGCACCTTCCTCTGAAGCATCTGGTCCTAGCCACTGTCAGAGACAGGATATGGGACTAGATCGACCTCAGGTCTGAGCCAGTCTGGCAATTCCTAGGTCCCTAAGGTTGCTTCTTTAACATTAAAAGCTCAGAGGTTTTTTGTGGTTCCAACAGCTGCTCCAAACCGATGGCTTAAGGCGCTTTCATGGGAATAGAAGTGAAAAATAAAGATTCAAACAATTGAATGTCAGATTATTAAACATTACTCCTTAAAGGGCCCAGCACATCTTTACTAGACTTCTGTAAAAGGCTTGGGTGGTTTATTAATTATTATTATTATTACTGCTTATGTACAACTCTATTAATCACTGTGAGTGACTAGAAATTGAGTCGCTCCCAAATTTCTATTCCTGTTGAAGTGCATAGCATATACGTTTCCTCTCTGTTCCCTGTCCTGCTGAATGATGAAGGGCACGATATACAATACCTGAAGGTTAACTCTGCCTTAATGTTTATTCTTGGTTGTTGTTTTTTTTAAATGAGCTATTGCGAAAAAAAGCAAGGAGGCAAAGGATCAATGAGGAACATTGGGAAAATGGTCCTGAGAGTGAAAAGAGGGGAAGGGTTTGGGAAGGAGGAAGGAGATAAAGCAGATGAGGAAAGAAGTAAGAGAGGGAAGAGAGAAGAGTGTTATAAATAAGATGCATTACACTGAATACAGGTCTGTCGCATCTTAGGCGCATTTAACGTGCGATTTCAGCTTTACACGGTCGGCAAAAACAAGAAAAAAAAAAAAAAAAAGAGAAATACAAAAAAAGTGAGAAAAATAAAAACACTTACACTGAAAACAGGTACTCCAAATCTAAGCAGCATTAACCGTGCGATTTCAGCTTAACACGGGCGGCAAAAAAAAAAAAAAAGAAAAAAAAAAATTTAAATACTGTTTCTGTAGTGCGGGCGATTCTGCCCGCCAGTACACTCAATGGAATTTTGACCATACGCGGTTTTCGCTTTACGCGCTGACCGCGGAACGTAACCCCAGCGTAAGATGAGACAGACCTGTACTCTGTCATAACAAAACATAATGGAGCTTTCCAGTGTCAATATTGGTTATGCATTTAACGTATGTGAAAGAATCATTTATGGGATGGGGAAGAGAGCGGCGGTGGTGTAGGTGTCGCTGGTTAGAAAGCCCACTGGCTGTGAGGACTTTATGTCGCCCTCTAGTGGTGTCTATTAGCTTACTACTAACAACTACCATTTGCAGTCATTCTCTGGGCTAGAGTGACCAAATGGCAAGTGTGAAAAATCGGGATGGGGTGTGTGTAATAGTTGCCTATATAAGACAAAGCTCCTAATATTGGGACAGACCCGATAATATAAGGACGTCTGGTCACCCTAGTCTGGGTTCTATCAGCTAAGAGGCATGCAGGTAGTTTAACGAGTGGTTCCCGTGTTCTGTGTTTGTGGGCACAGATTTGACACAATACATATCAGAACAGATCAGTCGGGATAACTGTCCTCCAGGTGTTTACACATACATTCCAGTGATAGGTCAGTGCTTCAGAGCAGCTACAAGGGCCTGACGGAACCAGGACTGTATGTCAGACATGCCTGGTGCTGGTAGGATGAATCGGCAGCTGAAGGGCGGCGGGGCGGCATGTGGTAACGGTCTGACCATTGTCTGATACTGTGGTGTCATGAGCATTTTCCAAGGTGAATTAACATTGTCAAAACCCACTGTACGTAGGAAGGGTAGAACCAGGCTGACAAACAGAGGAGCCATCTGGAATTTGCAACCCATGCTTGACTAGAACTAAATTCAAATAGCTATTCAGCTTCAGAGAAGGGTCACTTAACAGGCCCCTTTACAACCGAGCTGCGGGCTCCCTCTCTTTGCAGCTGAGACTGCCTGCTCAACCCAAACGCCAACTATTTTCCTTTGGGTTTCCAGCTTGCTCCAGACTCTCTCTCTAGCCAAGACTCGCACTGACTCCCTCAAAGCATGTGGGACAACCAAACGTTGAGTAACTGTAGGGTGAATGCAGAGCCCTCGTCCTCCCTCAAGTGCTTAGGGACAGTTCAGCTCCACGGCGTGCGTTACCTCGCAATTGTTTGATCACACGGATACATTGCACGTGGCGAGGGATTTCTATACCAACCTCACAGCCTGCCTGACGCATGCTATTTACAAAGTTCTTCCCACTGAGCAGACATACGTGCCGAGATTTGTGCACGGGGGTGTTTGCCCTCTTTACTGGTTGAGGAGAGCGACTAGAATAAAAAAACTCAGTTAAAACATTACTTTAAAATAACCCAAAACGGCAGGATGGGCATGGCACAAGGACAGGCCAATGAGATGTCTGGGCCACTCCACCATACCGCAGCACATCCAGGGAGAGGGCACAAGGACAGGGTAATGAGATGTATGGGCTGTCACAGCTTCAGGGTAACTGCACCTGTATGGGGCATAATGGTCGCTGTGACTCCTCCAGGGCACTCACTTAAAGGTTTCCAGCTCCTATCCATCACCTCTCCTGGGAGGAGACCCTCATCTCCCTCCATCCTGACCAGGGGTTTTAACCACACAGCTCCCTGATCTACATTGCAATATCCCCAGCAAACCAGACTGCCTAAAAAGGCCTTCTCTCCAAGGGCTCTGACCAGTGCATTGCCCGCAGGTACACGTTACCACACATCTCCTTCTAAGCAAGCATATTTATCCATAAGGTGAAAGCACTGCAGAGAAAAGATATTAAAACAATTAAAGAACTGCATGCATGCTAAGAAGCTTACCAGAGCTCACCCCAACTCCAACCTTGAGCTCTGGTAAGTTTTAGTCCTTCAAAACCCTGGGGGCTAGCAGGCAATCAGATGTGGGTGATGAGTCCCGCTGACCTGCCTGCGGCCTGAATCAATATGGACACTAACGAAGGTTCTTGGAGTCTGACTGTGGGAGTGGGGGAGCCAGGTCTCAAGTTCCCACCCAAAGGTTTTGGAGGAACAAGGATAAGAGGGGACATCAGACAGCTCAGATCCATATATTCTAATGTAGGACATTACACAGGATGGTTGTTAAACGACTGTACGGGTTTTTGAAGGACATATGCTGGCTTGCTAACAGAATGTTTATTATATGCATAGGTGAAACGTGAAATTATGAAAGGTAATGGCTTAAACACTGTCCAGGAAATAAGTCAAAGGGTTCCCCTAGAATGCAGGGAAGCACCCTAGCTACACCCACTAATAAGAACATAAGAATGGCCATACTAGGTTAGGCCAATGGTCCATCTAGTGCAGTGTCCTGTCTCTGACAGTGGCCAGTGCCAGATGCTTCTAGTGGTTGGAAGTTTAGGGACACCCAGAGCATGGGGTTGTGTCCCTGACCATCCTGGTAATAGCCATCGATGGACCTATCCTCCATGAACTTAGCTAATTCTTTTTTGAACCCAGTTATTCTTATGGCCTTCATAACATCCCCTGGCAATGAGTTCCACAGGTTGATTATGCATTGTGTGAAGAAATATTTCCTTCTGTTTATTTTAAACCTGCTGCCTGTTAATTTCATTGGGTGACCCCTGGTTCTTGTGTTATGTGAAGGGGTAAATAACACTCCCCTATTCACTTTCTCCACACCAGTCATGATTTTGTACACATCTATCGTACCCCCACGCTTAGTCTTGTCTTTTCTAAAACAAACAGTCCCAGTCTTCTTAATCTCTCCCCATATGGATGCTGTTCCATACTGCTAGTCATTTTTGTTGCCCTTCTCTGCACCTTTTCCAATTCTACTATATCTACTTTGGGACAGAGCGACCAGAACTGGTCAAGGTGTGGGTGTACCATGGTATCTTCAGCAGGAACTGGTGACAAATATGGCAATTTCCTGCAATATCCTTGAAAGACTGAATTGCATCAAATGTATGCATTCTTGGGGGCTGGAATTGTATGTAGCCTCTCGGGAGGGGTAGAGGGGGGGATGTGACAGACGTAAGACCTGGGAGTTCAAAAGACTATACTGAACCTGTGCCAGACAAATATGGATTTTTGGGACATTAAGTGGATTTCCTGGGGAATCCCTAGGCAGAGGTTAAGGCAAGCTACCCAACTCTGGTCATGCAAAAACCCAGCCTTTTGAAGCTACCCCTGAGAACGGGGTTATTGTCTGCTGTTTACCTGTTACAGAAGGCCAAGATCAAAGGCCCAAGCTGTACAAAGAAATGGCTGATTTGCCCAGCTTTTCTCCTGGTTCTGGATCTAAGACAGAAGAACTTATAACTATGGGGAAAACCCAGTTGGGGCCTTTGAAGGACTAAAACCTACCAGAGCGGGGGCTGACCTCTGGTAAACATTTTAGCAAGGGTGTAGGAACTTTTCCTGTTTGAATATGTTTTCTCTGTAATGCTTTGACGCTAGGAATCAATGCACTAAGGAGGAGATGTCTGGTAACTTATAACTGTGGGCATTACACTGGTCAGGGCCTTTGGAGAGAAAGCAAAGCGCAGGCACTGGGTTTTCTAGGCAGCCTGGTTTGCTGTGGATATCACAGTGTAGATCAGGGAGCTGTGCAGCCTTAAAACCCCTGGTCGGGAGGGAGTGAGACCCGGGTCTCCGCCCAAGAGAGGTGATGGCTGGGAGCCAGAAACAGTTAAGAGGGTGCCCTCAAGCAACCCCGGAGGGGGAATATAGACGCAGTTACCCTGAAACTGTGACATATATTGTGGCAGTGGTGGGATGTAGGACAGTGTGAATTGCCACATCTGTCCCATGGACCATTCCACCAGTTCCCAGCCCGTCATTTAGCATGGCACAAGGAGAGGGCAGTGAGCTGGATGGATCACTCCACCAGTTCCCATCCCACACATCAGGAGCTCTCACCCAGACCCCCCCCCCCCAACAAGGCATCCCGAATCTGAATGAGAACTCGAGCCCCACTCTGCCAAGCGCGAGCCAACAACCCCAATCCTGAGCACGGCTGCACCATGCAGCCATCCTGAGCGGGCCTTGCATCCTCCTCCCGCAAAATGTGCAACCATTAACTTCTCAGAGGACCTCTCTCGCCACGCTGAGGCTTGCCACAGAGACCGGACAGCAGAGCTCGCTAGGATTCCCATGCACCGTCGTCTGGATCTTGGGCGTTCCCCATCCCCTCCTAGCTAGCGGCTCAGGAAGACCCAGCTCTCCCTGTTCTTGTGCTGTGCATGCTACTGAGCAGGTGGCTCTGCTTTTTCAATAATCAGCCATGCTCCTGCATGAGCATCAGGAGAAACGAGCCAACATTTCATTGCTTGATTCTTTTCTCACTCTCTCTCCTCGCCCCTCCCCAGCCGCTGCTCCCCTCCCCCCTCTGCGTACACATCTCCGGGCCTCTCTGGGGGACGCTCTGGCGCCTGACAGGCTGAGGCTTCCAATGCTCTGTTTTTTATGCCTCAGTGGTCAGGGTGTCAGGCTCCTGCAGTACAGACCAGCCAAGAGCTCAAGGAGTCACTGAACACCATCAGTTCGGTGACAGTATCGCTTGCTTCATCCCACATATTCTGCATATCCATCAGCCGGGTGGGGGGGTGGGGGGGGGCGCGGAGAGAGAGATAGAGGAGAAAAAAAAGGAAGTGGGAGAAAAGCCACCAGCCCTGTTATTACCATCACAGGCCTTGGACAGACAAATGGTGCAGGAGTACAGTGAAACTAAACGAGATGAATGAGCACTGCACGAGTGCCTTGTGGATAGTCCAGGACCCATCAGATCTACTTCTTGACAGCACCGTTTAATGATCAGCCCCGTTCAAAAGAAATACTATGCATCAACTACCCAGGGATATATTTGTGTGGGAGCGTGTGGGCGCACGTGCACTGGGGAGGAGGGGAATGTGACTGGATCCATTGTTCCTTCATGGCTAAACAGCAAGGGCCTTCGTTAAGACTGCCCCTCTTTAAAGCGATCATCTCTCTCACTGCATCGCTCTAGGAAAGCTTGGGCTTCTACGGCCACCGAAACAAAAAGGTATCGAGGCAATGGCTTCCGTTGCCTTTATACTTCCTCGTGGCTCTTGCAGAAGATCCTTTTAAACGTTGCCATAAGTGGGTTCACTATTTCGTGCCATTACTGTTAATATAAGGTCAAGATTCCACCAGCCTCACTAGCCGAATAGTCCCTTAGCCTGTAAAGTGTCCGATTTAAGCCAATGGGCTTACTCACCAGCTAAACTACTACTTAGGAGGTAAAGTCTATCCCAGAGTCATTAGAGCTGGAGAAACAAAATCTCCTGAGCACATTTAGCCCCTGTTTCTGTATGTGCATTAGTCACAAACACATTGGGGTTTTGAAGACTATGATCTTTGGGGATCACTTATTAAACATCTCTACAAACACTTTTTGACTATGGCGTATTACTGACAGCTGCATGTAAACAGTGTTATCAACTCCAGTCTTGTGGTATTTGGTGTTTTTCTTAAAGCCCCAGCTCCCGGAGTCATGTGAATGCACGAGACTCTCAGCTTTCATTCAAAAAGCCAGTTTCCAGCCCCCATGGTTACGGAGAAAAACTCAGACATGTAAACTACAGTCACAAGGCATATACAAAGCACTCAAGATGTGTTTGGTTTTTTTAATCTCATGAGTTTTGGGGGCCTAACTCATGATTTTTGAACTGGGAGGTTGGCAATACTGTTTGCAACACACTCCATGTGGAAATTCACTCGTGGGCAGAGAGCCAGACAAGGCTTATGGACCACTCAAGTCCCACCTAAGCCCCCAACAGTGTGACTGTAGTGGTGTCCAGGCCTTGTGCTGGTTTTCTACACAGGGGAGAGTTTCACCCTACTTGCGTTGTTTGGCCAGACCCATAGGGCACCTGGAACCAGATTCTGATCTCTTATTACACCAATGGAAACCCAGAGTGACTCCCCTGATTTCAATAGAGCTATTCCAGATTTACACTAACGTGGCTGAGATCAGGAACCCCTGATACTGTTTCTGTCCCTTGACTGAGTAAACGACATGTTATAAGCCGGGGGGCCCAACCTATGGGCCGTACAAGAGGCCTGCGGCCTGCTTCAACATAATATACTAACAGCTGATTCATTAGCATGTTGTCGTCATGTTTACATCATCATAGTTTAGCCAACTGTTTCAATAGACAATGCTGTGCATAGAAACAACCTATCTAAATACATACAAAACAAGCTGAACTTACAATATAAATCAACAAGTGACCTTAAGTCTTATTAAAATCTGTAGAATCTGTGTGGCCCACACAAGGCTGTGCTTAGGTTTATGTGGCAATAAGGTTGGACACCACTGTTATAAACAGAGGAAGTGCTGAATCTCTCCAGGAGAGGGCAGAGAAGCACTTCAGGGACAAAAAGAACAGAGAAGCAGGCGGAGGGTATATTAAGACATTTAAAATCTTGCTTCTGCCCAAGAACAGGCATTATACTGGGCTAGATGAACCCTGGATTTAAAAATAGCCAAGTCACTTCTTGACGGCAGCAGAAAGTTATAAACCAGATTTACCAGCTGTCTAGCATACTTTGCATTCCATTTTCTGCTGGCTCTTTCAAACCACGTTATTGTCCATGAGCGTATACGCCCAGCACTAGTCTCTAAACTTGCTATCAGACACTTGTTTCGCTGAGTGGCCCGAATTAACTGAGTGGCGGGCTCTGGCTAGGGTGGATTTGGGGAATGGCTGCATTTCCCCCACCCCGTATGAAGGTCCACTTACTCTGTCATCTATCTGCCAAGTGCACAGATTGGAGCCTCAGTTGTCAAGCTGCCGTTCAACCAGTGGCTCACCACAGTGGTTCTGAAGGGTGAGGTCACGTTTGGTTCCTTGCCACGGGGTGATAGGGAATTGCTACGCATTGTATGTCCCCTTCCCATACTATACATAATACTTTTATATATCTATATCTGCCAAGTTGATCCACTGAAATTATTAATCCCTATTTTCTGCTCCCTACCACCATTCATCAGAGTCATTTAGGGGGTGTGTGTGTGTGAGAGAGAGAGATACAGGGGATGGGGAATGTGCAGAGTTAAGCTTCCCTCTCCAATCGCATACACAACACCCCGTTTCATATATTTGCCAAGCGCATTTGCTCAGTGCATTCATCTTAGCTCCTGCCACCAATCACCATTCACCACCGCCATTTGCCAAGAACCAGCCATGTCCTGGGAAGGACACACTCGGAGTACAGGGAGAGCGCCTATGTGCCTGGTGTTGTGGGAGTGAGCCAGTCCTGGTAAATTAATAATAGTGAGCAGTACCTGATCATCAGCAAACATTCACCCCATGCAGGAGCCAACATAAAGTCCCACTTAAGACCTGTTCTGAGGTGTTCACAAGCCCAGTCCTGACCCTCTGCCCAGGGTGAATTGCACCCTGAATGAATTAAGGAGATAGTCACCAGAGCGGAAGAGGAAGAACACAGTAGCCTGGCTCTGCGCAGGGCTAGGTTCTGTGCAGAGATCGCCCTGTCATGGGCAATACCAGCACAGCTTTGGCGTCACAGCCTGGCCGCTGGCAGCTCACGTTGAACGGCAGATTTCTGGAACTAGTTGAGTGGGAAAGGCAGGAAGGTAGGGATTGGCAGGTTAGGCCCAGAGGCTGTGGTGAATGTCCTTGTCTGATCTCAGGGGGGAATGGAAGGAAGGTCAGTGCATCCAGAGGACAGTGGGGCTCAGCTGTGGATGGATGGATGGATGGATGGATGGATGGATGGATGGATGGATGGATGGATGGGATTTTTCTTCTGAGAGAGAGAGAAGCGGTGGATGGTGCTACCACAGGACTCCAGAGGAGGAGGAGGAGCATGAATGTTGTCCCAGGGATGGCCGAAACAAGCGGTACTACTGGGGCTGGAGGAACAGGTCACCACACTGAGCTGGTGACTGTGACTTGAAGAGTCTCCCAGAGAACATATGTGGGAGACGTTGACTCGTCTACTAGCAGGGAAAAGGAATGCTGGAGATTCCCACAGCGCCGACTCAGCTGCCCTGCGCCAGCTATCAGCAGCTGTAGCGCCGGAACCAGGACCCGGAGAGCAATAGCAAAGCATGGAATTATGGGTGTGAGGCTATTTTGCTATTGCCAGCAGTGAGCACCCCCATGCAATTTGTCTGGGATGAAGGTAGGTTATTACATGGGGCTCTGCCCCCTCTTGTCCATGTCGAGCACTGCAGGCGTAAGGCAGGCTCAGAAACAACAGGGCAAGCTGCAGCATGGCTGATAGAGATTGGCTTCTCTATGCATTGAGCCAGTGGGTCAGCGAAAGCATAATCAGGCCCTGGGCCCACCCACAGTTATCCACAAGAGACCCAGGGTTGTCATTACCCAGCAGGACCCTTCATAAGAGCATCGGGAGAGACCACAAATACCTCCATGCACCCCAGACCTTTGTGTGGACCCAGCGAAAGAGGCTGGGGCTTGACCTTCCACTCTCCCAACGTGTGGAGCAAAGGGCTCCTCACCCTCACCTGGGTTTGTAGCCTCAGAAAATGGGCAGAATGTGAAGGCTGCTTCCTCTATGGCTCCTTTTCATGCATTTCCTCTTTGCTGTGGCTGCTAGTGTCTGTTCTGCTCCTCTGAGACAACTTCTTCCCCCCCCCCTTCCCATTCCACCTCTCAGCTGACCCAACAAAAAGATTTCCAAGTGGCGGTGAGGGCTCTGGGGTGGAAATCATTTCACATACATGTTTCCATGCTGGCATTAGCAACGGTTCTGAATTCCACCAATCTTCTGGGGAATTACAAACTTGCTGACCAAAATGTTCACAAATACATCACAAATTTCATGAACAGAGGTGTGTTTTTCTGACAGGACAGTTTTCAGTCTGAAGATGCTGTTTTTTCAAAATCAAAACTTTCCATGGGAATGCACGGATTTTGAAAAAATACTCAATTTGGGGGGGGGGGGGAAATCAGGATGAAAGGTTTCCAATGATGTCGAAACAGAAGATTCTGATTTTTTGTTGTGAAACTAATTTACTCTAATAGTATGAAAAAAATGTTAAAAGCCAAAATTGAAAAGTTTTGATTTACCCGATCAACTGTTTCAATTTTATTGCCATGAAACATTTTTTTAAAAATTGTTTCGGGTCAATCAAAAGTTCATTTCATGGGAAATTTCAAAATTCAGTGTTTTGCTCTGATTAGAATGAAAACTAATTTCAAAATCCCAGAATTTCCTGTGAAATGGAGATTCCAGATCCCACAGAAATCTAACCACGAATACGAGCAAAGTGGATCGGGGCTTATTCACAAACACGTATGCAAATTCTTTCTTGCTGTCTTCACTCAGTACCAGCGCACGTGCATCTAGAATGGAAGGAGAAAGCCAAGGAGCCAGTCAAGGTGCATTGCCACACCTCCACCAATATTTTAACTCTGGATTCTTCCCTTCTCTCAGAACCTGACCCAAAGCTCACTGAGGCGAATGGAAGTCCTTCCACTGACTTCAAAGGGTTTTGGATCAGGCCCCAGTGCCTTTATGACTCTCCCGTGAATATATTCACATGTGCTGCCTCTACTGCTATTCAGTCTGGCCACGTATTAATTATCAATTCCATATCTTTATCCCAAATCCCTTTAAGATATTTTCAGTTGCAGCCCATATATTTTTTGTCCATGAGTCTGTCACCTGCTCTCATAGGTTTACCCACTGTCTCCATCACCCTCAGATTGTACATCTCAACTGAACTCCCTTTTGAATTTCCTCTTTTCTAGCGAATGCACATTTAATTGTACACACACACACACACACACACTTTGATTAACATTAATGGGAGTTACAGTTACACATCAATAGGAGAACAGACTCTTTAGTTTTCCTAACCTCTCCATATGGCTATAACCCCTGAGGCCCTTTCTCATCAGACTTGTCCTTGCCTGTATGTTTTCCAATTCTAATTAGCAATATCCTTTTGCCATCTCTGCTCCAGGTTTACAACATTCTTCTTTAGCCCTTCAAGTCGACAGATTAACACCACAGAATGTTCAATAAATTCAACCACTGAAGGAAAAAGAACAGAAGGTTGTGGGGGGAAAATAGCCTTCTGGCCAAGAATAACAGTACACTGTCCACTTTGTATTGGACTCTGGGGTAAATTAAAGCATTATCCACTACACTCACATCTGAAGCAGGCCTCTGTAGATTAATTGTGATATCCTTTTCCATTCCAACCCCTCCTGACAAGGGCTACAGGTGTCTCTCTCTCTCTCTCTCTCTCTCTTTTCTTTTTTTTTTGTGGTGAAGGAACTACAGTAACTTTCTTAAATTAACAGCCTCGTGACTTTTTATTTGCTTTCTAACGTTTTCTTTTGTGGAAGTAATCATATGGGCCATAAATTTCTTCAGCAAATTCCAATAACAATCATTATCCAGGGAGTTAAGATATGCTTGACTGCATGGAGAACAGGGCTAAAGACTGCATTTAGCAACCAAAATGTACTGCAGCAGCTTGCATATTACCATTATGAAATAGCTGTTAAATGCACACAACTTTAAAATCTATTATCAAAAAAAGTCTTGTGTGGAATAGGATTGTATGTCACATACCATGAAAGTTTCAAGCGTAACCCAAAGGACAGTAAGGGTAGTTCCCTTTACCAATATTTCAGAAGATCGATTATGATGTAAGCAATATCGCTATTTTAATTCGGTCAGTTATACTCCAGGTCGCATTTAGGATAGAGGCATATTGACTAACAAACATGATGTAAGTTAGAAAAGAGAGAATATGCTCATGTAATCCCACAGGGAACAGCGCATTCATTTCCCCCCCCCAATATAACTAATCCTCTTTACTGCAATAAACTGTCATTGCAGTCCAGGGTGAGCGAGCGCAGAGGGATGGGGGGAAACAGCAAAGCACTGTCTTTAGGAAAACACTCTTTATTCTCAACAGTATTCACCTTCTAGAAGGACTTGCTGCTTCTGCATTCATCACCCCTATTGACTATTGTAGAAAGACAGCAGAAGCTCAGAGGAGGCTACAGGTAACAAACACCGACCCCACCACTAATCTGCCATGTTTGCTGCTGGGCCAAGTGTCCTTGCAATTACAAGCTCCCACAGGACCTTGGGCCCGTCGCAAACCTCCACCACCACCTTCTGCTCCGAGTGAAAAGCACGATTCTTCCACTTGCCTTCTCTAAGCCAAAACTCAGCAGCATGTACGTTCTAAAAACCCTACCAAAACAAAACACTTCGCTGCACACACGGTTCTCCTCTGGGGAGAGGATGGAGGAGAAGGAACCACATGTGACAGATATTAGTCACCTTACTTTATGAGCTCCTGCCAGCAGTGCATTTACTACATTGATGGGGGGGGGGGGGTTATGAGGACCTGTATAGCCACCTACACATAGCTATACTGGTACCAGTAAACCTTCGTAGTGCAGACACAGCTGGTACCAACAAGTTCTTTTGCCAGTGTAGCTTATACCCAAACAAAATATGCTATACTAGTGTAACGTTTTAGGGACTGCCCAGACCAGCACAAAGGGACTTTTTTGCCAATATAACTGCATCTCCACTGGGGCTTTTGCTGGCATACCTGTGTTAGTTAGCAGTGCAATTTTTTCACATCCCTAACCAATGCAGCTATGCCAGCAAAACTCTGAAGTGTAGAACAGGCCATAGAATAGAATATTTTTATCTCGACAGCAATTGTGATATTTCTGAGTGAAACGTTTTGCCTCTCCAATTTGATTCCAAAATGACGTTAGGACAAAATAACGTGACTGATTGCTCACAGCAAGAATACCAGAATTATAACTGGATTTGTAAGAGATGGAAACTCTCATGCTTCAGGCCATAAACCACCACTAAATGATGGGAGTCAGGAAGAAAACTTTCCTTATGGCAGGTTATCAGATTACTGGACTAAATGGACCCGTGGTCTGATCCATTCCGACAGTTTGTACGGCAGCGTGATTCATTACAAGGTAAATCAGCAACTTCCATTACAACATTGGAAATGGATTCATTGATCCTACAGGCTTTAATCTATTCCCATTTAAGTAAATAGCAAAGTTACATTTGACTTCAGGGGGAGTACAATTATGCCCAAATGGGCAACATTATGATCTCAGTTATTATAGGGTAGGTCTGGATTAACTCTATGGATTTGAGCAGATTAACTGAGTTTTCTGGGCTTGTCTACATGGCACCGGCAAAGCGCACTAGAGAGGTGCGATTTGTAAAGTGCATTATGGTACTAAGCTCTAATTGCCCCATATAGACCCTGCTGGGAAACCCTAAAAGGTACGTAGTTCGCATTAGCATAGTGCCTCTGACACACTTGGTCACTCCGTGTAGACAAGTCTTGTGTGTCCAACAGATCCCTGATGACTTTTGCACAAGATGGCCTCTGATTCCCCACTGCGACTCCAGTTTTACTCCAGTGTAACTCCATTCATTTCAAGAATGCTGCACTAACCCAGACAAGGAGTAAGAAATGGGGAATCAGGCACAAGTACATTTTCTGGGCAAAGTTCTCGCCGACACGTACCATGGATCTCAGTCCCATATTGGGTACCTCTGCCATGCGCGATACCGCCATTCATGTCAGTGGAGGTTTGGTGAGCGGAACAAGTGCAGATCCCACAGCACATTTCTATATTACAGATAGGAGATGTGCAGAACACACTGCAGAGGAGAAGAGTTTTGCCCAGCCAATGTGCACATTCTCATACTTTTGTAAAGCCATTCCTCTTACTGGAGTCAGAGAAATATTTTGAAGTCATTAATCTAAAGCTGAGATACAGTGCACTGAGGCCTGATCCAAAGCCCAATTTAACCAATGGAAAGACTCCCAATGACTTCAGTGGGCTTTGAATCAGGCTCTTAATTAACTAACTACTAAAGCTGGGTGGGAAATGATTTTCCCAGCCCTTGAATATCTGTGAGAGTTCAAAATGTTTTTCTGTCTCAACTCAGGATGAAAAATCAAAATCTTGAAAATATTCACAAACCGAGAACTGGAAAAAAGTTCAGTTTGGTCAATGGATATGTTTGGTTTCAAAAATTCGGATGTGTGGTGTTTCAACGTTGACCTTTCTTCTTCTCTTAACCTTTTTTTGTGTCTAATTAGCTTAAATTTGGAAACAAAGTCATTTTGAATAAAAAAAGGCATTTTTTTTGTTTAAAAAATGTCAAAAGAACCATTTTGACGATTTCCCACCTTGTTTTTTGACATTTTATCAAATCAACAGATTTATCAAAACTGACCTTCATTCACAAACCATTTTCGTGTCAACAAATCAGCATTTTTTGATGAAAAAACATTTTGCTGAAACATTCCCTACCCACTCTAATAGCTATGAACACTCTAACGCATTCCTAAAAGACTCCTTTGATTGTGAATAGCAAAACTCAAGTATTTCCAGGTGCTCCACATACATTCCTTTCTTTCAATAGCAGTAATATAAAATCTTTGGGCCTGACTGTCCTCTCATTTAGTTATACTGATATAATTCCATTTCCTTCAGTGAAGTTCCTTCTGATTTACACCCACAGCAGAAGAGAATCCAGGCCCTGGAGAGTCACACAAGACATATCATTTCACAGAAGTGGAGCAGTAGATGCATTACAGAACTCAATGTATTTTACAGCCTGTAGGAAAAACTATACTCACTGCATTAAAAATGTGCCTCCTGCTTTTATGCAATTGACATAACATTCCCTGACTCTACACAGCATTTGCCAATAGAACGGCCGAGCGGCTGGCAATCATTCAGCATGTGGAACTCCTGTAGAAAATCAGTGGGAGTTTTGAGTGCAGATTGACTGCATGATCAGACCCTAAAATATAATTCCCTAACACCGTCTATAGTCAAATTCTATCCTAAAACCATAAACGTCGAGAGAAGAGACCTAACAGACCATCCAGTCGGTCTCTCCACCGATGCAGGATTGTTCCCTATAATATAGCTGGCAGTCATTACTCACTGAATTAAGAGAGGAGTTGCCTGCATTTGGAGTGCAAGATTTGCAACATTTTATTACTCTTATTATTATTGCAACATTTAAATCACAAAACACAGCACTCTCACTGAATAAACACATGAATAAATACATTAGGAGAATGCTCCATGTGTTTTATTTTCACTTGATTCAATACAGCCCAGCATCTATTGCCTAAAAGAGATTATTACAAAATGTTAAAATTCCCAACGCAAAGGAATGTGGCAAGTGGCTCCTTTTTTGGGTAGCCTGACAAAGACACACACAAACCCTTGCTCAGGGGTTGGTTTTGGATTGCACCTGGCTCATTTGACTGGGAGTGAGTCCGAATCTTAACCCAAAGGCATTACAGCCTGGTCCTGGGCAGCGTTTAGCATCCTTATCTCCCACTGAAGTCAAACGAAGTCGAGAGTGCTCAGCACCTTGCAGAAGCTACTCAGCACTGTGCCTGATTGAGCCCTTATTGTGAGGTGTAGCAACAATTACGGCTGGTAGAAAAATGAGGGTTAGTTGAAAACAATTTTTATATATCTATATATGAGGTGGGTTAGGAAAGTCTTCATTTTTGAAAATATGTTGAAATGAAAAAGATTGGGGAAAATGCATTTTTTTTTTCAAAATGGCTGAAATATTTCATGTTGAAAAAGTGGGGGAAATTCTCTCATTCTCAATTTTTTTAATTCTCTCACTCTTTACCTTTATCCAATGGGAAAAAAACTAGAGAAAGTGAGAAAAAATACTCTCTCACTTATTTACTTTTCCCCACCAGAAAAAATTGGACATGAGTTAAAAAGTGAGAGACTGTGGGAAAAGACACGTTCTTGCACTTCTTAAATTTATTTTTTATTTTTATTCCCCCTCACTTTTGCAGTGGGAATAAAGGAGAGGAAAGGGAAGTAAAGAAGTGAGAGAACGGGGCAAGAGAAGAAATATCCCAAATGAAATTTTCTAAACAAAGAAAATTTCATTTTGTTTTGAAAAAAAATTTGCTTTGAAGTTTTTTAATCAAACGCAAACAAAGCAAAAGGTTTGTAATTAAATGAAAACTGCTCGTTTTCTTTCAAAACATGTTAATAAAAAAGAAAGTCCCACGCCAAAATTTTGACCAGCTCTAGCAATGACCGAGCATTGGAGAAGTTATGAATAAAAAGCATCTGGTTAAGAATGGTATAAAGCTGCTCTGAGAATCCCTGGGAGCTGTAAGCTATAATTAGTGTCTGTGCTGTACTTTGAAAAAATGTAAAGTGCTAAACACTAAGTGTTAATGACTATTATCACCACTGCAAGCTGTGTTCTGCTTTCACTAATATCCTTAATGCCATATTCTAAAGTACAAATTGTACATAAAAGTTGGCAAAACTAAAGTACTCCATGTCAGTGAATGCTCATTCTCTCTCCCAATAAGGAAACAACAACCCACTGCTGGAAACTAAACCTGCCTTCTCCTCCCTTTACACTAAAATATTTAAGGTCAATGTTATGGGCAAAGTTCTCAAAAGCACTAAGTGTCTAAATCCTATTTTCATAAATTCTTTAATCACTCGGGAACCCAGGTGCCAATGAAAGTCAGTGGTACTTAGACTTGTAAGTCATTTAGGCACTTTTGAAAAATTTACCCTAAAATTACTGTATGTGCACCTGCAAAGAACTAACTAACAGGCTGCAGGAAGGGTTATTTTCAGAAGTCAATGAAGGTACAAATAGTAACAGAATAAAATGAAGAGAAGTATAATGCACACAGATTAATGATAAGTGTTTATAACCAGTGGTGAGTTTAAGTACATGTGGCCATATAAAACTCTATATGTCAAAGTGCTTCCCCACACCCTTACACACACACACACACACACACACACACACACACTGGACAATGCCCCTCCGCCCACCCTCAGTCAGTGACAATAGCACAGGCCATATTATAGGCTGGAAAGGACCTGGACATCTTACTTCAAGACCCTGCAATATTTACAGCCAGTCCTTATGGTAACTGAGGTCAATCAGAGAAAAGTAACCTGCCCAGGGAGGTCACTCACCTGTGAGGTATTTGAGACTAAACAAGGAACTAATGGGGATTGTGTAGAAGTCTATGAATATAATGATGGAGGAGGATATACCAAACAACATAAGTGTCCCTTTACAACCGTGACATCCACCTACCACTACGCATATGCACACATGCATTATACAACACACCATAACAGCCACACTCGTTTCATTATTGAAAGCCAGCATTTGGCCATTTTTACCACACAGAAGGCTAGGAGAAACCAGTTGTTTGCTATTCCAAGACCAGGTCAGAACTGTGGTATTTTGGGTTCCACTGGCTGGCAAATGCATCTCTACACATACATGAAGAAAATCGCAACATGAACTGTTCCTGTTTGTGCTCATTCCAAGAGATTTCAGGAGACCCTGAACACTGAGGGGCGATGATTAGTTTGCTCCCTTTCTTTGCCTCCTTCTGTATAGCGTTGTACATCCCTGAAACCCAGCCGGTCATTGCTAGCTTCATTTTCAAATTATTTCCTCAATCTATATTTCTCCGACTTACAGAATAATGTTACTGGCCAATACTTTCCCATGGATATGCTCAGAGTTCTCATCTGACACATAGCTAAGGTACAGTGTATAAACACACACACACACACACACACACACACTTTACACAGTTAAGGAAATGTGTCTTTGCCGGCCACACTTTCTATCACTGGCTCATTATTTATAAATAGTTTATAAAGGATTAATAAATGAATAATAAGCATTTTAATAAATGGTTAATCAATTGTAATAGAATCCAACAGATCAACAGGTTGCTTATAGCCATCTATAACGCCTTCCATAGATGTATTTATAACCCCCTAGAGTACATATTATTCATGCCTGAGCATGCTCCTAACATCCTTTAATGAACCATATTTAAATGTAACCTTCGTACAACGACTGACCCATTTGTTTTCAAAAATCCTAGTAAAAGAATTTAATTTTCTGCACAGATGCCAAGGGAAGCAGCAGCAACTTCAGAGCACAGCTGCCAACTTTCATGCTGTAAATAAGTTCCCCGACTTTCACAATAAGCCAAAAATCAAGCTAATCCTGTTTCAAAACAAGGCCAAACCAAGCCAATCCCTAAGAACCCCAACACTCTATGTGACTAGATCCCCCCGGCGTGCAGTCTGGGACTGTGTTGGGCCCACTGTGCACCCCTCTCTCCCCCCCTTGCCCCTGCTTGCCGGGAGACGATCAAAAAAAAAAAGAAGAAGCAACAAGCTACAAGCCAAAAACTAGCCTACAAGAAACTCACAAGCCAATTAAGCCAAAAACAAACCCAATTTTTGTGGTTTTTTCGCGGATTTGGCATGTCTGCTTCAGAGCTGCTTTCCTCTCTTCTGCCAACATTAGTCTACTGGGGGCAGTGTTTTATTAAAATTTTGTTAATAGAATGCTTTCAGGCATGTTCAGATCACATTTCTCCAAACTTCCTGATCACATAAAAATTGCCAATTTACTTGGTGGCTTCTGAGAGTGATATAAAGTGAGAGTTATATTGTTTTATATTTTATTATCATACAAATTGACTATGTATTTCCCCTTACTTCATTTTCATATTAACTAGTACATAGACGAAGACGGAAGCTGTTATTTCCAATGGTGCTGAATGGATCCTAATATTTTTTTAAAAATCAGTAACATGCAGCTTTTTGTAATTCTACCTCATTTCCGAGACGCTACGAGGTGCAAAAATCCCATCAATGAGTAATGAGTTGTGGGTTAAGGTGGACGTACCTTGCTGTGCAGGCCCTGTACTGCTCTCGACCTGCACTGCCTGCCATAAAATTTTAATGTTGCTTCTGACACATTTATGAAATATCCCACCCAGTCTTTGCAGGGAGACAAAAAGATTTACCTCTGCAATTACGGGAAACATGCAGATTTTAGCTATGCACTTTAAACTTTTGTCCACAAAGGTATTTAACTTTAACACAACAAAGGTAGGTGGTACCACACAACAACCACGTTGGAACTGCATTAACGCAGAGATTTATTTCCCTACACAAAGAGGACAACTGCCCAACCCGGCTGCATGGATCATCTCAATTAATGCTGGCGAATAATTCCTCTCGCATCTTTATAGGCTTCCCCATCCACGCAGATCTCTGTCTGCTGTAACTACGTTTATAAAGCGTGGTAAACCAGAAATGAACATCTGAAACACAGGGCCAAGGTTTGCGCTGCAGTTTCAGGACCAAAGCCAGTATCCTGCCTCTGACAGCGGCTACTGAGAAAGGTAAAGCAAATCCCCAATGTACCCAGCCAATTGGTCGATGCTGAATATGGGGCTGGGGGTGGAATTCCTTTCCCGGGCCCTGAGTCAACCAGCTTGTACCCCAAAGCATGAGATTTGACACCCTTTACTATTGCCTTGCTGTATATAGCTGCAAACACAACTGTTGTTCGTAAAATTATCCAGTCTTCTTAAAGGCCCCAGCCATGAAGCTACATTCTGGCTAGTCCTGCACCGGTCCCCGTGCGAGAGGTGAAGGGATGGGACACTTCAGCTGCCCGCTGCACCGCCACCCAGGGCTCACAGACAGGGCCGGCTCTAGGTTTTTTGCTGCCCCAAGCAAAAACATTTTTGGCTGCCCCCCACCCCCCCCCCCGCTGCCCCCGCCCCGGGCTCTCCCCCCCACCCTGCACCCTCCTGCGGGCCCAGCCCTGGGTCACTAGTAACTCGCTCCCAGGGCGGGTCAGTCAGCAGGAATTTTGCATGTGCACAGAACACAGACAGGATTGGTTCCCATATAGTGACAGACCTGCAGTAAAGTGAAACAATTTTCAGCTTGTGTGATTGGAGGATATCTGGATGCATATTATAAGACAGTCCTACATAAATGAGGAACAGTTGAGGTCACTTTATTATTCCTTTGCCACACCCTTTGTTTCTATGGGGAATTTGCCAATGCAATATCACTGTCTTCCTTTTAAACAAATAAAACTAAAAAAAAAAAAAAGCAATGGCTGTTGAAAATAGCAATTCCAGTCCTAATAACCACTGGGAAGCGTTTCTTGCTCAATTTTATCCTACTTTATCTACAGCAAGTTACAGTGGATCAGTATATTTGATTTGGGAGAAATGAAGTAACAGCTGCCCAAATTGAGCGTGAGCACTCCTGAATTTTGAGGGTGTTCAAATCTGGAGGGCAGGTGCTAGATTCCCTTTCTGAATATTAGCTGAATCTTAGAAGGAAAAGACAATTTCTGCTTCCATGGTTCAGAAGTGGAAATCCTCCTACGTGCCTGGTACTGTATCTAAAGCTGCCCAAGTCCTCTAGTAGAGCTTCCCCTCTTTCAGTTTTCATTTTAAATTCTAGTGGGATCCACGTACCTCCCTTGCTAGGCTTCAGATACAGAGGTACATTGTCCATTTAGTCCACCCAGTTCCTTCTTTGGGGGCTGCAAGGTGAGGTTACACCAGTATCCCTAATCCAGTCTGGGGAAGTCTTCTGAAGGGGATCTCTGCACCAAAGCCGCCTACCCCTTGGGCTGCGCACACTTGTCCCCCATTCACAGGGCCACCCCTTTCAACTCACAGCAAGCTACAGCATGGCTCAGCTACGGCACTCCGTCCCCCTCCCTTTCCTGTTGATAGCGGCCAAGGGATTGCTGGGAAATGTAGTTCTTTCCCTGCTCCAGGGCTGGCGCTCTAGGCAGGGGGCTAGCCAAGGAACTACAGCTCCCAGGGTCCCGTGGGTTCTCAGCAGCCATGCTGGACTGCTCCATGGCTTCGCTTCTGCAGGGTTGTGAGAGGAGAAGAAGTGAGTTAAAAAAACAAACAAACAAGGATGGCCCGAATGCCGCCCCCTGCAAATGTGCTGCCCCAAGCAGCTGCTTGGTTTGCTGGTGCCTAGAGCCGGCCCTGCTCACAGAGCACGCCTGACAGTGAGCTGTGCATTGCTGGGGTGCGACTGGAGCATGCACCCGCAAGAGTCTCCCAGCAGGCAGCTCGGGTCTGGGGCAGCAACAGGGGCCAATGCTCTCGCCAAGCCCCCGAGCTACTCCACCGGCTCCCGCCTGGTGTGTCGTCTTGGGGACCCCCCTCCAGTCTGCTACAGCTCCCCTCCTTCATGCACTGATCCTACCAGGGGAAAAGCCAGAATGTGACCGAACACACTCGCCTCGGTTCCCTTCCATGGCAATGAATTTCACAGTACCTGCAGCATCCCATTATTCCCTTTCACCTGCTCTAAATTTACCAAGTATTAACTCCACTGACTGAACTGGCTGAAATATGGAGTTTCCATCCCTCAGGAAATTGAGATTTTGACAGTTGGTATCGGCCTGAATTGGGATGAAAAGTCAAAATCTCTGAATTTTTCAAGTGAATTTTATACCAGATTTTCTTTTTCTTCTACCACCCACAAGACACCCTTCCATGTCTGCCTGTCAGCGTAGCTATTCATTGTACCTGCAGTGTGATTCAGGGATTCCCTCTGAGGCCCTGCCTCCCCTTTGCTCCTCCTTTGGCCTATGCCAGTAATAATACCTCAGACTAGCTCAGCTGCCTGAGCAAACCAAAATTCCACTCACTCCCTGCCCATCCCTACTCCATGGGAGGAATACATGGGCGAGGAGCCCTGCCACTCTTTCATGCCCAGGCCCAAGGTCCAGGTAGCCCATGCAAACATATCAGAGGATTCTTGAGTCCTTTTTCCCCCTTCTGGGAAAGTGGAGTCGATTCTCAAAAACTTTTCATCTAAATATTTAAAAAGGCACTTTTGGAATACGCTTTTTAGGGTTTTGTCAAAATACCCTCCCAAAACCAAAACAACTGAAAAAACGTGGATGAAATTCCCATGAAAATCCAAAAATAAATCCACAAAAAATTTCGGTGAAAACAAAATTTTAAAATGTTCTTCCATTTTTGTGTGTGTAGAAATATGTTTGAAGCAGCTTGAACTCCAAATCACAACTGTAGCTCATGGGTAATAGAGCCAAGACCGCGGACAGAGCCAGCTGCATTCCAGCTTCACCTTTCAGCCCCACCTCTCTCTCAAAGGAGCTCAGGAGGCTCTGAAAAAAGACAAGCACTTTGTCATTGGAGAGGCAAACTCTTCTTTCTAGCACCAAACGTGGTACCAGAGAATGACCATTTGACTACGTGGAGAATTTCTCATCTGGTTTAACTGCACCCTGTAGTAGGAAAAGAGACTGAAACATAAGGCCTTGTATCAAAGGCCTGGTATGTGGCAGGACCTGCTCACAGAATCTGGCAAGAACAGGGCTAATATTGCAGAAATACACATTCCTAAGAAGTGCTAGTTACAGAGTACTCCCACCAACACATCCTGATATAAAATGGTACCAAAACATTCCCCAAAAATAACAGGAACACACTGACCTCCCCTAAAAGATGTCAGGTTAACAGTACGTAACAGAGATGTTTTAATCAAACCAACATGTACAAGGCAGGGGGAGCGATAGCTCAGTGGGTTGAGCATTGGCCTACTAAACCCAGGGTTATGAGTTCAATTCTTGAGAGGGCCACCTAGGGATCTGAGGCAAAAATCAGTACTTGGCTTTGCTAGTAAAGGCAGGGGACTGGACTGGACTGGACTCCATGACCTTTCAGGGTCCCTTCCAGTTCAATGAGATAGGTAATGAGTCATAACTACAGTAACCATGTTACAGAGGGGCAATGCTAACTTGTTTGTATCAGGGTATAAAAATGTATCTCAAATAGTATATTTGTCTAGCCTGGGGAGGAATGGAAAGTCCGGCCATTCACTGAGCTGTCCATTGTTACCCACATACATGTATTAGTGGTCCGGTAGAGTCTGTGGGATACTAGTACCATACTTTATTGACAATAAACCTGGCTGGGTGCCTTTGTCCCTTAACGAATCTTGTGGTCATTGGGCAGTTCGCTGGAGGTCTACTATGCCAGCTGTCTCTGCAGGGCTGGGCTGGCACACAGAAAAAACACACACACACAGCCAAACATCTATCAGCATGTAACCACACACTCCATTGCTCTTCACCATGGCCAAGTCAGTGCCATCTACCTGACACAGAAATAACCTTCGACAAACACACAGGGGCCTTGCTTTAAAAGCAGAGCAGACGTAAGCCCCTCACCAGGTATCCCAAATTGCTGGAACTGGCCAGCAGCCATGTCAAGACACTAGCTGTGGCCTGCTTGGACGGGGTCAGCATGGTTCTCCAAGGAACTGTGTTAATATTTAAAACACCAGATTGGAAAATGAGGACTATGTGCTAGAGATCTTCCTAAGTGGCCCAGTGAGAGGAGACACTGCCTACAGTGTGGAAGTTCTGGTTGGAAGGAACTCACGGATCCCCACAGATCCTGCAGGATGTCAGGCTCGATTCCGTGGGAACTGGCTTGCTTTTCAAACAGTGTCACAGAAATGCTTCGTTCTAATTAACATGTGAGATTAAATATTAAACAGGTTTTTTCCTGGTTTGTTTCACCAGTTTGCTTTGTGCCTTCTCTTCAAAGAAAGATTGAATCAGGAGGAAACAGCAGGAGTACTTCTAAACACAGGGCATCTGGACCTTTCTGTTGGTCGGGTAAGTAGTCTACCCTCTGCCTGCCTATGGGAGGGGAGAGTGTTCAAACTACCTAATTCCAAGTGACCCTGCAAGCTTTGCATTTAAGTAAAGCTTAAATGGTCTTAGAAGTCATTGCCTCTAAGATATACTAAATCCTGTGGCCAGAGTTCTCTGTTGCTTACTAACCTCTTCTGTTGGTACCTGAGTCACATATAATCGAGTGCATCTGTGCTTAGAACATGCAGCCAACAGGAAAGAAAAGTGGAGATTTCACAGTACTGCATCTGTTCCTCCCATGCAGTGGATGGGAGTGTGTGCGCAAGTTTTAATTTCACACCTCATTTGATACAGTGACTGCATAAAGGGCCTGCTCCAAAGCCCACTGAAGTCAATGAAGGTGAAGCCAGACCGGCTAGCAACCTTGCAGCTTCCCATCTCCACCTCTAGCAAATAAGTGAACACATCCAATGTCCTGCCAAGTTCTTGGACCACATTTCAATCCTACCTCTTCTTTGGGCGTATACAGACAGTCCCTGGGCAGGATATACAGGGTGCCTCTCATCTATTTCCTCCTGCATATATTCACAAGAAAAATTGGTGGAAGATTTTTCAGTGAAACAGTTGTCCATTGGAAAATGCTGTCAAAACAGAACTGTTTCACTGGAGTGTGTCAATTTCAACAAAACTTTCAGTGCAAAAGTTTTTAAATGATTAGAAATAGAAAATATTTTGTTTCAACTGTCTTATTTCATCTACCCTCACTTTGTTTCCTTCAGACTCTTTCCTTTTGACTTTTATGTAATATTTAAATATTAATGTTAATACATTATGCATGCTATCTGTTATATATTAATATTATATTATAATGTTTTATCATTATCAAAACAGAACAGTTTGATGAGGTCCTTCTGATGATTCCAAATAAAAATACTTCAGAATATTTTGTTCCATAAAATATTTCAAGGTTTTGACTTTTTATCCCAATTAGGGACAAAAACAAAATTTCGAAATGTCAGAACTTCCCATGGGACAGAAATCGCATTTTTCAACCAGCTCTATTCACAAGCAAAGAAGTGGAGCCATTAGCTACTTCCATCTGTGGCAACGGTAATAATAAAAAAACTCTATATCCCAGAAAACAAATCTTTTGTACTCCCATCCTCCTGTCATTAGTCAGGAAAAGAACTTTTCTACTGTTGAAACCCTGTGGTAATATCAAATATGGAATGGCCTGGGGTACAAGCATTGCATGGTAAATATTTACTCTAGGCTGAAATTCACCCTCAAATAAGCCGCAAACGTGATTACTTCTCTCCACTGGAACATGGAAATATGGTTTCTGCAGAAGGGATTACTGTAGCCTATGCACAACATCCTCATTGGTCCTAATACAAGTACATATTGGGAGACACTAGACAGACAGGAACACGTGGATAAAAGGCGTCTATATACAAAAATCTACTAACATAATGGAAACACAGAGTCATCCCTTGAAAAATGCAGCCTTCAGGCGGAGCTACGTGTGGACAATCGTTTTGCTAGCCATTGTCAAATACCATGTGAATTAAAGCTACCGCATTCTAAATTCCACCCACGCGACGACAGATTTCAGACACACGTTTGGTAAATGTAGCATGCGTTTCGGACATCCCTGATTTGTGACTGCCCCGTGCTACCCAGCACTTCTACAGCACTGCAGCTAACTCACTGCACAATACAGCTATGACATGGATACCCATCAGATACGTCACATCTTTGCACCGACGTGCAGGCAACATGCCACAATATTCTTTTGTCCCTGCTGCTTTCTTTTCGAATCTAACCCCTTGCTGATAGTTAAGCATAATTTTACAAGGAGTTGAGCAGAGGAGTCACATTATCTCTGGCTTACTGCACTGTCTGCGATATATAACATTTGGGGGAAACATCAACTGGTTTAATCTGTTAAGGAAAAATATTCCAGGCATGAGCAGAAGACCTTGATCCTGTAAATGTACCAGCAGCAAGCACCCCTGCACCAATACAATGCCCCACTGACTTCAGTGGGAGATGCTTCCTCATCTCAAAAATCAGGCCATTTAGTTGTGGATTTAGGAACCTAATTCATTTTGAAAATTTTGGCCAACAAGATTAAATAAGACAAAGACAAGGAATACCTGGCACTTTGCAAATAACTAAGACACATCATTTGACCACTGCTGCTAGCAAAGTCAGTGCTACCTTATAAAAAGGACAGAATGCTCCACCCCCTTAAACACATGCTGGCTTGGGGTGAATACGCTCTTATGCTCGTCCCCCGGTGGAGACTTTTCCCAGTGACGCCACACAGCTTAGCACTGGAGATCCCTTCTGTTGGTTTTTCAGTGCTTTGGTTCACTAACCCAAACCACAAACCTGGCGGACCCCACGGGCATCTCCCCTCCCTCCCCGCAACTCCAGTCTGTTCGTTTCCTATTGGCCTGGCTTTTTATTTTTCAGTCGGACAGTTTTGAAAGAAACGCTTCTTTCTTTAAAACCGAAGTCAGCATTCATAGATCAAGTCTCATCAGGCCTGACCCAATGCCCCTGGAAGGCAATGGAAAGATGTAGACTGAAAGGCCCAGATCTTGAAATCAGTGGGAGCTAGGCACCTAAACAGCTTTGAGGATCTGGGCCTAAGTGTTTTGGGGCAGGCCCTGTCATTTGCCATACGTTTGTACAGTGCCTAGCACAATGGAGCCCAAGCCTGTCCGGCTGCTAGGTGACATAGATATGGTCACTTATTTTATTTAAGTCATTATTATTGTTAATAATTACAGGGTTGGAATCAGGGCCATGCTGTTTAAATCTCTGTAGGAAGAGGCCTCTATTTTTGCACTCCCGCATGTATCTCCTCATAACCCAGTGCACAGGAGCTGGGAAGCGCATATGAAGTTTTCTGTGGATGGCCCAAAGCTGCCCTCGTTAGCTTGATTAGAGGCTACAGGATCCAGGACGATACAGTCAGGAAGTCCGTTCTAAAAGTCTTAAAAATCAAGCTTGTACATTGAAGCTTATCCGGACTGGAAAATATAGCCAGGGGCTCTACGTGTATTCCACATCCCCCTTTCTCCTTTTGGACCGGCAGCGGGACTGACTCTGGAATAAGGCGGAAGGGGAAGACATCTATTTGTGTCTAGCAGCCAGTTCCTGCCACCCTGGCGTGCTTTTTGTTTTGCCTAGCACGGCCGCCTCGACGATGGTGCTACCCGACTTCCGTTACCACAAACAAGGCGGGAGTCTCGGGCGTGCTACGAGAAGAAATGATTGTAAACACAGACTTTCATCCATCAGCATTAAACGGCTCCGAACGGGAAGTCCTTGTGCAGCAAACAGTGGCCTAGCTTGAAAATCAATATCTGAACATAAAAACCCTTGGCTACACTCCGCAGTCCCCACCAGTCATGGTTCAAACAGATTGTTTAGCAAGCAGCAGGAGCCCTCAAATCCCCCCCGATAGGCTGGGGAAAGTTTGGTGGTGAGGCCTGGCTGGATATCCTAGTACCCCCCCTCATATCTCCTCCCCCCCCACCCAGGGTAGCTGTACTCTGCTACCAGTTGACGTGACTGATTTATTTGACTGAAACTAGCCAAACTGTCACTTAGAAAGTGCCCCCTTGGTGCCTCTTCTGGCTGGAACTACTTGAGGGTGGGATCGCCTAAGCCGTTCCTGTCAGGGATTTCAAATGAAACAAGCCCCTGAATGTGAAGCTGACAGCTCGACTGCCGAATTAGGGCTATTTGCATGCTAATTTTCACCGTGCTTAACTCACTGGCAGACCTAGAGCAAGAAGCAGCCTCCGCATGTTTGGAACAATGCTTGACTGATCTAGCTGCGTTAACGAGCAAATTATGGTAATTTTGTTATTACAAATGCATAGAAATTTCCAAAGAGTGGAGCAATACAATATGTTTTTTCTCCTCCTCCCCACTTCTAAATATGGAGTCTTTTGTTTATACACACTTTGCCTTGCTTACTTATGTTTAGATATGCATAATGTTTCACTTTAAACAGAGGAGGAAATGGTGGTTAGAGCAAAGAAAACTAGCACAGTGGACTAGACTATATATACAGATGATAAGACACCTGGGGCCGGATCCTCAGCTGATGGAAATCAGCATAGCCCCATTGAAGTGAATGGATCAACCCCAATTTACACCAGCTGAGGATCTGGTCCATAAGGTACAGCTGTGCTTAGCTATAGTAGGTGTAAACTACCCTAGCTTCTCCTTTTCAAATGGCAGCTCCTTCCTTCTTCCTCCAAAGTAATTTCTAAATCAAGTTAATGAAATAATATCTGATGACATCCTACTGAAAACAATACCGTTTTTATCTAGATTCCAGGCAGGTGCAGTAATTACATTCCTGGGAGCTGAACATCAAAATGTATCTTAAGGCTTTTAAAGATCCTGGCAGTCCCTTATTCAAGATGTGCATTTGTAGTGGCAAAACGCATATCATTGACTGATCTGCATTGCCATTAATTAGGGGAATCATCAGTAGAGCTAATTTGCGAACCAGCAGCACCCTAAGATATTTGTGATGGCACAGTGGTTGTATCATGATTTACTACGAAATGTGTGTGTGTGTGTGAGAGAGAGAGATGAAAAGGGTGCTTTTGAAAACCCACCTAGGGTTTATAAATCTGGAATGCACTCAAAAAGGGTAAGTTCATTTAAATGAGAAAGATAGAACCCTACTTCCATCACCACGTCAAATGCAAAGGATTGTTTTCCTGAAGTGCTAGTGCTCTGCATCCTTTTGATACAGCTGTCCCTAGGTCTGAAGCTGCAGATTGTAACATGCCTTTGTGACCACCTGGGGGGCTCAAGGTGAAGGGACCTTCTAAGGCAGAACACTTCTGAAAGGAGAGCTGGACTTTGAGTTAAGTATATGCAGAGGAGGACTGTGAATTAACTTCATCTGAGGGATGAAGATTTACACCAGCTGAGGATCTAGACTCTTTAATATTGTGGCGGGGTATGGAAAATATTATGGAGATTTTTCAAAATATTTCCTGCCTGACCAATCTCCATTTCTCTGTGAGGGAGGGAAATAGAGAGGAAGAGTCTCTCCGAGTTTTTATATATTCTTGAAACAACCTGGCATGTCACAATTCTGACAAACGTGTCATTAAAGTCCGATTATGTCCCTTAGGTCAGGAGCCTGAGCCAATCTCAGAAGGGGAAGGAGGACACACAATCTACAAATCAATGAGCTAATTTTTCTATAATGGCCACTGATTCTGGGTGCTGTTGCATATCTGGTGCCTGGTGCGAGACCCCTGGGGCCTGATGTTCAAAAGCCCTGAGTGTTCACAGCTCCCCCGGAAATCACACGTTGCTACAGATGCTCGGCACCTTGGAAAATCAGGCCCAAGTTTTCTCAAGTTGAGAGTCCAAAAATTGAAGCCGCATTTGAAAACGTTGGCTGAAACCTCAAGAGGCCAGGGGTGAAATCCTGCCTCTGCTGAAGTCAATGGCCAAAGTGTGCTGGATTTCAATGAGTTCAGGATTTTACCCTTAGGGTGCAGGGAGAGGGACCTCATGCTACCCCTCTACAACAAATGGCCAGTGTTTGCCACCACAGCCATCCCGACGTGCAGCAAGTGAAGGGCACATGCTTGCCTTTGCCCGGGCAAGGACCGGATGCAGCTGCTAGTGGGGTCTCCCCCATGCTGAAAACAAGATTGTAGATGGCACGTGTAGGGGTGTGCCCTGGGGCCTCTCCCCTACTGCACGTCCTACACACCAGGCCTCTTGAATGGTGGGGGAAATCTAAACCTCTGAGCCAGAGAGGGAAAGAGTAAAGCCCATGAGTACCACGAAGCTAGGAACGGAGTCCCAGCCGACGACCCAGATTGATCCCAAATCCAGTGGGATGGCAGTGGGAGTCTTTCAATGGGCTTCGNGGGAATAAGTGCCTGTAATCTGTATGATGAAAAAAAAAACTTGCTATGAAACCAGACTATGGAGCAGGGTTAGGACAGATAGCAGGTGGGTTTAGGATGACCCAGAGAGCAAATGTGAAAAATCGGGACGGGGTGGGGGGTAATAGGAGCCTATATAAGAAAAAAGACCCAAAAATCGGGACTGTCCCTATAAAATCGGGACATCTGGTCCCCCTAGGTGGGTTTATAAATTCCCTTGGGCACCAAGGTAATAGGTACTTTACCAACTTTCTAGTACACAGAAGGAATTTCAAGCACTCACTTCTCATTTATTTCACCTGTTTAAAAATTAAAGGCCTGATTTTGCTTTCACTTAGATAAATGTAAATCAGAGGCAACTCCACTGAAATTGATCAAATTACACCAGTTTTACAGGGTGTAAGTCAGAGGAGAATCGAATGCTAATTCTTTACTCTATCCCCACTGCTCCATTATATCTTCTGCCACGCTATCTTTTGCCATGCCCCTTCCTAGTTTTTTTCTCCTTCCAATTAACTCATTTTCATACATGTACTGTTGCATGTCAGAAGATTACAAAATGCTGTCACAAAACTTTAGCAGAACTGGAGCTTTTTACACAAAGCAAGACCAAATCCAATAAACACATGACAATAAATATGACTAAGATCTTCAGAGTCCCTGGAAAAAACAAAGGCTTTATTGAAAAGGTACTAAAATCCTAATACCTTCATTTTGATCCCAGCTATGATATGGCACTCATCTCTCTGTTCTTTATACAACAATGGTGGCTCTACGTTTTACTTTGTTTAAGCAGTTTGCTGGATATATTGTTTTCCCTTGCAGGTACAGACAAGATGCATTCCTACATTCGAACAAACAGCCTTCAGAGAGGAAATTCACACAATCTAACTTCTTCCCCAGCATTACTTCGTGGTCTTGTATGTTATGGTCATCGCTACTCACAACAACAAGAATTATTGTAAAAACTGCATACTTGTTTCCAAGTGTCATAGAATCATAGAATCATAGAATATCAGGGTTGGAAGGGACCTCAGAAGATCATCTAGTCCAACCCCCTGCTCAAAGCAGGACTAATCCCCAGACAGATTTTTGCCCCAGATCCCTATCTAGTGTTTTTGACTAAGCATCATCTTTATAAACTAGGCTTGGGAGAATTAGACATTTTTTTAATTATTTCAACAGATAATATTGATACTTATTTCTAAACATTGCTTTTTATTTTTATCATTTTAAATTTTCACAGCTGCACATAATTATGGGGTTTAAACATTGTTTTCTATTTTTATCAATTTAAATGTTTGCAGGTTGGGAAATTCTGGGGCGGCAGTCAGACAATAATTAGTTAATCACAGTAGACTTTGAGACTCAAAAAGTTAAACTTTGCAGCCATTCAAGCACAAATTGTCAACATCGTACGTCAAAATATACAAAGTAAACAGCCTTAAATCAAACACTAAGACGTTCTCAAGCAGCGTTTTTCTTACTTTTCCTATCTGTAAATTTTGATGATTATCAGTGGAAATATTTTTATTGGTTTGTGTGTGTGCGGTGAAATCAACATTTACCAATAAAAATCTAATGCTTCCAAGCCTATTGATAAACAAAAGACAGTAGTAGCACAATTGCTGCTGCTTTTTTTTTTTTTTTTTTTTTAAATCCTAGTTTTGAATGTGGCTGTTTTCAGGTGCCTTTAGTCGGGTAATTGCACATAGACTTCACATGAAGGAAATTCATTTGTTCAGGGTCACTGCATGGTTTTTCATTAAAAACAAATTACCGGTGTTCAGAAAGGACATCTGGGTTTCGAGAGCCCCATTAATGACTATATTTCCAGCATCACTATCCCGGACGGTCTACCCTTTCCTGTCACCCTCGGTTCTGAGCCCCGAGAGGACAATGAGAATGACAGTCAAGTGAAAGGGAAAACATGAGCGATGAGGCCAAGTACTTCGTCCCCAGAGAAGGCAAGAAGAGAAAAGTGAAAAAAAAAAAAAAAAAGCAGAGGGTAACAAGGGCCATTGTCTGAGCATTTTCAGCACAAGAACCAGAACAAATATTTAAATGAATGAGCATGATTATTTAAGCATAACCTTATTCAAATTCAATTATAATATGCCGCAGGCCCTTTGGACAGGACAAGGGGGATATGCAGCATGTTTTTAAACTGAAAGTACAAGGGGTGTGCCAGGCAGACACATGTTATCTGTCCATTTCCAGCTAGATTCTAAATCTGATTTTCCTCCCACTTAACACCCGTTTAACCACAATAAACTTACTCCCTATTTGCACTGGGAGGGAGAGAGAAGCTATTCGAGCCTTCTGTCTATTTCTGAGACTCGAGAAAATTGATATGGGTCTGTTAGCTGCCTGCAAGGAAGAAGGGCAAGCTGCAAGGCATGGAGGTGTTGGGAAGAAAATAAAAGATCATTTGAATCGCAAGCTCTTTGGGCCAGGAACTGCCTCCATTATGTGTGTGTCCTGAATGATGGGGCCTTGATCTCTGTTTTGGAACTTCTAGGGGCTGCCACATTACAAACAAAATAATGTATAATACGAGATACACAATCAGTTTCTATTGTGATGGAGAATTAAGAACCTAGACAGGCAGAGACATTAGAACCTGGTCTCATGACTTGCTCTGGTGCTGCAAAACTCTGTTAGGGGGTTCTGTATTGCTGGAAGTGCTGTGCTTTGCATTAGACATTGGAGCTGCAGACCTGCACCCCTTCTCAGCTCGATCAGCCCTTTTGCTACCCTACCCACACTTCCACTCCCCTCTTCTGACTGCAGAAGCTGCCACTTCCACTTCCCTTTCCTCCCCTCCCACCCCTTGAGCAGGAGAAGCATGCAGAAGACACTCGGCACCTCCTGACAAATGCTGCTTGATGGTTTTCTGCCCCTGGTGTACACACAGATTCTGGACAAAGGACTGCCCTCCGTATTTAACTCAAGAGGCCAAACTCATTCCTAGTGTAATTCCATTGACTTCAGTGATGTTACACCTGGAGTGAATTAAACCCCTTGTTTGGAAATACCAGACATTGCAAGTTGCAACAAAAAAATCAGTCATATTCTTACATGTTGTACAATATAAGTTGTCTGCAGAATGTCACTTATTACCAGATACGCATCAATGGAACTCTGGCAAGATACTGAAACATCAATTTCCTTGTGTGTGTGTGTGGGGGGGGGGGTAACATTAAAATCATGATTGAACCTCTAAAACAATGGGGGGGAATACAATGCTGTGACATAAATCAGGGGCATATATGAATCACTTGGAATGCTATATTCAGTTCTCGTCAAGAACACGTAACTAAAGAGAGGATTTAAAAAAAAATAGCAAACATTTTGTCAAAATGTTTCCCAATTATTTTTTCAAATTAAATGTTGTCAGAATGTCTCAAATCAACCAGTTGTGGATATAGCAGAAATGGGGGCATTTCAGAGACACGCAACAAAGTGAGGAGAGGAATGGAAACACTTGTATATGAAGAGAGATCAGGAGTGGGACTGATTAGCTTGGAAAGGAGATCAGAGGGGTAGTATAGAGGTACATAATATAATGAATGGAATGAAGATAAACCGGGCACTCCTATTTAACATTCTTATTGTGCAAGACAAAGTGATGCTTGTGTGACGCTGTATGAAATATGGGAGACACTTTATGATATTGTTGATACCAATATTATAAAATTGTAAGGAATCTGACCAGATATGCCATGTAAGGTATCTGTGAAAATGTTATGATTTGCCAAGTATGATGATCTTGTTAATATGTTTGTATCACCTTTGTATTGTGAGTTATAGTTATGTATGGTATAGCTGTATTTCCAAACTTGTGCTGTTTCTGGGTGACACCTCCAGGCAGATTGGCATCAGCACTGCCTAGCCTGTTCAATGGACCATCAAGGGTCATCAGCTGTACAAAGAACCCATTGAAAGATGCCAGGGGCTACACCTTATGAGTCAGCAGGATTTGTAGGGGCATGCCTATGGACAGGGAACTCCAAGGTTTTTCCATGCCATGTGCTGTGAAGTACAAGCCATATGGCAAAAAGAATATGAGGGCAGCTGCATCATCTCCATTTTGTCTTCAATCCTGCTTCTTACCTCTGTAGTGACTTTTCTACAGATGAAGCTCTGAACAAAGGACTGACTGACCCATCCAAGCTGTGGATGTGTTCCAGAGGGACTTTCAAGCCAGAAAACTCACCAATACTGCTAAGAACCTGATCTATGGACTTTGAAATCTCTGCATGTATCTGACTGCTTTACCATTTAACATCTCTCTTCTTGTTCTTTCTTTTTTCTTTATAATACACCTTTAGTTTTAGACACTAAAGGATTGGCTGGCAGCGTGGTATTTTGGGTGGTATTTCCAATCTCATACTGACCTGGCAATGTGGCTGGCCCTTTGGGGTGCAGAAGAACAATTTGTACATTGAGCAGAGTTTTTAAGTAACTTCTCACTGTACTGGACCTATGTGCTGATTGGAAGCCAGAGAACTGGAATACAATAAAGGGGGCTGTGTGATTTCTTTTTTCAGCTTCTTGATAACCAGGGTGGGCATCAGAAGCACAGTTTGTGACTGGTTGGTAAGTTTAACTTCAGTTTTACCACCAGTTTTGGGAATTTCTGCTGTCCCTTTTGCAGCCTGCCCTGACCTTGGCATTTTTAAGTGAGGGCTGCCCCGGGCACACTGGGCTACAGCTTGTTGGGGCAAACATTGTGTCATCTCTGTTTGGAAAGCATCTAGCATATTTTGGGAACAACTGCAATTGGAATAAATAATATGATACAAATTTAAAACTGATAGAAATAAATACTTTTTTCACACAACACATAATTCACCTGTGGGATTCATCACCATAAGCTATTGCTGAAACCAAGAATTTAGTGGGAATCAATAATAGACTAGACATTTATATGGATAATGAGAACATCTAGAGAGGTACATTAGACAGAATAAGCATTTATAAGGGATACAAATTCTCATGCTTCAGGGCAGAGGCTATTAAATGATGGGAGTTAAAAATAAACTTCCCTTATGGGTAGGTTATTTCAGAATTGTTCAATACAGAGGGTTACTAGTTCCTTCCCTTGAATTATCTGCTGCTAGCCAGGATGCAGGATAGGGTCACTGCTCTGACCCAGTGCGGTAATTCTGACGTCCCAACCACCTAGTGTGCCACGTGCTCTAGAAAGGCAATCGATCTCATAAGTGCTGCCAGTAAACACCCTAGAGGATGTCTCATGTATGACAGAAGCATTGACTTGGCTGGGTTGTTAATATTACAACTGATCCACTAAAGCCAGCCTGCCCTTGCAGCTCTGATCTCACAGCGGATGGCGTGAAAAGCATTTCCAAACACATACGCCATTCTGCAGTGCTCATCCTGCTCACTGGCGTGGGGGCGATCTCAACTGGGGGAGATCTCAGCAGCCAGGGGTCACGTCCTGCATCTGGATCTGGGCTCTGAGGCTTGTCCTACCTGCTGCTGTTACTGCTGTGGGAGTGCGTTGGGTGACGGGCTCCCATCTGGTGGTGGCAGAGTGGTAAGTGGGCGATGCAGTTTGCTGTCAAGGAGCAGTAGCCATTGTGAGCAACTTGGTCCACCCCGCCATGAATCTAGTAGCTGGATCTCTGGTGATGCCAGGGGCTGGGGTGATTGCCAGTTGGGGGTTCTGGAAGGGATGTTTGCCATATGGCAAAATTGGCCAAGGGCTGCGTGGGTTTTTTCACCCACCACTTGGCACCCAAGATGGTTGGTTATGAAGTTTCCGCTACAATTGTGGGGGTTCTGGTGCAGTTGCAAGGGTCTGACTGCGGACCCTGTCCCCCAGTGGGCTGCTTGGACATTGGTCCTGGGTGTCATGACCCATGGGTCTCACACCTGGCCTAAAAAGTTCATGGGAGTAGCCACACTCCAACCCTCCACCTGGCAGCCTGCCGGCAATAGCTTGCCTGACTCCCAGGAAGTCCAGCCCCAGTGTGAGGCTTTGCCCCTAGGTCCGATTGGCAGAGTCCCAGAGCGGCTGATAGGCCTGCTGGCCCTACTTCAACCAGTAGCAGGAATAGGAAGGTGTCCAAACAACAGGGCTCCACCCTGCTCTAGACTGTGTGCTCTAGACTGTGTGCTCTAGACTGTGTGCCTTCTGCTTCCTGCTCCCCCAGCCTGATCTCCTGGCACCCTGTCCCAGCTTGACTCCTGACATCTGACTTCTGGTTCAGACCTCCAGTCTGTGGCCTGCCTCTGACCCCCCTAGTATCCTGACCCGGCCTCAGCTCGGGTTCCCAACTCACGGTTCTGATCTGCAGTTTGTCTCCTACTTCCGAGCTCCCAGTATCCCAGCCCAGCCGACTCTTGACTCCTGTCTCGTGACTGAGGTTTCTGGCTCCGACTACTAGGTCTAGCTGCCACAACCCAGCCATGGCAGCTTGTTCAGACACAATAACCCTACAGGACCCAGCCCAGTGCAACAAGAATGGGCCAAACAGCAGAACCCCAATCACCCAGAAGCATCAGACTTGCCCACAAAGATAACTGACTGCGAGAATGAAGGGAGGAGAAGAGAGATTTCCTGAAGCCCCCACTTCCTGTATACCATGACCTCAGCTTCTGTATCACCCACTCAAACTATGCAAGAAGATCTGGCTCATCAGCGACTCACACTTGATGAAAAAGAACAGTGCCATCAGCAGCACCTGTGCACTGCCGTGAACCTGGCCATGCCATCTCAGCCTACCCAGTGTGAATACCAAGGAGCTCAGAGAAACAATCCAGCCCAGGCACATCAGGGGAAACCGGCCTGGGCCTAGAGGGAAGAGAACTTCCCCTGTACCCTAATCCTCACTAAGATGTATCCAGAGCCCCATCCAGGTACTTCTCATTCACAGGTGCCTATCCAGCTGTGCATTCCAGGATTCTGACATGGCCAGTGCCACATGCTTCAGGGGGAATGAACAGAACAGGGCAATTATAGAGTGATCCATCCTATTGTCCAGTCCCAGCTTCTGGCAGTTGGAGCTTAACACCTGGTACATTGGGTTGCATCCCTGACCATTTTCACTAACAGCCCCTGATGGACCTATCCTCTATTGACTTAACTAATTCTTTTTTGAACCCCATTATAGTCTTGGCCTTCACAATATCTCCTGGCGATGAGTTCCACAGGTTGACTGTGCATTGTGTGAAGAAGTACTTCCTTTTGCTTTAAACCTTCTTCCTTTTAATTTCATTGGGTGACCCCTGGTTCTTGTGTTATGAGGAGGAGTAAATAACACTCCCCTATCCACTTTCTCCACACCATTCATGATTTTATAGACCTCTATCATATTCCCCCCACCCTTAGTCATCTGTTTTCTAAACTGAAAAGTCCCAGTCTTTTTAATCTCTCCTCATATGGAAGCTGTTCCATACCCCTAATCATTTTTGTTGCCCTTTTCTGAACCTTTTCCAATTCCAATATATCTTTTTTGAGATGAGATGACCAGATCTGCACGCAGTATTCAAGATGTGGGCACACCAGGGATTTATATAGTGGCATTGTGATATTTTTGTCTTATTATCTATCCCTTTCCTAATGGTTCCTAACATTCTGTTTGCTTTTTTGACTGCCGCTGCACAGTGAGCAGATGTTTTCAAAGAACTATCCATGATGATTCCAAGATCTCTTTCTTGAGAGGTAACAGTTAATTTAGACCCCATCATTTCATATATATAGTTGGGATTATGGTTTGTTTTTTTTATTTGGAGTATACATTTCATTTGAGCCTCTATTATGGTGTTTTTAAATAGTTTCCATGCAGTTCACTTTTGTGACTGTTCCTTTTAATTTCCATTTAACTAGCTCTCTAATTTTTGTGTAGTTCCCCCTTCTGAAGTTAAACGATACTGTGATGGGTGTCTGGTATTTCCCCCACCCACAAGGATAATTACATTACGGTCACTCAAGGAAGCTCACTCCTGCTGAGTGAAACTATAAGATCGTGGACATGGAGCTTCTGGCAATTAAGACTGCCTTCAAAGAGTGACTCTACTTGGAAGGGGCCTGTCATCTGGTCCAAGTGTTACCAACCATAAGAACCTGGAGTATCTGCGTACAGCCAAGGCTCTAAAACCAACAGCTCCAGTGGTGCTTATTCTTTTCTCAGTTCAATTTTACCATCACATACCACCCTGGAATCAGAAATGGCAATGAAGTCTTGTCTTGAAGAAATGGCTCTGATCCATGAGACCCCAGTCCGGGACCATTTTCAAGTCCCATACTTAATCCGACTTGCCACCAGGACCTACTTGCACTCATCCATTCTGCCCGATGAGTTGGCCATTATCAACCAACAACCACATGACCCTCGGGAGGGGTCCTTTGAGAGTGGTGGTTCTACGACTGTGCCATGACTCCACCCTGGCAGGACACTTAGGGCAATATAAAATCCAATGATTAATGTCCCATTTCTTCTGATGGGCCTGAGTGCACCCCACGACAGAGACCTCTGTCGTTTCTTGCAAGATGTGCACCCACTCTAAGATCCCACGCCAGAGACCCTGTAGTCTTCTCCATCCTCTGGACACACCACCTCAGCCCTGGTTGGATTTTTCTTGCACTTTGTGGTGGAACTACTATAATCCAGTAGTTTCACGACCATACTGATGGAGGTAGATCGGTTTTCTAAGATGGCTCACTTCATCCTCTACATGTGTTTACCCTCCGTGGAGGAAGCCACCCGGCTCTGGATAAACAATATAGTCCATCTTCAGGGCTTCCTGTATCACATCACCTCTGACTGGGGGCCTCAGTTTACTGCCCACTTTTGGCACGAGACCCTACGTTTATTAGGAGTACACCTGTACTCTGCCTACCATCCTCAGCCAAATGGAAAGAATCGACCAGATCTTCAAACAATACTTAAGATGCTACATCAACCATCACCAGGATGATTGGCCTTCACTGTTACCCTATGCAGAGTTCTCATACAATTATGCAGACCACACATCCATAGGCCACAGCCCCTTCTTTATCAACTATGGGTACCACCTCCTATTTCACCCACAACTACATACATTCTCCCCCAACCCATCTACCTTGGACCTAGTACAAGACATCCATCACACCCAAGAGGAGGTGAAGGAACACCTTGAAAAGGCAAAGGAGGGCTACAAAAGGCGCACAGACAAATGTGGACAACGGGGCCTGCCTATGCTGCAGGACAAAAGGTGTGGCTTTCAACTGAACACCTCCACATGGACAGACCCTCTTGGAAACTTGACTATCGGTTCCTTGGCCCATACCAGATCCAGCGACAAATCAACCCAATCACCCTCAAGCTCTAGCTGCCTCGATCCCTTAGAGTCTACTCCGAATTCCAAGTCTCACTTCTAAAACCATACACTGAGAACACATTTCCTGCAGAGCACAATCACCACCTCCACCAGTGCAAGGACAGAGGCAGGAGGAATACATTGGACTCAAAGTCCTTGACTAAGATCCCTCAGGGCAAATTATGGTATCTGGTTGACTGGGCCATAATCTTCCCAATCAATCAGGTACCAGGTAAAACAGGAAATTGGGCCATAGTACTTTCTCTGTGCTGCAATTTTTGGCTCTTTCCCTTTTCTAAAGGCCTTGTCCTGCTTCCCACAATTACACCTGTGGTCCCATTTAGGAGCCCAATACAGCTTCCGTTGGAGTCAATTGGAAGACTCCTATTGCCTTTGACAGCAGCTGAATCAGGGCCAATGTCAATGGTACTTCTTGCATGAGCAAGAGACAGGATTTGGCTCCAGTTTTGTTTTGTTCTCTGATGGTTTCTGTTGAGTGGACAAGCAGATCTGTCTGTGGTTTCAATGGCTGGGGATGTGGGTAAGGGAACCAATACAACCGAGGAAGAGCTTGAGGACTTCTTCCAAGAGATAGGGAAGCACAGCCCTTAAAAGGACAAGTCCCCGATACCACAATCTCTCTCCAGACACATTTCACAGAATCTGTAACTTTAACAGTGTAATTCACACATCAAAATTTACTTTGCTCAGTTCATAAGAATTTCAGACGAGTCATACCTGTAAATTGCTGTTTGACTGCAATGTACTCAAGTTTAACCATGTGGAAATGTAACCAAAATTTCTGGGCCTGATCCAAGACCCCGCCCTCAGTCAGGGCCTGGTTGAAAGCCCAATTAAGTCGATTGAAAGACTCCCACTGATTCCAATGGTCTTGAATCAGGCTCTGCTCTCATTGACAATAATGGGATTTCTGGGCAAAAAAGGTTTGCGGATTGGACCACACATAATACAATCAATAATAACAGTAATAACGAATAACGCTTAACACTTATCTTCATCTATACACTCTACAAGAGCACGTGAGCATCATTATTCCTCTCTTAAGGAAGGGAAAACTGAGATGTAGCAAGGTGAAGTCATAGATCAAGGTCACTCAGGTAGCCAGTGGCAGAGGTGGGAAGAGAATCCAGAGTTCCTGAGTCCCAGTCCAATGCCCTATTCGCTGGGCCACACTGCCACATACAGCTAGTGGGATATATGCAAATATGTTTCACTCATAGTGCCCTGGATTCAGCAAAGCACCTAGACATGTCCTTAAATGCCTTGATGAATAGCAATGGGACCTATGCACATGCTTAAAGTTAAAGGCCAGTAAGAATAAGGACCAGTAAAAGTAAGAAATAACCACATACTGCAAGCAATATTCATACTTGCCATGTGTAATGTTGTATCCTATGAGGTTGCGTTACCAAGCAATGTTGGGCTAAATTCTCCTTTCATTTACACTGGTGCAACTTCATTGGTGGCAATAGAGTTTCATGGGTGTAAATAACAGTGAAATTTAGCCCTACAATTTTACAGTCTGTTGTAAATAATGGTGCCTTGCATAAGATTCTGTGTAGTTTCAGTTGATATTTCCAAAGCCATCCAGAGGATCTAGATGCTCACTTTCCATTAAAATGAATGGAAAATAAATGTCTAAACCCCATAGGTTGCTCTGAAAATTTCAACCATTATATTGTATTATATTATATTGGCAAATGATGCACACATATGTAAATCCCCACCCTTTTTCCTACTTTGGAGCATGCTTCCATAGGAGACCCAGGAATTCTGCACATCTAGACATGATGTTATCACAGAAATATGCAATTGGTTTGCTGGCACTGCAGTGCCATTTGGAAGTGCTACTTTTCACAGTGGCAGTCAGTACGATAAGACAACAGGTGTGCAGGGACTGCTAAGATCCTGATGGGCAAAGGTGTGCTCCTGGGATCCCAAAACATTACCAGGTTCTCGTTTTACAAGGCTGTCATTTTTAAAGCACAGTATAGAACTGGATTTTTCCAGAGAAAGTTTTTCAGTTAATGAGTTAGCTGGTTTAAGTGAGCTGGTCGCAAGTCACATTGGCGGGGATAATTCTCTTTGTTGATATATGCCATCCTCCCTTCCAGCAGAGCTGACAGGCCACAGAGGAGAGTACACCCTGAATTCCTGAAAGATGCAGCATCGCCCTGATGTCCCTGGGAGCTGGGGAACTGCTGTAGAAAGTCTTGTGCCTAGAGCTCAGAGAGAACTGTGTTGTTGGGAAAAGCCCCAATTTGGATTATTTTTTTCTTTTCCAGAAATGGAACAAAACCACAACAAACTTGAAAGTTTGCCATGAAACAAAATTCTGGGGGGGGGAGGGGGGAGGGAGGGGAAATAATCATCTCAATCTAAACATTTTGTTCCAATTTTGGCCTTTAATGAATTTTAAGTTCAAAATCACTTTTGTTCCAAAAATACCAAACCAGGCCGTTTGGAAATCATCTCAATGCTTTGTTTTGGTTATTGTAAAATGAAATTTCAGCGAAAACGACACATTTTGAAAATAGGTGCCTAAGTCAACGGAAAAGGGCATTTTCGTCAAAAACCCCTTTGGATGGAAGATTTCCAACCAGCGCTGCTTGTGCATTGCGTATGCCCCACAGCAGCAGGAACCCCCACTAATGTTGGCCCCTGCCTTAAAGCTGCCTTAGAACCGTGGTTAGCTATAGAATAGTTATGAAGCTCACCTCTCTCTTGTCCAGGAAGTCCCCTCTTAGGTCCAGGTCCGCAAAAGTATTTAAGTGTCTAACTCCAACTGAAGTCTATGGGAGTTAGGCACAGAAATACATTTGAGGATTTGGGCCTTGGTTAACTCTTGAGGATCCTATCAATTCATCAGGAACCAGAAAACTCCTCCTAATTCCTTAGCTGTAGGATTTGCAATTTGATCTAATGGTTTACCAGGTTTCAAACCTCCAACTAAATCAGTAGGAGCCAGATAGTTAATCAGGATATTTTACAGTTACCCAAGAGTTCTTCACTCAGACGCAGTCAGTGCCTGCATTTTTAAACCCCGGATACTTCGTGTGGTACCCCACCATAACACAGTAAAGCAAGAGACACCCAATTTATAAACCGACCAAAAAGCAAGAGAAGCGCTAATCCAGGAGATTCCATCTCTCCTGTGCAACCAGGAAGTTCATTCAAAACTGCTTCCCCCTAACACTTTCTTAGAGCTTGTCTCACAAGGACACTCAGGAAAGTTAATCTGAATTAATTTTTAAAGTGGATTGCTTAAACCGCATTAAATCCCTGTGTGGATGCTCTTATTCAGAACATGGTCTTAATTCAATTTTAATTCAGTTTAGTTTAATTCACTCTGGAAGTAAATTAAACTAAATTGAATAACAGTCATATTAATGCGAGACCTCACACAGGAGGTTAATGCAGTTTAACTAGTCCACTTTAAATTTACACCTTTCGTTAATTCAGATTAGTTTTCTTGAGTGTCATTGTGCATACAAACCCTTATACTTACTCCTTTGGCGCCTGGTGCACTGTGCCAGGGTAAAGGGAGAATATGTGGCCTCTGGGAGCAGGGGCCACTTCAGGAAGCCTGGGTAGAGCTAGCCCCAATGTGTCCTGTCTCAGCTCTGCCAGGAACCTGAGTGGGAGACTTGCCCTTCCTGCAGGTCCTCGCAAAGGACCAGACTGCCACTGGACTGGATCTGACGCAGCCGCAAAGTGGAAGTGGCAAAAGGAGGGCCCCCCCCCTCCCCTTTGCACTGCCCATTGCAATTGCAGGCCCTGTACGTGGGGTTGGGGGCAGTAACTGCTCCCTGGGGTCACTCACAAGGGCATTGGCACCCCAAGGGTGGTGGGAAGGAGGCACGGAGCACAAAGGACCATGGTTGTGCTCCCTCTTCACACTGGCCCGCAGATCGCGACAGATGCATCATGCCAAAGGACCAGCTGGGAAGGCATTGTTGTGCATGTCCTGATAGACAGGCCTTCCCTGAGCTCCCCCTGGAGTGGGCCAGGGGCTAAAGGCCCCTGCCATAGGGTAGCTGGCCCCTTACATTAAATTGGGCTCAGCTCTCCTGTTCCAGTCTGGGTGCGCCCTAGTTTGGGGAATGAGGAGGGTGGGGCTGCCCCTGGGAGTTATAAGTGAGAGTTCAGAACACAGGAGTCCTGAGAGCAAAGAGAGCTCGGAGGGAGAGCAGAGCGGGGTGAGAGCTTCAGGGGGGGTTGCCCATGAAGGAGGGAGTGGGGAGAGGTCCCTGCTTCAGCCGTGGAGCCAGGTGAGGCTGGTGAAAGCAGAAGGCAATCAGGGGGTCACCTACAGACTTGCCCAGGCCACAGAGAGCTGAAGGCTGACAGCAGCAGAGGGCGATGCCGGCTGGCTCTCTAAAATGGAGGCCCAGAGTGGATGGAAGGCTGAGGAATAATTGAGGGGTGAGCCCACTGAGCTGGTCCTGGGCAAGAGCTGGAACCCTACTTGGGAAGGAAACAGGGCGGAGAAACACCCCAGCTAGAGGGGATGGGATGTGGCCTGGCGAGAGACGCTAGAGCCATATTTGGTGTTAGACTGTGCTGGGAGGATTCTGGTTTATGGTAGTGGGACTTCTGGTAATAACTTAACCCCACAAAACGGGCTATTTATATACTCCGAAGGCTGCCCTGAGTTTATTTCAAGAATCAAGAGGGAAACTGAGGTGAGGGGCCACTTGCAGGGCACCCAGGAGGAGGCTGCGCATTCACAGCCCCTTTGAGAAGAGTGACAGAATGACAGCAATGGCAGGGGGAGGGCAGGAACTGGCATGGGGCCGGAAGGACGGTGCTGAAGAGGTGGCTGGCAGAACAGGCAAGTCCGGTGGGGAACATGAGGTCCATTGCCCGCTGAGATGAGCTTTGGAGCGAAGGGCTCTCATTCAAGATATGGGAGGGAGGGGAAAAAGCAGGGAGGGAGTGGGAGCTGGTGTGGGGATGAGGGGGAAGGAGATAAGAGAGAGAGGAGCTAGGTAGACTCAGCTCTGATCTACCCCATCAAGAATTCTCAGGACAGGTATTCTCATCCCTGAGTTGTAAGAGTTAACACTCATTCCCCAGCGCCTTGGACACGTGCTCTATGAATCCCTGGCAAATGCTGTACAAACACAGACACTGTAGCTGGGGACCGGGTTATTCACAGTCACATAAATGATGTCGACAGCAACAAGCATGCAACAAAACATCATATATGTCTTATCGTGTCTATATTTCCCCCACGTCTCTAAACACTTTACTGACACAATCAGTTAATTATAACAATCATTCATGGCTCACAATTAAAGCGCTTATCAAATAACCACATTTTGAGCCTATGCTCTGAAAACTATTCCAGGGAAGCAGCAGATCTAGGAGGGAATCCCAGAGAATTGGTGAAATGTACATTCCCCTTGTATAAATTTCAGGGCAGAATAATTCAGCCATATCAGAGCACAAACACTAATATGCATACAGCATTAAACCTGATCTGTCAGCTCCTTCAGAACCAAATCATAAAAGACGGTGTGCATTCAGAAGAAGCCTCTGAAACTGGCCCTTCAAATGACAAAAGACAAGTGAGGACAGAGAAGGTATTTTGGATTCTAGTTAGCAAACCCACACTTAAATGAGAACGAGAACCTAGAAGAATTGCAGGTGACCTTCAACCTAGCTGGAGCAGAAGGTTGTTATTAAAAGAACCAGTGAAAGGAACATTGCAGTTACTCAATCTAATGGGTCACACCAGCCTACGTGTAGTTAAAAATAAATCTATTACACAGCGAAATCAGCTCAGATGAGTCTAGATCATTGCATTGCATCTTTCTAAACTCTGCCAAATAATGTGCGATTGGTCTTAGGTATTACCAAACCTGCCCATCTCAGGTACCATTATTTAGTAGTAGTATCTGAGAACCCCACAATCTGTAAGGTATTTATGCTCCCTGCACCCCTGCGAGGTAGGAAGGGCTATTAACCTCATTTTACAGCTGGGGAACTGAGACAGAGACTAAGGGCTTGTCTACGCTGTGCCGCAGTGCGGACTACGGGGGTGTGCGATTTGCCGAGCACAAAGTGTTGTGTTCCAACTGCCCTGTGGGGACGCTCCTGGCACAAGCTAAAAGGTACCTAGTTCATGTTAACGTAGTCTTCTTTCAGACAGGGCTATGTTCATACAAACTTGTAGTTCACGCCAGCAGTGCCTACGGGGGGCAGTTACAGAGCAACACTTTGCTGTGCTCTGCACTTCACCCTTCCCGGTAGTCCACACTGAAGCACATTGTAAACGTAGCCAGGTCTTCAAAGGATTTCGGCACCTGAAGGTGCAGACACCTAAAGGGATTTTCAGACACACTCCAATGGGAGTTAGGAGCCTACCGTGCTTAGGCACACTTGAAAAATACAACTGACTGTCTTTTTGTTCTGCATTTGTACAGCGCCTAACACAATGGGGTCCTGGACTATGACTGGGGTCCCTGGGCACTATGCTTATACAAATAATAATAATAACAATTAATTAATAATAAGGACTAGTGAGATCAAATCTTAACAGAGGCTGTATCAGAACCACCTTTACCTACACTTTCAAAAATGACTCAATTTTCTACTGTTCAAGTTGGGGCACCTTTAAGGGGCTGATTTTCAAAAAGCAGGTGCTCAGCACCTTCTGAAAATCAGATCTCTTCAAGGCATCTCCAGAGGGTCACCCAAAATCCCTAGTCACATGAAAGGGTAGGCCCCTCATTTGGAAGGGCGCAAATTGTTCCAGGATACAAAGTAGGATGATCTTTTCCTTTCACCTCAGGGAACTGACATCATCTTAGATAATGTGCAGAGTATTTGGGTTTCATAACAGCTGCACAATAGCAGGCTTAGCCTTAAAAGCACAGATGTGCTATGGGCATAATTTAACACTTGCTGCTATCGAGAAGCTTCCCGCAAACCTTCCCATTTTCAGGCTGGCTCAAGTGAAAGACACCGCTTGCTAACTCGAGATCAGTTTCCTTCACTAGATACCAAGATGCCATGCTTCTGAACACAGGGAATAGTGCTAGAGCAACCTCTGTCACAGTCTTGCATTACTTCTGCTTCCAGTAGGGTGACCCGACAGCAAATGTGAAAAATCAGGACAGGGGGTGGGGGGTAATAGGTGCCTATATAAGAAAAAGACCCCAAAAATCAGGGCTGTCCCTATAAAATCAGGACATCTGGTCACCCTAGCTTCCAGACTTAGAAAGAACTAGGAGGTCAGAGTAAATGAAGTTAACTAAACTTTGACAACTTGCAAAATAAAGCATTGCTTTGTGTTCAGATTTTGATTGAATCATAGAATACCAGGGTTGGAAGGGACCTCAGGAGGTCATCTAGTCCAACCCCCTGCTCAAAGCAGGACCAATCCCCAGACAGATTTTTGCCCCAGATCCCTAATGGCCCCCTCAAGGATTGAACTCATGACGCTGGGTTTAACAGGCCAATGCTCAAACCATTGAGCTATCCCTCCCCCCATGATCAAGAGCAGATTGTTTTATCCTCACTAGTTCACCCATCCTTGTTCCTAGCTGCTGTTCAGAGATGCTTGTATAACTGCAAAACACATTTAGGGAACTCCTGTTAATAAAGTACCTTAACACCGATGTGACTTTTTTTTAGGTTCTTAATATTTAAATGGTAGGAAGTGACTTGCAATCACAGCAAGATGTTGTTGCATTTTCAGGCCAGATACTCAGCTGGTGCAAATTGCTGAAGCTCCATTGAAATCAGCAGATCAATTTACGCCAGTTGAGAATCTGGCCTGAAGTTCTAGGCAAGTTTTTTGGTAGGATGTAAATCCTTACAGCTGTATAAAATAAGCCATTATTATATCACATTGACTTTTTGAGGGGAAAGTAATGTTTCTGTATCTATGTCAATCTTTATAAAATCCCCCCCCCCCACCCCACACACACACACACACACATTACTTTCAATAGCATTGCAACACTTTTTATGGGTAAAAATAACTAAATGTTATTACAATGACCTGATTCATACTTCTAATTCTTAAAACTAATTCNTTGAGCTATCCCTCCCCCCATGATCAGGGGCAGATTGTTTTATCCTCACTAGTTCACCCATCCTTGTTCCTAGCTGCTGTTCAGAGATGCTTGTATAACTGCAAAACACATTTAGGGAACTCCTGTTAATAAAGTACCTTAACACTGATGTGACTTTTTTTTAGGTTCTTAATATTTAAATGGTAGGAAGTAACTTGCAATCACAGCAAGATGTTGTTGCATTTTCAGGCCAGATCCTCAGCTGGTGCAAATTGCTGAAGCTCCATTGAAATCAGCAGATCAATTTACACCAGTTGAGAATCTGGCCTGAGTTTTTTGGTAGGATGTAAATCCTTACAGCTGTATAAAATAAGCCATTATTATATCACATTGACTTTTTGAGGGGAAAATAATGTTTCTGTATCTATGTCAATCTTTATAAAATCCCCCCACACACACACACACATTACTTTCAATAGCATTGCAACACTTTTTATGGGCAAAAATAACTAAATGTTATTACAATGACCTGATTCATACTTCTAATTCTTAAAACTAATTCATATGAAGAATGAATGTGTTTTTCTTAAAGATATTACCTGGAGACAAGTACAATCAAGATTGATCATATATGCAAACTCCCACACGCTCTAGACATAAAGCCAGTGTTACCAACTCTTATGCTGTTTATCACAAGTTTTATGATATTTTGTTCTTAATCCCCAGCTGCTGGAGTCATGTGATTATGTAATAATCTCAGCTTTCATTTTTTTAAAACAGAGTGAGGAAAAGCTTGGAAATATGGTCCAAGTGCACCCTAAAGGCCCAGAAACTAGAAAGCAAGTAAAAAAACACCCAACTTTTTTTTTGTAAAGTCCCATGATTTTTAAAAATCCTTTATTCGTAACTTTTGAATGCTTGGGGTTCTATATAACACTTTTCCTAGTAAGCAGTGGTGGCCTTAACATTGAGATCAAAGGTTGTGGGGGCCAGATCTTCAGCTGCTGTAAATCCACATAGCTGTTTTGAAGTCAATGATTTTCATCCTACTTAAATGTCAAACCCAGGAGTATATACAACATAACACTCATCTGTCTCTAGCCTTATCACTATCTGTACGTCTAAAGCACCAATAATATTGCCATAGTGTCTAGGATCATAGATGAATCATTGTGGATCAAAAGTTGCTAATAATGGATAACCCAACTGTATTCATAGGGACCTCATCCTACAAGGTGCCTCTTATGAGATCTGGGCATGCCCAGCTCCCGCTGACTTCCAAAGGGGTTGAGGGCACTCAGGTCCAGCTAGGCGCCTAACTCTCCCTGATTTCAATGGGAGCTAGGACCATAGGTACCTCTGAAGATCTGTGCTGGAGTGCCTTCCAGCAGATGAGCAGCAGCTCCCAGCACAAGGCTGGGGTTCTCTCAAAAACATGCAAGAAGGGTTTACCAAAAAAAAAGGAAAAAAGCCTGCAGAAAATTCAGTGATGCGCGAGTTGTTAAGATTTTGGGCTTAGTAAAGTAACCATCTGAACCCTTCCAGTCCAACAAAGCGGCTTTGCCACAGCGCAGCTTTTCTAGCCCACTGGCACCAATACGTGTGACGTGCTTAACATTAAAGTGTTGATTAAAATTATCCTCCCGATGAATGGGGGGGAAGTTTGAGGCTGTCCCTATGTGATCGGATCAACACATATCAAACGGCCATGCAGTGGGGTAAAGGCTTCTCCCTGCCTACAGGATGGAAGAATTTGCTTTGGCAGTGGAGAAGTTAGGCTCTCCCTTGTGCCAGAGAGGGGCTGGTTTATTCATTTAGACTCGCTTTGCATCTGCTCTTCTCTTTTCATCACTGTAATTCTGTCTTCTGCTGGCATCAGTGCAGAACAACCAGAAAGCATTTGGCTTTGCTTCTGTAATGCTGATGGGGGGGAGGAAGGGGGGTTGTTAAACTCACCAGGCACCATTCCTGTCAGTGTTGGAGCAGAGTAGCTGCCCTGTCCAGCAGGGGGGACGTGAGGAGGGTATCCTGGGAGGGTTGTGCTTGCCAATTCACGACCTGAAGAATCAAACCAACAAATCACCATGTGAGCATTCACAACAACTAGACATGTTTTTACATTTCCCTGAACACCCAGAACACAGGCCAGGCATTTGTCATAACTGTACTGTGAATACCAAAGTGGGATTTTTAACTTGGCAGGGAGAGAAGAGACAATTTCTTTATAAGCTGCCATAAAGCTCTGATAAAGTGAGCGACAGAGAGAGAAGGCACACACGGCTCGGCGCTGAGGCAGCTTGAACTTTGCTGGTCCTTCCTTATTCCCAAGTTTCTCTGAAGCTCAGATTTGTCAAAATAAACGTATAGCATTAGAAACTGGTCAGTCACGAAGTGGGAAGCGACAGCAATTTGAATGGCATTTGCCTAGCAAACATTCTAGGAATAAGCCCTTCTACCGACATAAGGATAGTCTGCAGAGGTCTTGCAAATTCATTATGGGGAATATTTTGGTGTAGCCCCATTCATGGAGAGCCAATGTAGTTCAGTGGCTTGCACATTAGACTAGGACTCCGAAGGGCTGGCTTCTATTCTTGGCTTGGACATGTGACTGTGGGCAGGGCATGTGACTGCGGGCAGGCCATGCGACTGTTCTGTGCCTCAATTTCCCTATCTGTAAATCAGGGATAATGATGCTGAATGCTTCTCTCTCAGCAGCAGATCTCAAAACTGGGTGTTACTCTTAGTACAATTACAGTGCAAAAACCATGTGCGTACATGCCACAGAATTCAAGTCATGGTTTTGTAAATCAAACTTATTTGGACCTCAGCAAACCATTTCTTTCACTCTAGGTCTTGCGATTTAAGGACGTACTTAGAAGTTAAGTACATGCTGATTAGGGCCTGTCTGTCTCTTTCTTTCTTTCTTATGCTCAGAGCTCTGACACCCCTAATGGTCTCAGTTTATCGGGCTGCCTGCTATGCTAAGGCACGAGATAGAAATACAAGACTATCAGCAACATTTTTATTTACTTTAGCGTTAATTCTAAACTTCCCATACAAGAGTAAGGCTGAAACTCTGCATTTCACAGTTTAAGTCCCCAAGTTAACCTTTTTCACAAGTTGAAATAGACAAAGCAGGACTTCTAGGTATCACACAGCTACATGAGTGTAGTTCCCTGGTTAACTTCAGCAATTTAGCAGTGAAAATTAAAGACCTTGAAGATGCCCCTGGTAAGAATTCAGAGTGAATGGTCTTGTGAACTCAGAGTGGGTGCACTGGTGTTCTGGGTTTGATTCCTGGCTCTTCCATAGACATCAGATGTCACCTTGGGTGAGTGTCTGAGGCCTATGTCTTCAAAAGAGCGGAGAGATTCTGGGTGCCTCAGTTCTTGATGCTGAACTTAAAGGCCCTGATATTCAGAGGGCAAATCCTCAAGATACTGCTGCTCTGTATCAGTACATATCACACACTGTACTGGTGATGTCAGATCATCTCTCCTTGGGACCATAGAGCAATGCTGGCTACATTATCCACTCTGCTAGCCTAGCACGCACAAGAGGGGTAGGTGGGAACTCTGTGTCACTGCTCCTGCACTTTTAAAGGAACAGATCTCTCATCATGCAGCTTAATTAATCAGTTCAGGCAGCAAATTGTTCTCACAGATCAAAATGTTCTGCTCTTGTTGCTATGTCTGTTCTCCTGACCTCCCACACAAGTTCAAAGTCTGAATACTGTAATTTGTAAGTGTTTTGTAGACCCTGGAAACACACAGCTGTCTGTGATCTAGCTATGCTTGGTGGGTCTTGGAACATCCCCAGGAAATAAACAGCAGACTAATAAGGATTTTATCTGAAACAAAAAGATTTCCTATGGTTTGACATTTGTTTTGATGCCTCTATTGGTGCCAAAAATGCAAGAATTCTTAAGACCAGTGTATTATTACAGTTACGATAATAAATTATTCCATGCAAACAAATGTAGGGTTTTGGAGGCCCTCTGCACGGTTAGGCTTTAAATCAGCCCACCAATCAGAAATGACCTTCCTGCTAGGCAGTGTGGTTAGTACCACCTGCCATCAGGGCCGGCACAACCCATTAGGCGACCAAAGCGGTCGCCTAGGGCGCTACTATTTGGGGGGTGCCGGTGCCCCGGCCATCCGCGGAATTTTGGGGGCGGGACCTTCCGCCGCCACTGTCGGGGGCGGCATTTCGGGGGCGGGACCTTCCGCCGCCTAGGGCGCCGAAAAAGCTGGCGGCGCTCCTGCCTGCCATGTTTCTAATGTGGTGGCTGACAGTCTCTTCTGAAGGGCTAAGCGATCCAAAGGTGAAACAGAGATACTACTACATACATTTCACAGTTGCAAAACGGCATGTGTCCCAGTCCCTCACAGGTATGGGGGCTTTTGGTTTAGCCAAGGAACTACTGTCACTCAAAAATAAACTGAGCTTTAATTTCTATAAACCCCCAGCTGGCTTTCTGGGAAAGGGCCAGCTCTCAACACCAAGCAACTCATGTGCATCAGTTAGCTCTCCCTGCGGCCAGGAGATGGAGAGTGCTGTGAATCTGTAAGAATTATACATATTACATGGGAAGGTGGATTGATTTCAGAGGAGTCAGCACATTTCACATTTCCTCACGACTGACTTCTGAGCCTTTATTTTAGCAGACGGTCACTCAAGACAAATTGTTGCTTCCATCCAGTTGGTAAAACGTCTGCTGAAGATTACAATGAGACCTGGGAACGGTTTTATTTGTGAGCAAACCCCGATTTGAAACAAATACCTGAAATTTAAAAAGTAAATGACCATTCATGAGCACCAGCACACGCGGACTCACAGGTAAAAGTCTAACATGTCCGACTCATTCTAGCTATGTCCCTATTGCTTATTTTAAGGAGTCTGCTTTGTTTTCAACGTAATTACAAGTTCTTTCATACAACAAGATTCATAAGTGAAAGGTAGAATCAGAGCTGGTTGAAAAAGTGAGAGGGATATGGCGACAATTTCATCAAAATATTTTCCTTTTGCGGCGGGGAGGGCACAAAATTTAAAAAATTCAAAAACTTGACAAATTCCAGCCATCTCTATAAGATATACCTTTCTCTACAGAAAGGACATTGGGTACTTGGAGCGGTAGAGGGGAAAGGCATGGAGGTGGGTGTTTACATAAATATGCACGCCTAGTATTGATGGGCCATGATTTCCGTTGGACCAAAGATAAATGTGCTAATGAAACCCTTTGACGGCAGAAATGAAGTACCCTTAACAAAGGAGAGTTACTTGGGAAAGGGCTCAGATAACTAGAGATGTGTGTATTTTCTAGCAGCTAATTGAAGCCCTTGTTATTCTGCCTAGTGAAGTTAGATATCTGCTCTGCTTCACCGTGGAACCCCAGAACAAAGTGAGAGAGATCAAGTCACGGCAGTCAAATATCCGCTAAACCATTTATTTCGTACACCGAACGCACGGGAGGCATTTGCCTCAGGAGACAGTGGATGTAACAATCTGGAGCAGCTTCCTATCTGGACCTTGTGTGGGAGCAGATTTTATCCTGAGATGTACCTGTCAGGCCAGTTGCTCAGCTGTAGTAAATCTGCAGGGCGCCAATGGCTTCAAAGTCCTACTACAAATCTAGCTGCAGTGGAGCGACGCTGGGGCTGAGGATCTGGCCCTGAGATGCTCTGCGGTGTAAGTATCCCATGACACTGACTTGGAGTCGGAGTCATGAGCCTGAGGGCAGTTTTCAGTCTCCCAGCTTCTACTGGGAATCTTGTTTCTATCGCTCTGGTGATCTCACATCAGCCCCTTCGACTAGAGAGAGGAGCACGGGGAAGCCCAGCCCCTGCCCCCGTTAACAAGCAAAGTGAGAGCTCCTCCTCCTTGGCTGAGGAGCTGATAGCTCAGCAGACAGCAGAATCTGCAGTGGGAGCAGCATCAATGGTGGGTGCCTGGCTGAGGTTTCGGGGGCTCCCAGCCAGTCAGACGAGTGGCGGCAGCACCAGATGGGAGTTGAGAAGATGTCCAAATGGAGAGCTCTCAGTTTGCACCCTACCAGCTTCCTATCCCCTCCAGGGGAGCAGAAAAGGGAGGCAACATTCCCAGAGCTCTCTCCCTTCTAGGTGGAAGGCAGAGAGGGATCACAAGAGACATCTCATATCAAACCACCCTGCCGGGAATCTTCTGAAATGCATGAAGTCCGGCATTTCGAAGTGTCCTACAGCAGAATGCCCCCCACGTTTGTGACCCTTTTTACATCAGTAGAGATTCTCCATCCTGGTCAAACCTGAGTGATGCATAGGAAGGGGGAGGGAAGCCCCAGGGATGAGACCCCACAACCCTCCCCGTGTTTAGCTGGCTAGCATGCCTTTGGGGTACATCCCTTCCTTTGTCCCCTTGCTGTACCCGCAAGATGATGTAATGCCACATCATCAAATGGCGCCTAGAGCTGCGATGACAGCCACGAGAACTGAAGAGCTCCCCTTCCTATTTTGATCTGCTGTAACCCACTCTCCACCCCCAATTCACCCATCTTCTAGTTTACATGGAGCCGGTTTTAATTCACTTACAATCCACTTCACTTTTTCCAAAAGCCTGTCTCACAATCAGATATGTCCAGGATTATTTCAGAGGTACTGAGTGACTCCAGTTTCCACAGGTGCCCAGCTCCTCTTCAAATCAGGCCATTTTTATTCAGGGTGAGTGTGGACGCAGGCGACTAACTTTAGGCCCCCGAGTTGGACGATTTTGGCCTGAGAATGATGATAAAGCTTGGCTTTTGTTGCATCCAATTATCTAGTCATTGTCTTTATGGAAGAGGCAGAAAAACTGCTCTTCACAAATGCTGCTTTCCCTTCTCAGTGTGCCATATCGAAAGGGAAACCTGACACCTGCAGCCCCTGTCCCAGTGACATGCTTTGTCGGCTGCTGATTAACATGCTTGGAAGAGTCATTGCACTGCAGGCTTTGGGTTTGGGCAGTTTTCAATCGCCAACTTCTCTGATCCAGAATCCGTGAGCAGGTCTCAGGGGCTGCCCCCACCCTACTTCTCTCCCTCTCAGTCTGATCTCAGATGCTTCTAAGGAACTGGGGATTGTCCCACAGACGGGATTATGCAAATGGTAATGAAACTACTTAACATTATTATTAAGACCAACTCCAGCCAAGATCAGGGCCCCTTCGTGCCAGGCACTGTGCAAACATAAAGTAAGAGGCAGTCCCTGCCCCAAATTTCTTACAGCCTAAGTAGACAGGACTCCCCAAGGAGTAGAAATTAGCCCCATTTTACAGATGGGGAGCTGAGGCAAAGAGAGACTAAAAGGCCAGATTTTCTTAGGCATCTGAAGATGCAGGACAAGCACCTAGTGGATTTTTCAAAAGTGCCTTGGCATCCATCTGCACCTTTAGGTGCCTTAATACCTAGAAAATCTGGCCTCTGTAACATAAGAAACTTAGAGCAGAGATAGGATTAGAACCCACCACCTGCTGTGGTCTAGGCCCATGCCTTAATCACAGCACCCTCCTTTCTCCACACTGGGTTAGGGGAAAAGGACTGGCCTCAGTCACTGAATTATTCTCAATTCACCACCAGCAATCACCCCTGGACTGTGAGCAGAGGACAAGCGTTAGCTAGACATGTTAGCACTTATTTTTCATTAAAATCTAAAATGAGAGAGAGAGCGAGAGCAAGAGGGAAGAGCAGAACAAAGGACTGAAGAGACCACTCTGGCTCTGGCTCTCCCAGCCCTGGAAATTCAATAACAAAGGAATGTAAAACAGATTGTAGGAGCCTGTGGAGTTTGTAAGAGCACTGTTTAAAACACTAGCAGACAGTCTGCACAGCTCCCCAACCTCACTGGGGATGCAAAGATGACCTTATGTCAGCGCAAACAGGGCTGACTGTATGTCATTGTCAGTGACAGAGGGAACATATACAGCTCACTCCTTTCCACTGCAAAGAGGACTATAGTGTCCTGATAATGCTGAGCACTCCAAATAATTGATTAGCTGACAAATACCTGTTTACATTTTGCAGATAACTAACTGCTTCCACCTTCCTGGCAAAGGAAACAGTTCCGGGGACAATAGAGCGACTCTCTCTATGGTATTATCGTGAGGGAGGAATATTCCTAAAAGTATGTTTTGTTCTAAGAATTGCTGCAGAATTGGGTTGTTGTTTTTTCTATTTTGGTCCCAAGGAAACTTTAGATCTTCCTTGTTAGACTACCATATGGCTACAGACCAAGGGTAAAGATTTTACTGTACCTGGAGCACCTTCTTAATACACGGGTTGATTTCACGTAGATATACAGAGATAGAGAGTTTAAAAAAAAATTATAACTTCAGAAATTGCACCTGGGCAAAGAAGTACAAGTATAAGATCGTGCGTATGCCTCTACATCCCTTTTCTGTAATAGTGTACAGCGTATTCGTTAGAAGTTCAATCACCCTGCCTTTGAAAACATGATCAACACACATGCATGTAAAACACATGTTGAGAAACTCTCAACGTATGTTGTTACATGGAAAAGCCAGGAGACTGGGACTCTGTTCTCTGCCCTGCTCCTGAGCAGCTGTGAGACCTTGGCCAACACTACACTTCCCTGTGCCTTGTTTTCTCCATCTCTCATTTGGGGATAACAATCTTCCTTTGTAAATTGCTTTGAGATGGATGGATTTAAAAGTGCTGTATAAAGGCAAAGCAGTATTATTTATATGATGCTTTTCATATAAATACCTTTTGCAAATGGAGACAGGAATCCTTTCACCTGCACATTATAGACTCATAGACTCATAGACTTTAAAGTCAGAAGGGACCATTATGATCATCTAGTCTGACCTCCTGCACAACGCAGGCCACAGAATCTCACCCACCCACTCCCGTAACAAACCCCTAACCTATGCCCGAGTTATTGAAGTCCTCAAATTGTGGTTTAAAGACCTCAAGGTGCAGAGAATCCTCCAGCAAGTGACCCGTGCCCCACGCTGCAGAGGAAGGCGAAAAACCTCCAGGGCCTCTGCCAATCTGCCCTGGAGGAAAATTCCTTCCCGACCCCAAATATGGCCATCAGTTAAACTCTGAGCATATGGGCAAGACTCACCAGCCAGCACCCAGGAAAGAATTCTCTGTAGTAACTCAGATCCCACCTCATCTAACATCCCATCACAGACCATTGGGCATAAAAATTGAAATGTAGCTACTTCTGGGGTGAAGTGTATTGACTAATACCCCACCATGACAGTGCACAACATTTTAGGAATGGAAGTGGGAAATGCTGTTTAACTGCAGAAGGAATTTAGGTCAGTAGGATATAGCTACCTGCGTTGGAAAATAGCCAGAACACCAGGGATAATACTTTTACATGAATAGTATCACGGTGTGATCATAAGTGGACTCCAACTTGACTTTTAATTCTCATTCAAAAGAGAGCACTTCGCGCAACAAACTGCCCATTTTCACCATGGAGCGCGTCTCACCGATTAAGTGCCAACACCCTGATCCTGCAAAGACCTTGCATAAAAGTACTTTAAATACAGAACTTTACATGCAATTCTGCATACCCATAAGTCTTTGCAGGATCAGGGCTTATATCAGCCACCGACTCAATCACCAACTCTAGTTCTTACAGTGATGATGAGTTCCTTAGCACTGACCCAGAATGGCATTGCTGATGCAACCTCAGCATAGCAGGCTTGGTTTGCGTGTTTAAACGTCGGCTTTTGGTTACAGATAGCTTCTGTATCGTAGGAATAAATGCATGTTTAAAATATACTACAGTGACCACGAATCATGAGACTTTAGCTCATACACCCGGATAGTTCAATCACAATTTCACTGCAGTTATAAGGACAGTAATGATTTATATCATTCTGGGACTGATGCAGACATCTATATGGGGTTATTCTATACAGCTCCTAGAAATGCTAGATTATCATGCCTCCTATTAATCATGCAAATTATTATTATAAAATAATAACAGTAATCTCATTTGTATTGTGGTAGAGCTCAGAGGTTCCATTATGCTAGGCGCTCTACACAAATATAACAAGAACGATTCTCTGCCCGCCCCAGAGCTTTAGGAAAATGAATACAGTGGTTGATCCGATTTTGATTATCATCTGTGATCTGATTTGAGTTCAATGAGCCTGTCGCTTAAATGACTCAAATTTCTGTTATAGGTAATTGATGGCCCTTGTGTATTTGATTTGCCCCACCTTATTCTTATGGTATCAACTATTTACTGAGAACCAGTCATGTGCTCATACTGTACAAATCACAGAGGAAGGTCTGGTCTATGCCCATAGAAACTTGCATTATAAACTAAACAATACCATGTATATATGTGCTGCAGGGGTAAACAATAGGCGGACCACATCCCGCCAGCCACTTGTGAATGGACCCTGAAATCCTTTTAGTTACTTATCATCATCATTTTTTCTTAAATTATTTTCTCTGGAGTCTGGACCTTGACTATACCTTGGCCAAGAAATTTGGAGCTTGACAAAAAATAATTGACTACCCCTGTACTGGATGGCCTGGAGACAGATTTATCTCAAGCCAGTTCAAAAATATAAGAAGAGCTTTTCATTGGTGCAGTCGCATTGATAGGCTCTATAGAAGACATGTGCTTGGAGGAATTATTTGCATGGCCTCCAGTAGGAGCTGTGTTGCCATTGGCTACACCGCTATGCCCACTATGTATCTTTCATCTTTTTCTAGGCAGCCATGGCATGGAGTAGATAATAATAAATAATAATTGGAGATATACCAATCTCCTAGAACTGGAAGGGACCTTGAAAGGTCATCAAGTCCAGCCCCCTGCCTTCACCAGCAGGACCAATTTTTGCCCCAGATCCCTAAGTGGCCCCCTCAAGGATTGAACTCACAACCCTGGGTTTAGCAGGCCAATGCTCAAACCACTGAGCTATCCCTCCTCCCCAGATGTTAATGCTGCTTCTAGCAGTGTGCTTTAGCAGACCAACCACGGGACTGCCAGCTGAACAAACCATGTGGAGAGACAGCTCTCTAGCCCTGCTTGCCCTATCCTCATGCAAGGAACAGAGAGCCCACCTCTATGGAGGTCTTCCTTGGATTCCCATGGGGTGGGAAATAGGTTGTCACTGCCTCTTTTCATAGCTTGAAGGTCCTTCCATCACTTGGTACGTGTATGTGCCTCCCCTGGCACTTTATATTGTGGTGGGGCTGGGGTGGAGGATGAGGGAGAAAGATGCCTTAATTATGCAGAGTCACCTTGCCCAAAATTTACCAGAGTGACTAATTACCTTGGGTGACTCCATTTTGGGGTGCCCAATTTGAACACCCATCCTCTGAAAACCAGGCCCTTCAAAGATGTCTTAAAAAGTGAGAATCCGCAAAACGAAGGCTCCTCAAATCGTTTGTCAATTTTGAAAATGTAGACCCTTAAATTCTATTGTAGGAATAAATCCATTGCAAGAAAAATTAGGGGGGGAAAAGAAAGATTAGAGCAGGTTGAAAATTTTCAATTGAAAAAATTATCTTGCATAAAATGCAGTTTCTTACATTCAATATGTTTTGCAAAAACAATTAACGGACAAAGTTTTCCAATTTTAGGACAAAAAACAATCTGAACTGAGAATCTGTTTTATCACATAATGCAAATCTTATTTCATTTCAGTGTTTGGAAACAAACAAAATTCAGTTTTTGATTTTCAGTTTTCAGATTTTTTTCTCTCTCTTTTCCTTCCTTTTTGCTTCCCCCCTCTCCCTTTTTCCCCCCGTCAAAAAGTAGAAAGGTGAAAAAGTGAGGGGGAAAACAGTTTCTCTTTCCCCCCTTTTCGTCCCTGTTTAATTTTCTCCCACATTTCCAATTGGAAAAAAGGGGACAGGAAGTAAAGAGAGAGAGAGAGAGCACGCATGAGCAAAGGTAGGGCAGGGACTGAAGATCTGAAAGCCAAAAATCAAAACCCAACATTTTAAAATGTTCAAAACCCAAAACGAAAATGAACATTCTGATTTGCGATGAAAATTTTCCTTTAGCTTCATTTCAAATTATTTTAATAGAAAAATGATCTTTTTTTGGCAAAATCTTTCAAATTAAAACATTTTGTTCAAAACTTTCAGCTGTGGAAAAATTTCAGTTTTGCAACCAGCTCTAACAAAGATCAGCAATATTTTCTCCTCTGAGCAGAGACCATAACTTACAAGAGACATTTTTACAAAGGTTCATACCTCCCGAGGCAAACACCTCAGGGTGGTTTGTGAAATGGAGTCAAACAGTCTACATGAAAGATAATTGTTGTATCAAAGCCAGGATAAAATAACCCACGGCAGCATTTGGCACCATCTTGCCAGAGCCTAACTTTTTTTTTTTTTAAACTTAAAGAGCATTTTGAGGTGTATCTTTGTATACTAATGGGTGAAAATGTGAATCCAATTAACTTCAGATTTAACTCATAATGAACTTCTCATTTTGCTACCAGCTCAGCTCTCATCCATGGCAGTAATTAACCACTGGGGGTTGTCACTCCTAGACACATGACACAGAGATTCCCCCAAGTCCAGGCGCTTCAAACCCTTGCAGAATTCATTACCCTGACAGTGTGAAAACCCTTCACTTTTAATACCACAGAGCACCAACAACATTTTTCCTTTTATCTACCTGATTGCCAGTAACAGTATGAAAGAAATGAATCCACAAGAGATGTAATTAATTATTGCAAAGGATACATTAGACAATGCACGGGGTGCAGGTGGTGGGAAGGATGGCTGCAAAACCCTTTAACCAACATTGTTCTGCTATTCCACGATAGAGGGTCTTGTCATTTCCATCTCTAGGAACACATTACAGGATGCACTAAAAGACAACTAAGCATTTATCCTCCAGTCCATGCTTAGGGAAATCATGAAATTTCCATTCACTCAGGAACACGGTCAGGGGTTAGATAGTGCTCTGGGTTAATAAACTAATCTTCCATCTCTAGAGAACAGGGCTCAAATTTCAAATAGGTCACAAGTAAAAATGAGTTTGATGCTCAGATATATCCCTAGCGGATGTTTGTCCAAATCACAAAGTTGTCAGCTGTGGAAAGGACCTGGTCTGAAACAGCTAGATGCTTCATTGCAAGTGTACCTTTTACCTTACAACCAGAACAGAAGATGCTGCATGCATCGACGTAACATACACATACACAGTTATAGTATGCAACCCTGCTTCCCTTGTGCACCCAAACTCCCATTGAAAGCAATGACTCATGATGCACAAGCTATGAAGGATCAGGCCCATAATCTGAATGTATCTTGCTCTCATTGCATGAGGGACCAGAACCACAGAACCCACTGGTTGCAGTTCTTGGTCCTGAGCTAGNCCATTTAGGGTCCAGTCCTGCTTCCCTTGTGCACCCAAACTCCCATTGAAAGCAATGACTCATGATGCACAAGCTATGAAGGATCAGGCCCATAATCTGAATGTATCTTGCTCTCATTGCATGAGGGACCAGAACCACAGAACCCACTGGTTGCAGTTCTTGGTCCTGAGCTAGTTTTAGCAGGGCTGAAGACAAATACATATGCAATGAGATGCTCAAATGTGTAGCCGCAGTTTGCTGTAGTTCTGAGAAAAGCAAGGACACACACCCCCCTTTGTGCTCTGCTGCGAGGGATTTCGATTTCTGATCAGTTGAATCTCACAGGGACTGCCCCCAAGTATTTACAAATGCCTCCTTTTGATGTTTTCACTGGACAGAAAATAGTGTTTGGTGTCTGTGGTTGGCCATCAGCCACACCCAAAAGTTACATGTTTGCAAGGCCATCAATGATGCATAAAGACTTCAGGGGACTCCCTTCTGTGCCTTCCCACACACCACTTACAGAAATCCTTGCTTGGGCTGAGTCAAAGATGCCGCTGAACAATGGGGCCTTCTCCCTGCGCCCTCCTGGAACATGGAACTTCAGGATCCCACGCTCCATCGTTAGAAAACCTTGCAAGGCCACTGTACCCCTGATTGCACTGGTCCTTGCCCTCCCTTCCCCATGCACAGCAGAGATCAAGGGTCTCCCCACTTACCCATGCCCCTGTCCCAACCCTCTTGCTGTTACTAGAACTCCCACAGTCCAGCTCGAGATCCCCTACCTGAGAAGCTCCAGGCTTCCACTCCCCTCCAGCACCCCTCACCCTCCCTACACAGCTCCAGGGTTTTTCATCTCCCAAGCACTACTGAATGGATGTATATACACAGCCCCTCTGGGAGCTTGGGCAGTATCCGTACCGCCATTTTACAGAGCGGGTGTTGAGACATGGTAAGGAGCAGGCCAAAATTAGTACCACCTCCAAAAAATATGTTTTAAGTGACTTGCCATGGAGAGGCTATGGCAGAAAAGGAGACCCAGGTCTCTGTGGACCCAGTCTGTTTGCTCAAGCACAGGACTTCCTGCAGCTCCCTTACCCATTGGCTGCACAGAAATTTCACCATGTCCACCTGATGAGGCTTTCCTCTCAACGGTTCGCAATGAGGCACCAGCAGTGAATGGCTGAACATTGTTCCTGCTACACGTCGGACCCAGGTGCCATTTTGGGCTCTTCCAGGAGTGATTGTTAAGACCCTCTCCATCAGGTCTCTGGCTTACCTATTTTCAGACTGAGCTGACATTTTCTGGAGGATTTGAGAGAGGATGCAAAATTTGATTTTAAACAGAAACTTAGCTGTAGCCTTAACTAAACTGGAAAGCAGAAGTCCCATCACGTCGAGCCATAATGACCCCCAGAGGCAGGGCTGGTTCTGGGGTCCCATTACTGGGGGGAAAGTGGGTATTTTGGGGGCCCTGGATGTTGCTATTTAAAAAACAACCAATCTTCCAGGAGTCAGACCCCTGGAAAACCTTGAGTTTAAGAATGTAAAAAAAGTAAGATTTGGCGACCGTGTCCGTGTTTTCTGTGATTTATAAGTTTGGCCTTTCTGACAATAATTCAGGGCCCCTTGAACATCACTGGGGGCGGCAGGGGGATGTCTCTTTTGACTCCCCGCCTCTCCTGGTAGCATCCACATGGGCCAGCAGCTGGATTTGGACAGGATTTTCAGAACCACTCCACATCCCATTATCACCAGGGCTCATTCACTTTGCAAGTAGATTGCACAACTGTTTGCTAGTCAGCACTAGAATGGTACGAATCCTGGTTCTGAAGGAAACATTGTGTAATAGTGAGAGAAGTAGTTCCGACGACGACTGGCAAACCGATTGATTTGATGAGTTCATCCCAAAAGGCAGTGCGGCTGGAGTGGATTAGACTTGGCTCTTTGCTATTATAGAGTTAGGGTCTGTTTCCAACTCTAACTACACTGATGTTGTGCAACCTCATCTTATTTGTAAATTAGGGGAATGAGAGTTGCCTGCCCATCAGGTCCGGTCATTGGATCTCGGTCAATAACAACAGTTGTGAAGTACACCGAAAAATTAATAGCAGTCAGTGGAAGAAGAAACTTGAATGTATGGTTTCCGGGCTATGGGATATTCTGTGAAAGAGAGAATCCCATTTTCTCCCCCCTGCCAGGAGGCTACATTCAGTGCTACATTCCATGCCAGGATCACAGCATTCAACCCGGCACTCTTTTTACTTCTGAGGTTTTGTAGCTTGTTCTTGGCACCAGCTGTTAAATTTTTAATGGGGCAGGCCAGAGACCTGTTTCATGTGGATACTGCCCAGAGATTCTTTGCCCTAATTCTGCACACAAAACAAGTGTCCTGAGAAAGTTTAAATTTAAAGAAGAGAGAACTGAGGAAGGATGTATAGTGGGAATGCCGTGACCAAATAGCCCCAAATTTACCCTACCGCATTCAAAATGGACCCGATTTCCCATGATATTTTAACCAGCATTTGTAGCAAATCATTTTGGATATTCTTCATTTACCAAAAATATTGAAAATTTTTTATAATCTCAGTGATTTTTGCCAAAAAGTTCGTATACACATGCACAAGTATCGTTTCCTTTAGTCTGTGGCAGGAGGCAGGCTGGACGACTTTGGGGACTGCTCTAGGCAGGAGCTCTAGAGTGAAGCAGAATGACACTCAGTGGCTTAAGGGATAACGCTGGTTTTCTTATTCTAAAAACGGTGCTTGTTCAGTATTAGAAGAAAATGACTGTGTTTCTTCCCCAGCATCACACGACACCCCTCTGCACATCTGCCTTTCGCAGAGGGTGCTGGGTGCACAACTCTGCATTCCTGCAACGTGTCTAGAGTGGCCCCACATAGCTACTGAGTTGCTCCTCCTCCCGGCCTTTTTTTAACCTTCTTCCTCTCCCACCCACACCAAGTAGTCCCCTCCCCCACTTCCACCTCTCCTTGTTTCCTCCTCCATGATCTGCCACTCTGAAGGGCCACCTCCCTCCTAGTCAGTAAACCCACAAACTAAAGTCCAAGATGGCGGTCACATGATTTCCACTGCCTCCTGTAATGAAGTCCGGAATTTCATTTAAATCACTAAAGTAATATTAGCTATGAGCCCAATGTCGGTTTCCCGCAAACAACTGCATGAGCAAAACTTTGCTTGCCCAATTGTTTCCTAAATGAAAACACAAATGGGGTGAGACCTGGGGGAATTGAAATTCAATTTCTAACTTGCCAAGAGGTTCATGAATAATTTCCCCCTCACTATATGCCCAGCTCTATTTATGGACATCAAACCTACTGTAGCATACTTACTGCCATCAGTTACCTCCCCTGCACCTAATTAGAGGCAGATAAAACAGTGGTAACACACAGATCAGCTGTAATGATTTTGTTAGCTCGATTATTCTTCTGACAATTAGGTCTGGCTGCCAAGGCCTCACAGGAATGTCAAAGTCTACTTCCTACAAAGCAGGTAATGTCACAGGTGTGACCATGAAATCAATAACGAGGCATAGCTCTTTCAGAGGGCATCCAGGTCAGACAGAACAGCCCTTAAATTAAACATTGATAAGCAGAACACAATTATCCATCATGTTTAAGTGCCTGCGTGAAATTAGCAGCCCGGGAATGAGAGCAGTGGGGGAAAGGTTAGTGGAGGAGGTATTGAAATGCACAATGTCCACCGTGACTGTGGCTGTAAGGCTGTGACAGTAGCACTGTAATCTGCTATCTAAGCCATAAAATTTAGATTAAGCATACTGTACTGGAATGAGAGCCCCAGATGTGGCTTCGTTTATTTCCCTTCTCACCTGCAAAGGAGCAGATATATAAGGGAATACAGTCACGTCTTAAAGCGTGGGTTTACACTTGTCAGAGACACAGCTACATCCTCTCTAAATATGAGGCAAAGTGGGATAAAAATTGGAAAGACATTTCCTTGTGGGAAGGAAACATGAAAAGAATTTTTGAAAAATTCTTCTTTTCAATTGCTAAGCAACTCTGTGTAGTTACTACCTACTACAACCAATTCTAAAAAGAACATTTTCTGTGTCACTCAATCTGACTTGCTTGCTTTCTCTTTTGACTGGTGTTGCATAAATTTCCCGTGGTATTTTCTCTAGAATCATTGAACTGATTTGCCCCATGACCCACCTGCCATGCTTCTGTACCAGACATATTGGTTTCCTCAATATACAGAAGGGTTTGGAACGTTGATATTAGACGTTATGTGGAAAGGTGTATCAGTGCCAGGTTCCCAGAGTCAGAGTCCACAACATTACAGAGAGAAACACCTTACTATCACACGGTTATGATAGACTAGGGGAAAAGATAAATCTTCCAGCCTGCATGCAGTTGAATCTAAACAGATAACTAGAGTTCATATGAAATTCGAGATTGGAAGATTTTTTTCAATTAAAAAAATAAAGCTACACAAGATGTATACAAGAGCAGGTAATCTTATTCCCCTGAATACTTGGTTTCTCTACTTCCCTTTTCTCTTGTATGTTTGAGACTTGTGTTGATGAAAGATGCATCTGTGTCAATGTGGTGAGCATGACCCACAACCTAAAATACAGATCCTTGGTCAACCTACTTCTGAACTCCTAGTGACACCATTAATTGATTACAGCATGTTAGTCTTCTCCTGGAGAAGGCAATAAGTAATTTACTAGTACAATTAGCTAGAGTGACTAGAGCATTGGGCTGGGAGTCAGGAGACAGGGGTTCAATTACTGGATCTGCCACTGGGCTGCTGAGTGACCTTGGCCAAGTCACTTCCACACTCTGTGTCTCAGTTTCCCCATCTGTACAATGGGGAGACTGATACTCCTTTGTAAAGCACTTTGAGATCTGCTGAAGAGTGCTAGGTATTAGTATTGTAGACTAGGATTTAATTACCTAACTCCCTTAGGCTCTTTTGAAAATCTCAGTTCTGTTGCTTGATCACTGAAAACCTTTAGTCATAATTCTATTATGGAAACATAAATCTCTGCATAGTGAAGGATGCAGGCTGCTTTCCATCACAAACTCAATGTTTACCTTGCATGCCACAACTTCACCTAAACTGAACCAATATGCCTGAATTTTCATGTGTGATCTGTTGCCAAGGTAAGTTTGGAAGGTTTGGAACAAAGGTAAAAGGGCTCAGAACCATTCAGTGATCCCACCTTGGTATGGCTCATCATATCTACAAAATAGTTTGGCCTAGAAACTCCCAATACGTTTTACAGCCTGTTGGTCTTGGTGAGGGCCGGTGCCTTTGATTGTCTGGGAGGATTTGTGGGCAGTGGTTGCACTTTATATTAAGATCCATTTGTCAATGTTTAATTTATGGTTGATAGGTCTTATAAGCATGGGACAGACATGAGCGGTATGGGTGGTGGATAGTTGGAAGCATGTGGGTACAAGGTATTATGGACAGTTACATGCCATAGTTATAAGCAACCTAGGACTTAAATACCTTCAAAAATCTAACCCCTACTGGCCTGTTAGACTCTACAACAATCAATAACAATTGATTAACCATTTATTAAAACACCTATTAAACACTTATTAACCCTTTACTCACTATTTATACATGGAACCTTAATATAAAGTGTGACCTATTTAGTTACTAAATGCAGCTTCTTCACAGACTGTGGGCTCGCAGAGTTCTCATCTCCACGTGGCCCTGATGCGCACCTTATAACCTCTGTAAGGTCCCAATGCGGGGGATGCTTTGGGGAGGAGTGGAGTTCCTCTCTGCACAGCTTGCATGCTCCACAGGCACTCCTGCCACTCAGCGATTCTCAGATGTCCAAAAAGCCAAAGGAAATTCCCTGGCAAAAGAGGTCATCAAACTGGAATTTAAGGTAAGGAGTGTGGGGTGGGGCGGGAGGGGGGGGGAAGAGAATCCTTAAGAGAACAAGTATCATTTTCATAAAATACAACCATTAGAAATGGGGACATTCCAATACAAGGTTGCACTTTGTAAAAAAAAAAAAAAAAAGTCTCAAATTCTCAGCTGTATGACACCTTTGCATTGCCAGGGGCTGAGTCAGCTGCACAAGTCTGAATTTGGCCTTCAAATGGGAAAGTATGGTACTGCAACCTTATCACGGTATTGCCATTTACAGAACTGCAGAAAACCAGTGCATAATGGTGCCGTCAACAATGTACTGCTCCATTTCTTCACTGAGAAATGACTTTGCTGGTCCGCTATACCCTCGCTGACAGGCAGAGTGTAAATTGCTATGTCATTAATGCAACATAAATCTTTCTTTACATTGGAACTAGAGCTGGGTGACATTTTTTAGACAAAATTTTTTTGGATTAAAAAAAATGAAGATCCCAGTTGACCAAAACATTTCACAAATTCATATTAAAATTTGCTGAATAGTTTTGGTTGAAAAGAAACAAAACCATCTAAAAATGTTGAGTTTTGACATTTTTGAAACAATATGTTTTGACTTGTCAGTTGAAAGTGACTTTTATATTCTGAATTTTACTTCAATTTTATTAACGTTTTTAAAAAGGTAAAAAAAAAATGCTTTAAAACAAAACAAAACATTTCATTTCAGGTCAAACAAAATGTTTAGCGTGACCCAAAATGTGTGTGTGGTTTTTTTGTTGTTTTTTTGTTGTTTTCAGCTATTATTGGTACACCAAGAAATAGTCACATTTTTCGTTGTGGGTTGACCTAATTTTTTTTCTATTTTTCAGTTCAGCCGCCAAACCAAGAAATTGGTTATCTGCACAACTCTAATTGCAACAGCAAACCATTCCTGCCTTTTTCCCTCACCAGAAAAAGACATGTTCTTACATCTCTACAACCAAAGTGACTCTATTCAGAATGACTATACAAGACAAGTCCCCCAGAGTGAACAGGATTTCAAATGTAAAAGCATTGACTTAACATACACATAGCTACCCGTACCTGAATACATGACCCTCCTTAGGGAACAGACCAGTAATGCAGCAGCTTTACAAATCAGGGACCTCATCCTTCAGTGCTCTGCCCCTGGTAGAACCATTTACACCTCTGCAAAGAGGGTATAGAACACTATCAAACCAAAATTCTCCTCTGGCCTTTGACAGACATTTTGCACAAGTGTCAATGACTACGCAAGGGGCCTGATGCAAACCCCACTGAAGTCAATGGGAGTCTTTCCGCTGACTTCTGTGAGCTTTGGGCCAGGTCTGAAGTACAGGGCAGTGGCATTTGAACCTCTGTTCTTTGATAAAAACCTAGCCTTGTTTTCACTGTATGCCATATGTGTATCACTGTGCATTATATATACTTTATATTATGCAACTTGAGAAAAGTCAGTGCTGCAACAAACTATTGTGCGGGAAATTCATGCAACTGCATGATGCTTGGTTTTTATTGGCTATGAAAAGAAAACACGCATGCATAAACAGACACAGCACAGGCACTCATACACGCTTCCCCTTACTATTTTGATTATACCACTGGTCTCAATTGCCCAAAGCTATAATTTCCATGATTTCAGATGGGAATTTTTCACTGTACATCAATGCTTTGCTTAGCTATCTGTGTTAGTTTTGAAATGACATCGAGTGTTGCTTTCAAAAGCAAAAAAAGTGTCTACTTGAGAGACCAGTTGGCCTCCTCTTGTCTAGAAAACACATTAAAAAGGGAAACAAAGGGAGTCTTAAAAACAAAGAATGGGCTCGCCACCATTGGCTAACTTCAAGCCGAGAACATTTTCTTCTTTGGACAGAGAAGAGTTCATCATTGAGGGAGTTTTACAAGCAATAATGAAAGGAAATTCTACCTAACAAAAGCCTCCAAAACAGGTCAAAATATTAATAAGTGCAGAATACTCCAGCTGGAGCTAAAAGTGCCAATCTGGCTATTCTCTACTGTCGTGTAACATGCACATGCATTTCATATCTACTCTAAGGTCTGACCTGCCCTGATGCACCTCACCACCACCGTCAAATTAAAGATGGGTTTTTTTCATCCCATTATTTCTAAAATGTTCTGCAGTCGGTGTGCTGGATGCAATGAATGGAAGAACTAGGAGAATTAAAACCACGCAATGAAACAGCTTTTTGACGGATAAAGCTATGGAAATTTTAGGCTCCATTTACTTCTCAATCTAATTTTGCCCTCTGATGCACATTATGCCTGAAATGGGATCTCATGTGGCTTGATCAGTCCTCTTAACGTGTGCAGAAGCAACCCATTCCCTCTATTGTTGTTTCCTTTCTGTAGCACAGCAATACTTGTAATAACCACGGCGCAGCAGGCACCAGGAGGCCATCTCCACGTAATCACTCTGACACTACGAAGCTGCAAGACAACCAAGGTGATCCGCTGTTTGAAAACTTCAAAGCCGAAAGAGCCTCTCTCCCCTCCTAGTACACCAATACAATATCAGCAACCTCAAGCATTCAAACGTCATAAGATATAGGCTTAAAAATCATGAGGTTTTTTTTTTAAATAATACATTTGGTGTCCTTTTTATTTGTCTTCTAGTGTTTGAACCTTCGGGTGCAATTGGATCACGTTCTCAAGCTTTTCTCTGAAGTCATTCACTTTCCTTTATTTTTGAAATGAAAGCAGGGATTCTTCCATAATCCCAGCTGAATCCAGGAGCTGGGGCTTCCAGAAAAGACCCCGATGTTGTGAGCGTCACAATAAAATCATGAAGGTTGGCAGCTCTGGAAAGATCTACTTTAAGGTCACTGAAGAAAAAACAATCCTTGAAGAAAGCTAACCAGTCTATGGAGGAGAACTGGAAAGACTTGAGTTTTCACTTGCCAAGCAACATGAACCAAGTATAGTTTCAGCTGGAAATCAGGAACCTCACATATAATCTGAAAGAGTTTAGATGTTAACATAGGACTCAAAGCTAATCCTTCCTCTGGGCTTCCCAGTGTATCCTGTCTTCTCCATTTCATCTCATAGGGCCAGGCCTGAAATCCCTGCTATGAAAGGCTCTTCATGCGACCAATTCCACTGAAGCCAAAGAAGCTTCTCCAAGGAGTAAGAACAGCTCATGTGGTTTAAGATTTATAGGGCCTGATCCAGAGCCAACTGACTTCTGTGGAAAGATTCCCATGGACTTTAGTGGGATTTGAATCACATGCTTATGTCAATCTACCTTCAGGAAAGCACTTATGGGCATGCTTGATTTTCAGCATGTGCTTAAGTCCTGTTTCAATGACACTTAAGCTCTTGCTGAAAGTTAAGCACGTGTGTAATTGCCTTCCTGAATTTGGACCTTAAAGTGCAAGTTCTTCAGTGCAAGATAGGCAGGCCATTCGTCCAGTTTTAAGAGAGATAGTCCTGCATCCTATGGTCTGTTTCCTATCCAGTACTGAGACACAACCAGACTTGGCTTTGTCCTGTATCAGCTGGGGGATGCCATTTTGAAAAGCGCACTGCTCTATCCCCACTGGCATAACCCCACACATACTGTGCACATGAGGTCACGCTACTGGCAGCAGTGGGTCCATGCCGCTGGGGCCAGGTCCACACCATTCCCAGAAGTACCGGAACATCCAGTATTCCAGGGATGCATGAGTGGCCACACTAATACAAGCGCTGTCTTCATTTTACATTGTGCACAGTATCAAGCACATTTATGTTGGTTAATAAAATAAAATAAAACAATAATAATAAATAATAATAATAATGTATGGTATCTAAATCTTTCATTCTCTTTACCTAAAACGACAGTGATGACTTAAGAAATGATTCTCCAAAGTGGCTGTTGCAATTATTACAAAAGACTTCCAGAAATCAGAACACTCATATCGGTCCCACTCTTCCTATTGTTACTCATGCAAATAGTCCTGTTGGCTTCACTGTGACTCTTTACATGGGCAAATATATCAAGGACTTCAGCAGATTTTAGCAAGCAGAGTTTTACTGCATGCCAATGGATTCAGAAATAGGAACGGGGAAGGTATATTAGTAATCAATTATTGAAGCTGCTCGATATGCACAGGGAACAAAACTTCAACGGGCTTGTGTCGCAGAGGGGTTAATCCCGTGTTAAGTTTTCCATTTCACAAGAATCAATATTTATGATCTAGGTCTGGAATTCATATGTAACAGAGACGTATCAGAGCTGAGGATCATTTCAAATGTAGTCAATAATTTTTATACTGTGTTTCATAACGAAGAGATTCAAGCCCAGAGCTTTAACATTTAATCAATCAAAACTGAGCAAAATTCAGAATTTTCATCCCACAGGAAATTCTGACATTTCCACATTTGTCTTTCATCTCAAAATGGGATACAAAGCTGAAACATCAAATAGTCCATGGATCAGAAATTCCAATAAAAAAATTATTTGGAAATTTTTCAATCAAAACAAAACATTTAAACATTCCTGAACTTCAAATGCTTCATTTCAGTTTGTTGAAGTGACCTGAAATGCTCTGTTTCAAGTCATTTCAGCCTTAAACTGCATTTTCTCATTGCATTATGGGAGTTGTAATTCAGGAATCTGACGCCTCCCCGATGAGCCAGGCTCCCTACCTGGACTACTGCATAGAGAATCATGTGACTTCCATAATGCACTACACAGCTCAGTCAGCTGTAAATGAGTGCATTGGCTTATGGGAGATGTAGTCCTACCGGGAGTCTGGCCCATGGGAGAGTATGAGGTCCGAAACTACAACTCCCATCAGGCAAATTGCCCTAGGGCAATGCAGCTTAATATTTTGTTGAATTTATTTAAAAAAATAGTTTTGGGTCTGTAAAAACAAACAAAAAAACCAACAACCACCAAAAAAAACCAAAATATTTCAGTTTGGGTCAGTTCGACCCAAATCAATTTTTCTGACCCCCCCCCCCCCAAAAAAAAATCAATTTTTTTCAGTAAAATCAAAATCTTCTTGTAGAAAATTTCAATTGTGTGGAAATGACATATTCCGTCTGAATATCATTCCTAAAGAAAATTCCTGATCAGCTCTAATTTTAATTTCATGCTGATAGTTTGGCCTCAATGTTTTTGTACTGATAGGCTAACCTTAAAAGGATCAGAGCATGAGTTCAGTTTGGATAAGCACCCGAAAGGTAACCTTTGGGCTCTGCAAAACAGGGCTGAAAATCCTGTGAGAAAAGAATCCTTTATAGTGTTTTGGCCTTTCCATTTCCAGTGCCAGTAAAATACAGGAAACTGTGACGTACTTAAAAATCTAAACTATTTCAAACCTGTTCCCCTCCATTTGCCCCAACAACCCCATCCCTTCCCACATCAAACATCCACTCTCATCAATCAACTTCCTCCTTACCAGCTTGCTGTTCTCTAATTTCTTCCCCCACAATACTGGCTCTCATAGCCTCAAAAAACTTTTGCTTGATCCCACCGGCCTCTTCAACTAACACCCTCATCTCCCTTCTTCCCTCCATCATTACATTTGTTGAATTAGCCGTTTATAAGATCCATTCAAATATTTTAGTCAAAAAGGCATGACTGTTTTGGGGTTTGGAGTTTTTTGACAAAAAAATATTTTTCATTTCATTTTAGTAAGGGAAACCCCATTTTCCACTGAACAGGGAAGAGGAACGTAAAAATGTGAAAGTGTTTTTCCCCCAACAAAACATTTTTAAAGTATTTCCAAAAAAATGAAAAATTTTAACCGAAACCATTTTTGGGGGGTGAAATACACGTAAGTACGGCCAAGATCATAACAGGGTTCAAAAAATAACTAGATAAGTTCATGGAGGATAGGCCCATCAATGGCTATTAGCCAGGATGGGCTGGAATGGTGTCCCTAGCCTCTGTTTGCCAGAAGCTGGGAATGAGTGACAGGGGATGGATCACTTGATGATTCCCTGTTCTGTTCATTCCCTCTGGGGCACCTGGCACTGGCCACTGTCGGAAGACAGGATACTGGGCTAGATGGGCCTTTGGTCTGACCCAGTATGGCCGTTCTTATGTTCTTATGTTTGATCAGCCAGCTAGCCTAGTCTCAGGGCTTTCTTCCACACTGCCCCTCACACCTCAAAACACCCCCCAGCAATAGTCTATAAAGCCACTACCCTCTCCTCTTTACCATCCTTCCTCAAGACTAGGACTTCTGATTTTCAGTTTTAACAGATAAAGACCAATAAAACACTGGAAATGGTGTTTGGACATCCACGTAGAACTCAACAACTGCTAAAAATAACCCCCCCCAAAATGAACCCTGAAAAACAGAAGCCCTACTCAAGACATTTCTACCATCATTCCTGTGGGAAATTGCCAGCTGGTAATAGCGATGTGGATGGCCAGTGGGGATTGCTGAGCTCTATTGTATTTATCTGTTTATATGATGGCCACCATCATGGCTGACACAGCAGGGACTGACCCAGGGAATCTCCAGAGGTAAAATTATGAGCGACTACAGTTTGAGCTAAAGACTCCATGCTCTGCAGGTAAGTACTACAGCCCCTCACATCCCTGTGAATTGGTATGGAGGGGAGTGGTAGCATATGCACCAGCGGGCACATTTACATGAGAGTAGGTCAAACACTGACGAAAATTCTGACTGGCTCTAATTTATATTTTAGACATTGGTAGAAAAGAGGGGGAGGAGAGCACTCTGACTCGATACTACCAGGTTGTGCAGATAGTTTCATAGACTATGTACCCTCATCCAAGTTCTTCCTTCCTTCCCTTTCTTTGTGGGTGAACTTGACTTGTAACATTTGACTATTATACATAACACTTGTCTAAAATATAAATAACTCCAATTATCATTTCAACTCTATCAATCAGGAATTATGTCAGTCTGTACGTTTGTACAGCACCTCACAGGACAGGGTCTGGTCCTGAATATTGTCTCTAGGTGCTACAACCATGATGGCTTTTAGGATGTTGTCCCGGTGGAGTTGGATCAGTGAGTGGGCAGAGGGCCAGTGCGGAGGCTGAAGTTTTGTCTTCGATGCCCAAAATAGCACATTTTGCCACAGGGTGACTCACGCATGATAGCTATCCCTAAAATCCTACTGGAGATGATGCACTGTAATTTTACTGAGAGATAAACTAGGCAAGGTCAACCCTTGACAGGGGAATAGAAGTATTGAGCTCACCTGGTTTACCTCACGGTAAAATTACAGGTGCTTTGTCTCCAGTAGGATTTTACAGAGGGATTGCTAATGCATTTTGGTTTGGTTTGGGGTGTTTTTAGTGTAATTTGGTTATTTTAGACAATGAGAAAAGGTGTCCTTTTCCTCACGGTCTCATAACTCAAAAATGACAGAAGGGGATTTGTTCACACCTTCGACACATTTGTCTTAATGCAGTAAGCCACACATGGGAAATGCCGGCCCAAAGGGTGAAAGTTTCCAAAAGTTATGAGTGTGTGAAAACAGAGGGTTATAACAGAAACTGCTTTGTAGCCTCCCTAGCTCAGGCGTAGGGGAGAGCATAACCTTCACTCTCCCCAGAGTCAGCAACCAGTTTGGTCCCTCAGTTTAAATGTAGAACTGCCTTTAGGCTGCTCTGCATTACACCAGCTACTCTCAGTTCCCAAGGGCTGTTCCAGCAGCTGGGGATTGCTAAAGCTTGGCCACTCCCCCTTTCTCCAGACCACACCCCTAAACTGGTGGGGCCTGCTGCTGTGCGACAGGTTGTCCCCCTAAGCCAGGTTCAAATCACTTTAAATCACCAAAGTGCTGCAAAGCAGCTGCAACAGGACTGGTTCCCCTAGCTAGCATCTGCTTAGTGTATGTTACCGGGCTGGCTGTGTTTCTTCCTTACAGTGTAGGGGCTCAGACCCACAGTGCCGACTCACATTGGTATGAGGTGCAGGACTGGACCCAGGTGGACAGCAAAATGTCAGCGTTGGCTTTGGGATGTGAAAGTCCATTGCAATAATCCCCCACTTGATTTGCTCTGCCCTGGAGCATGTGGCAGACATTTTGAATGCGGGGACTCCCATGCTTCTAAATTACTTTCTGAATGTTACCTTCTGATGAGTGTAACCGTGACAGCCGAGCGCAGAGCTATGAAAGGGAGAATCTATAAAAGTTAAACAAAGGGGGTGGGTGGAGGGGGGGCGGTTAGCCAGAGGAGTTCTCTAGTTCATACCACCAGTCAGTGACGTCAGGATTTATAACTGTATTAAACGGCACGACAGTCAGCCATGATAAATCAGTTTCCCCCTTCTTCCCAAATCACAGACAATAAAAGCTTTGGCAGTGCAAGTCATTCATCATCATAAAGGCTTGAGACGTTCTAGTCATCAATTTCACTCACATCCTTAGCACGCTGGAGAGGAGCGCTGGAGTTTTAGGGAAGAGAAAAAAAAATGGAACAGGAATAATTACAAAGGTCAAAAGAAAGAATCCCTCCAGGAAGCCAGCTGTGATGATGGCAGACTGAGGTGCTATGCTCTTCGCCGCGTGCCAGGGACACCGAAGAGTGCTGCCTTACAGCCTTGTTCTATACCAGGGGTAGGCAACCTATGGCACGGGTGCCGAAGGCGGCACACGAGCTGATTTTCAGTGGGACTCACACTGCCTGGGTCCTGGCCACCAGTCCAGGGGGGGCTCTGCATTTTAAGAAGCTTCATTTACAATTAAATTAAACATTTTAAAAACCTTATTTACTTTACATACAACAATAGTTCAGTTATATATTATAGACTTATAGAAAGAGACCTTCTAAAAATGTTAAAATGTATTACTGGCACGCGAAACCTTAAATCAGAGTGAATAAATGAAGACTCGGCACAGCGCTGCTGAAAGGTTGCCGACCCCTGGTCTATACTGTGACGGAGCACACGTCTGGGGAGTAAACGGAGGTAGAGCAGAGGGTGCAGGGATGACACATTAGAGCTGCTGGAGTGTGCTTTCGGACTTCACACCCATGTCAGGGCACAGAGCGGAGAAAGCCTCTCTACACTGGCCACCCAGACCTCGGGGCTCTGCCCGGAGGAGTCAGAACAAGCTGTGCTCCTGCCTACCACCACACCCACAGCATAGAGGTGCTGAGCCAGCATTTATTATTGGTAGCAGTAATCTGACCATAGCACCTAGGAGCCCCGGTCATGAACCCGGACCCCACTGTGCTAGGCGCTGCACAAACACGGACCAACGGGACAGTCCACACCCCAGGAGGCTTGCAATGTAGGTATAAGACGAGACAACAGAGAGGGGAGCACAAGGACACAGTGAGACGATGCTGGTCAGTACAATGGCCAGTGGGCTCAGCACACCAGCGGCCCAACCATTGTCGAGTCTTTGGTAGGCATCACGACAAGGGAGCATTTTGGGGAGGGACCGGTAGGCGGGTCACGAGGCGGCTTTGCGGATGTTTGCGGGGAACGCCACCCAAGCGGGAGAGGCAGTACGGGGAAAGCACGAAGGTGCTGGGCTAAACACTTAGTAAGTGGGCCGACTGGAGGCAAGCCGTGACAGCTCGGTACCGAATGAGAGAGGAGATCATCAGAATGCAACATGCAAAAGCGACACGTGGGAGCCCCCCCCCATCCCCGATTTGCTGCTTGGCCTATACTGAGCATGCTCACCTGGACTGAGCATGCCCAGTAACATCTGCTGAAGCCACTGCCCTCACTCTGCACCCCCCACTATCCGCAGGTACAGGACACCTCTGGCAACCTGTCATGAGGTCACCTAACCATACAACATAGTGTAACCCCCTTTTCAGGATACAAGTAAGCTTGCTGTGCAGACTGATATCCAGCTTGCAAGCGCATTCCAGGGAGCAGCAAAGCAAGGATCCATGAGATACAAACGCCAGCCAAGAGACTGGGTGTAACATTGGAAAAGCCTTGGTGAATTGTAGCAGGACAGTGCTGAGAAAGACTCTCTGCCTGGTACTCACCAGTGATGTACAGAGCCACCCCACTGCTCCCCGTGCCCCTACGCAGCCTGGGTGGCAGGTGCTTTTCAGAAAAAACACTGAATTAAAGAATATATTGGCAAAAAAAAAAAAACTTCAGTACCAGTGAATCTGCATTGGCAGGGCTAACCATCGTTACGAGCATCACCGCCAAGCGGTACTAACAGAATGGCAGCAGTCCTGATAATCTGTTCTCTTTGGAAAGAAAGATTTGGGGCAGGTCGAAAAATCTCTCTCCTCCCAACTAGTCTCGAGGCTAAGGCTCTGGACCGCACTCACGCTTCGCCTCTGTGTTAATCTCTTGATGCCACGGTTCCCCTTCTGTAAAATTAACGCCCTTAAGCTCTTTGGGGCAGGGACCATCTCTTACTATGTGTTTGCACGTGGCTTGCACCTGGAGGCCGTGATCTCAGTTAGGCCACATGGGGCTAGAGGAATACAAGCAATAATGGTAGTAAACTGGACATAGGGATACCTGTGAGAGCCGCAGCTTAGACGCAACACTGCACACACGAGACACATGCGGGCTTCGCCGTCCATATGTCCGACAGAATTACCAAGAGCCAGCTGGGTCAGTAAAACTACAGGATAGCGTGTGAACTATCTAGACCAGACTGAAGTCCTTCAGGAGATCAAAAATGGGGGAAAAAACAACCTCATTTTGCTAGTCTTATCCTACTCCTTGTGTCGAAGGCACATATGACTCACATAATCCTATTCAAGCACCTCTCAGTCTTTAACTTTTAGCCTGAAAACACAATGTGAAGTAGGGAGGGTCTGTTATTCTCCTTGTACAGATGAGGCACCAAGGCACAGAGCAGCTAAGTGACTTGCCCAAGGTCACCCAGTCAGTCTGTAGCAGAGCTAGGAAATCAGCCTGTGTCTGAGTCCCAGGCTAGCATCTGAACCATTGAATTATCCTTCCTCTGATATGGCCACCGATTCCAGTGCTTGTTAAATACCAATGGTAATGCTAATATTAATAGACAAGATTGGGCCCAGGCATGTGTGGGGTTAGGTACCCAATCCCGAGAGTGAATACACAAGTGGCGGGACCCTTTCTCCTCTTGCACACCTGTGCAGGAGCTGGATACAGTGCTACTCCTTCTGTTCCCCCAGCGATCTGATGTATTTTGGTATCAGCAGATCAGCACATCTGACTGTGACACATGCCATGTGCTGGGGAAGTTACTTTGCCCTAGTGCTGTGGAGGTCACTGATTGGGTTTTGCAGTAGAATGCAAGTTTGAGAAAGCTGAATATCTACTGGAGAGGGAAGCAAAAGATTTATGGAGCACCGGAGTGTGTTATCAACAGGGCTGTAGGCAATATGGGTGTGTCTACACTGCAATTAAACATCGGCAGCGAGCCCAAGTCAGCTGACACAGGCCAGGCATGGGTGTTTAATTGATGGGTAGACATAAACTTGTATGTTCCACCTTCTTGGGGTTTCTCCTTAACCTCTAACTTCCCTACTTTTCAGGTTTTTCGTGGATGTGCCCTATCGTAACACAAGTGTCACTAAACATAGTGTTTGTTAGCTAATTTCCCAGTTTTCTATATCGCTTTGGTGCCCCTTGACGCCTGGTTCCCGAAAGCCAGGGAGAAAGGGAGCTGCACCTGCCTGGAATTAGAGAGGGAAACGAACTGCTGAAGCCGTTCCTGACTACGTCGACTCCCATGGAGAGTGTGAGAGGCTGTGACATGCCCCAGTAACATCTTGTGTCTAACCTTTTATCCCCATGTAAACATCACTGCAAGTACGTCTAGCAGGAGCAGCCCTCCCAGTTCACCAGTGATGACATAACCTGTCCGCTGGAGGGAACCTCCACAAAGGAGTCTCACTTCCCAAAACATCACAGCCTCTCGTGGCCCTATAAAAATCAAACCTACCCACCAGCAGCAGGTCTGTCTACTGCTCTCCCTCTCCTGCCAGACTGAAGCCAACCTCCCGACCTTCTAGTGTGCCAGTGAGACACATCTACAAGTGTGACAGCCCCCATCGTAGCCAACACCGGGGACTGACCTGCAGAGCTAAAAGCAGGAGTCTTCACAGCTTGGGCTGCAGAGCCAAGCTCTCAAGAAGAGAGTTGTCAATGACTGACATTTCTATGGAGTGGGCACAGAGGTGCCCATATAACCGCCCCACTCACCAAAGTCTCACTCAATATCTGACCAAAGAGCAAATAAGAGGAGTGCGCTTCCCTGGCACAATGGAGCAGCCTCCAGCAACGGTAAAGGAGACAGGGCTTTTTCGGGGGTTCATCCCAGACTGTGGAACAAACTCCCCCAGGATCCAAGAACTATTTTCTCATCCGGGTGCAAGGCAAACTTTTTCCTGCCATCACGGACGTAAACACATTACACAGCATACATTTAAAAAAATCCATGTGCAATTCCAGAAACCAGGAAGAGGAAGAAGGAAAGAAACACATGACTGATACCACTTAAATTGCTTAATGCCATAATGTCAGGTGCCCCGATACCATGTTGTTGGGCACAAAATAAGAACCGGAACAAAACAGAAAAAGTATACTATCTCTATTGATGGTGAGTGCAAGTTACTCTGAATGGACATTTATGCAATAGCATAAATATGGGAAAGTTTATTCCTAACCCAAGGTTGGTAACGGTTTGTCATAGATCCTGAAGCTTCAGGGTTTCTATTCCACACACATTTTTATCCTATCTAATGTAACTTATTATTCAGAGAAATTAATCCTATTTTTAAAGAACTGGTAAATTCTTTGCCTCAAAGACATCTTGTGGCGGTGAGTTCCACATGTTAATTGTACATTGAGTAAAAAATATGGGGTTTCATTTTAGTTCACGTCCTTGGGTGAACCTCATTTTTGTATAATGACAGGTCTGCCCAAGGACCCGGCTCCATACCATTCCTTATCTGCAGTTCTACCATGTCAAGTCTTACTACCAAGCCTAATCTTTTTAATATCTCCTCCTAAGGAAGCCTGTGTCATAATTTTCATTGTCCTTCCCTAGACCTTTCCTTTTTCTGACACACCCTTTTGAAGATTGTGTGATTAGAACGGAATACAGTATCTGAGGTGAGGATGCACCCTCAGTGCACAAATGGAATTACCATGTTGTTAGTATTATTCTCCATCCCTAACATTTTGTTTGCAGTTTGACCAACGCTTCACATTGAGCAGATGTGGACAGTTCAGTGTAATCAATAGTGCCTAGGCCTTTCCCCTCAATTTAGTTAATTTAGAACCTATGCGCATGTATGAGCTGTTCAAACGGTCTCTTCCAATGAGAATAAACTTGGACATGTCTATGCTTAATTTCATCTATTGTCCTGTTGCCCATCCTCCGTAGCTGGGTTAGGTCCTTCTGGAACTCCTTCCAGTCTTTCCTACTCTTGATTAATTAAATAATGTGGCATTATTCACAGATTTTTCCTCCTCACAGCTCACCCCTTTTTCCAGATCACCCATCCTAGGAAGGCTCCTTGAGGTACTGAGCTACTAACCATCCTCTATGAAAAGGATTTAGGGGAAGGACGGTGCAGTGGTAGGGCTGGAGTTGGAAGAGACAAATTCCTGTTTTGCCAGATAGGTATTGAGTGAGCCTCAATAAAAAATAAAATAAATAAAAAATGGTCAACATCAAGATGAAATGTTTTGAATTTATGAAAATGAAATGTTTCAATTGACCCAAAATAAAAATTTGTTTGGAATTTTAGTTTCAGAAAAAATGTTGAACTATGAAAAAATGGCCTTCAGAATCAACTAGATAAAAATATTTAATAATTCTTTAAATAAAAATATACAACTAAAACCAATGGGTATTTTCCTCAGTGATCAGATATTGCAGCTTCCACAATAATTTTCCCAGCACTATTAGGTCTGTTCCACTTTTCACTCAACATTTACGAAATTAGGACCCTGTGCCTACATTTTTTGTACACCTAATCCATGCATTGACTTCACTGGGAATTTTGAGTGTGCAAGGATGGCTGAAATGTCCTATTTTTTTAGGTATTGTTCAAAAATAAATGCGAGTTTTTAATTTTATTTTATTATTTTTATTTTCACGTTATATTTTCAATTTGACATGAAAAGTAATTTAGCTGTCTCAGATCATCATCAAAAAAGGCAGGTCAGATAAGGTGCTCTACCTAAAAAATAAATAGCCCTTTCTTAGCTACCTTGGCATCAATCCCAGAGGCTATATAGGGGTTGAAGAGAGCTGTACTCTATCAGTTGGTTAAACTTTTTCTGTTTTCAGCATGACCAGAATAAAGAAAAGGTAAACTTACAACAACAAAAAAAGGGCAGTGATTCTGTTATGATATGAGGGAAGCCTGTCTGCAGAGTCATTCAAGCCAGAACAAAGCAAGACAGTATTTACTCTAGCAACCCTATGTAAGAGTTTATTCCATGACAATTGCATACCCTATTTCATGTCAATTACTTATTTGGTTTAGTTAGGTATTTATACTTCATCCAACACCGCAATACCTCAGATCCTTATAAACATGAGACATTTATATTTCTCTAATTTATATTTAAAATATATATATTTTAAAAAATAATCAATAATTATGAATGAGCCAGATCCTAAGATAATGGAAATATCAATGACAGACAAATGGAAGAAAAGGTGGGTTTAATTAAAGATCTCTTATGCGCTCCCCTTTTCCTCCTAACACACATTCCCAGAAGATGTTTTGGGATATATTCACTAACTGCGATAGTAGCCTTTTGAGATCCTAACTCAGAGACGTTTTTATTCCTAGGGGCAGATGTAAAACCTGTTATCTTCTGGTAGGAGGTTAGAAAAGGAAGATTTTAAAAGCTTCAAGGGGAAAACCCCCAACTGGGAAGTTTCATTTCATCCTTTAGGATTTCTAAGGAATGGCATGTCACATAGACATCAACAGGAGATGGAACTAGTAAAACAATGACTACCAAGGTAACCTCATCTGTATACGCTACATTCTAGCACTTACAGTGCTTGTCAGGTGTACACACTCCTAGCTCCATGGATTTCAATGGCGCTATGGCCATTTACATCCGCAGCAGATCTGCCCCCAGGTATCGTTTTTGGATCAATACCATGGGGGAGGGGGATGAAGCATACCATGTACCTTCCCCCCCCAGGAAATGTGGCTAGAATAAATCCTCTTTGGATCAAGGCCTTCTCAGATCACACAGGACACTGAGTGATTTATGTCCTAAAGGAACAAACAAGAATATAGCATGTAACCCAGTCATTCTTATGTCCTAAAGGAACAAGAATATAGCATGTAACCCAAACAAGAATATAGCATGTAACCCAGTACGTTCTTTACAATATTTTATTTGGTTACTTAGGGTGAGGTTTTCAAAAAGCACTCAATAGCGGCCTAGCTTTGCTCCCTTTAAAGTCAATAGGAGTGGGACCAGTTAGCTCAGGTTTGACACCCTTAGAGTTTTTGTGCACTCATCCTGGGCTCCGGGAGCTTTACAACCCTTCAAACACAACCATGGCTCACACTCGATTGATTACCCTTCCAAACACCACAAAAGCTAGCTTTGATCATAAAAATACCCATCAACTAGACCAGTGCATCACCTAAGCATCAACCTAGCCAGAGGCTTGAGGAGAAAGGCTAACTTTACAGCATGCCCAAAAAGTTAACCATGGTTAAGGCCCAGGACTGGGTTGCAGGAGACCTGTGTTTGATTCCTGGGTCTGCCACAGACTCCCTGTAGATCTTGGGCGAGTTGCCTACGTAGGCGAGATCTAGTCTAATTTGTAATGATTTAAAAATGCAAGTGGCATGAGATCAGCCTGGGGGCTGTTTTCGGCATCACTGTCCGTTTTAGGCACTTTCCATCAGGTTCGATGTTTGGAAAGCTCTCCAGGCCTGCTACCTGCCTACCATATTGCTCGCAGCATTCGAAATGATAAACAAGCATTGAAATGCAACAAAAGCTTTGGCAAAACACTGGCACATAAACAGCAGCCACTGCCTGTCAGGATGAATAAGACATGAAGTAGGCTAGAGATTAATGAGACAAAGCTACCGAATAAATTCAGGCATTGCTGGAGTAACAAAACAGTCTGGCGAGGGATCAGGTAACAACAGTCTTTCATCATAGATCCCAGGATAAATACAGGTCCTTTGTATTACATGTGTTTCCTTTCATTTTGCCACGTTCACGTCATATTAATATAAACCTGGCAACATATATGGGAATATCGATTGTGAGAAATATGTATGTTATTTGTATTAGTTTTGTACGCTTGGATCTATGGAGAAATAGCTACTTGGTATAATATACTATACTAAGGGTATCGGATACATCTACATAAATAAACACAGAGTTGAGTTTACTAAAACTGGAGCAGTGTACTTAGCCAGGTGCATTTTCCTTGCGTTCTCTACATTCAATGTAGACCAAAGTCCTGAATGAATTAGGTTTGGTGGCCCAAGTCCCTAGCAGATAATTTAACATGACTGCCATTCAGTGATTCCCTCCTCCCCTGCCCTTTGTGTGTGTCACCACGTTTGTCAAGGGGACTGTGCTCCTAGCTTTGTTCTTTTTTCTCTCTCCCTTGCCATCAGGAAGGTGGACACATGGAGCTTTGTGGGGACGCTCCCTTCTAAGCTGACTACACCACATCTGGTTTGGGACCACTTGGAGGATTCCAGCATAGGATTCTCTACTGCCTCCCTCCTCCTGCCGTTGTATACACCTGCGCAAAGTGCATATAAAACGCTCCCATTCTGATCGGGTAGAATTTTGTTCCTACTCTGCACAGGGGTCAGTGACTACACAAGTTATCAGGCCCAAAGCAGCCAGTGTTCCAGTACTGCTATTTATGCTACATAGAGAGAAAACAGAAGTCCAACGTTTCTAGCACTACCTTTGCTGCAACCTGGAAGGGAAGCTAAGGAAGGGTTAGTTGGTCTTGAGGGGAGGGCTAGCTCAGTGCGGGGGAGGGATAGCTCAGTGGTTTGAGCATTGGCCTACTAAACCAAGGGTTGTGAGTTCAATCGTTGAGGGGGCCACTTAAGGATCTGGGGCAAAAATCAGTACTTGGTCCTGCTAGTGAAGGCAGGGGCCTGGACTCAATGACCTTTCAAGGTCCCTTCCAGTTCTATGAGATAGGTATATCTCCATTTATTATTATATATTAATGCTTCTGGTGAGGTAAATGACAAGGTTCCTCTGTTCTGCTGAGAAAACAAAACCAAACTCTGCCTTGGATGCTTTATTTTAAGCATCCTCTTTTAACTGAATGATAGAGTTTGTGTCCGCTCCCACTAAAATGAAATGTTCTTATTTGGCTCCTTTGCTAGGCCAGTCGACAGTTGAATCCAGTCACTTCTGGGCACTGCTAATGCAAACTGACTCTCCAACCAGCTGCAGTCAGGACTGCCTGTGGATTTGTCAATCTGTCCTCTGTGCTGTATTGGAGAGCCGAGCGGAGGTGTCAATTTCAGCGCCACTTTGTCCTCTCAAAGTGATAGCGACCAAGCTGAAGTCAGCAAGCTGGAGCGGAGAAAATGCATCTGCAGGTAATTAGTAACAATCAGAAGCTGCTCTGAAACTGCTGACTACAGCAGTAATGGGCTAGGCACATGTCATTGGCTTGCAAATGGAGAGCGTGCTTATGAACCATGGCAGCAAGCAGTAAGAGAAGGAATTTTTTTAACTTAATATTTAATGTGGCATAAAAACGATGGAGAGAAATCAGGTGGTTCGCTAATCAGATGGTTAGCCAGCGGTCCATAACACAAGGGAGTCTGTGGATGAAGCAGTGCTGAGAACGGTCAGCAACAATTCCTTTCGCCATAACTTAGACCTATTTTTAAAGGCATGTGCTGGTATGAATGCCAATGTTTAAGCAGTGCTTTTTATTCAAATGATATCACTGCCAATTTGATCTACCAGTCTGCTCGGAAATGTGAACCTCACACTTCACATCAACAATTACACAGAGGATCTTTCACATCTCATTTCTCAGTGTTGCTTTGCTGTCCAAACCATGGTCTTGGAATAAGAACAATGAAAAACTGTGATCATAATTCACTTATCCCCTTAGTTCTCAGCCTATTTTCCATTAAACTGCTTTCTGAGATGGCTTAAAGACTCACAATATGAACTAGACGTCGGTCAGTTTGCAAACAGAAGCCCAGCAATGTCCCCGGACTTTTTCATAAAAACTGCTGAAGCTTGAACTGCAGATCTCAGCCTATCAAAAGAACCAGATTAGTTTTCTTGGCCACAATAAAACCTATTTCTCCAACTCTCATGAGTATATATTTCAAGATCTTCATCCTGGAATATGGGGCTTTTTAAGCACCCTGCACATTAATGGCCTACTGTATGCTGAAACGTGGGCCACTCGGTATTCATTGGTCTGCTTCACACAAAACAGAAAGATTCCCTATAAAAATGATGATTTCAAGCAAAGATTTCTGCTGGAGTTTACAATTCACTTGTCAGTTTTTTAAATATAAAACTGCCCTTGGGTCTCCCAACAATGAAGTTATTATAACAAGCATGTTTATTATATAATGACATATGTTGGAACACCAGCTAAAAGCAGCAAAGACCAGACTTCAAAAGCTCAGTGGTTTGGTACACTTAAACACCAAGGTTTTGAATGCTTTGCTGACCTTTATCCAAACTACCTTAAAATCTTAGGTCTGCAAAACCGAGCTGGAAGTCTTCGAAGGATAAGCCTTCTTGTAAGATTTTCAGTACTCTAGGTCCTTGCTTTCGGTTAGGCAGGAAACATCACAAGACAGATTCTCTCCTTATTTCACCCAGAACCAGAAAGCGCAGAAGCATGCAAAAACTATCAAGAATTCAAAGTTAGCCAGACATCTTTGAATCTCAGGAAAGGCTGGAATTCAGCTTGGTTCTTACTTAATCTGAACCAATTTGCTCATCTCTAAAACTACAATATTATTATTATTATTGATTGTCCAAAGAATGGTAGTTTGTGATTCAGGTACTAGTCTGGGACTCAGGTGATCTGGGTTTAATTCCTAGTTGTGCTAGAGACTTCTTCCTCTGTGAGTCAGTTCCCCATCTATAAAATAGGGGTGATAATATTGTTTCCCTCCCAGCTTTTGTCTGTCTTGTCTATTTAGATTGTAAAGTGTTGGGACTGTCTCTTTCTATGTGTATATACAGCACCTATCACAGTGGGCCCTGATCTTGTCTGAGGCTTCATGATACACCATCATACACCTAGTGATATTACCAAAAAAATGAAATATTTTAGCCATATGGATTTTTCTGATAAATCAAAAATACCAAAAAAAGATTGCACGTATTAGTGGAACTCTAATGTGAATACCATTATAAACCCAGACATTAGACAGTAAACTCCAGGGTGATAAGAATGATATACCTCACCCTTCCTGAAACACCCGTGTTGCTATGGTTCTCTCTCACGTCTAAGATCAGTGACAGAATTTTTCTAGGCTTCGTAAAAATAAAACCAACAGATTGATTCAATTTCTTAAAATTACTTATAACTTCGCATAAGAACTCACATTTGGTTCTAGCTTAAAATAAAACAAGTAGCAGCTTTTCTAGAATCCCTAGACCCTATTTTAGTAAATATAGCTGACTAGTCCATCACAGATAAGTAAATAAGCCCATCAAAAGAATGGCCAGTTTATCACTATAGGATCGTGGGGAGGAAATGGTTGCTCCTGTGCATTGCAGGTCTGGACATTTTGGATGCACTGCAGGTCTGGGAACACATTCCTTACTTGGGCAAACTCTCCTTGGAGTAAATAGGAGTTTTGCCTGAGTAAGAATTACAAGACTGCAGTTTCTCAGGGGAGGCAGCCCTATTAATAGGGCTCGTGCTAGGGCATACAGAGAACACTCTCTGGGAAAGGTTTGCTTTACAATCCCCCCATTACACAAAAGGTCTAGGTGGGAATAGGAAGGAGTGCTGCTTCTGAGAGGCAGGAAAATATGCAGGGACACAGGAACTGTCCTGCCAGAGCAGACAAGTGGTCCATCCAGTCCAGTATCCTGTCTCCAACAGTGGCCTGTACTGGCTGCTTCAGGGCAAGGTGCAAGTATAATGTGTCATAATGGACAACTACAGAATAATTGACGTAAGTTTCTTCCCAGCCCCAGGCAGCTGGTGGTTGGTTTATGCCCTGAACCAGAAAGCCTATATCCCAGTTATTTTTTATCCTATCTGGTGGGTGATGGGTTACCTAGGGAGGTGGTGGAATCTCCTTCCTTAGAGGTTTTTAAGGTCAGGCTTGACAAAGCCCTGGCTGGGATGATTTAGTTGGGGATTGGTCCTGCTTTGAGCAGGGGGGTGGACTAGATGACCTCCTGAGGTCCCTTCCAACCCTGATATTCTAGGATTCTATGATTCTGTGATCTGATTACCCATATAAGGAGCTGTTCTTTTGGGGGAGCCTGAGCCAAAGCCCATTCAAGTACATGGGAGTCTTTTCATTGACTTTAGCAGTTTGGATGAAATCCTTGGACCCTACTAAATTCTTAGTGTCTGGGATATCTTGTTGCAGAACAAGGAGTAGTTGTGGCACCTTAGAGACTAAATGTATTTAACAAATACATTTTTCAGTCTCTAGGGTGCCACAAGGACTCCTCGTTCTTTTTGCTGATACAGACTAACATGGCTACCACTCTGATACTCTGAAACTTGTTGCAATAGGTTCTACAAGTTAATTGTGAGGGGTGGAGAATGTATTTCCTTTCGTTAATTTTTGTCTAGCAAGCTGGGGTGTAAATCTACACTGCCTTAGCATGCCGGGCACTAACTGTCCATATGGACTCGGTTACAGCGGCGCACTACAAGTTCCCCTGTTTGAAACAGGGGTAGGCCAATGAGCACTAGGGAACTTTTGGTGCATGGTAGATTAACACCCCAGCTTGTCACTCAACTAACTCCCCATCTAGACAAGCCCTTAGTCTTTCATAGTGTCCATCCTATCACTGGCAAAGTGTAGGGCTCAGGTAGGTAGATATTCACTCAACATCCTCTCTGGGGAAGACTGATGCAAAGAAATATTTACCCCCTCTGCATTGTTCTTATCCTCCTTAATTGCTCCTTGGTGATCCACCCAACATCTCTGATTTTCTCAGCTTCACAGAATTTCTTGTTACTCGTTTCTCTTTTTTCAGCCACGTGCCCTCCTAATTTGCTTCTTACATTCTCCTGTAGCACCCATCACCTTAGCATTGAAGTGCTGAGCACCTGCAGGTAAATTAGACCGGCACACTGCACTTCTATTCTGTTCTACGGAGATGCTTACACTGCTCCCATCACCATGCTATTGAGCACCTCCCAATAGTGCATCAAGCAGTCTGACCAACACATGCCACACATTTGTTCTCCCAGCTTCTAGGAGTTCTGCCTTTTCCCCCACCTTCAACAACCTTGGTTATGGTGAGCGACCTGTGCTCTCAGGGCTGGATCCAGTGCCCATTAAAGTCAATGGAATGACTCCCCTTGAATTCGATGGGCATTGGATCAGATCCTAAAAGCAATTTGATTTGTCTGATCTGCCCTGGCAATTCCTGTCTCTGGCAGTGACCTGTACCCGATGCTTCAGAGGAAGATGTAAGAGGCTCTGTAGTGAGCATTTATGGAACAACCTGGCCAGAGGGAACACTGCTCCTAACTCCCATCACTCAGTGTTTGCCTTATGTACTGAAGCATGATGATTTATATTCCCGCCAATATATATGTGTATATATAGGTATATCCTACTTACTAGAAAAGTGGATTTCCTCATTAACCATATAATTATATGATCTTATTTGAATCCTGCTAAGCTCTTGGCAATAAGTTCCCCAGGTTGATTCTGCATGGGGCAGAAGTAACTCTGCATTAACTTGTGTTTTCAAAATTGTTCACAGACACTGCACGACTGCCGTGCTTTCAAGACAAGATGGCAGCAGCCTAAAAATGTCACAACATTCTGCTCAGCAGCTAAGGCCCAGAATTCAATGGTATTTAGGCACCTAATTCACACTGATTTCAATGGGAGTTAGTGCCTAAAATCCTTGGAGGACCTGGGCCAAAATGAAACTCCACAGTAGGTAAAATGGAGGAAAATCTGAGGCTGAAATTTGGACTGTCACCAAGTGTCATGGAAAAAAACAAAAGAAAAAGTTTAAGGGTAGGTAAAATACACCCTTGAGTTCTAGAGGCCCATGTACTAAGCCGTGAATGATTCTTACGGGAAATATTTTGAGATTCTATTGCATTTTGTGAAGTCTAGTCCCAAGTGATGTAGCTGACTAATGAATGTTATCAAAATCTAGTGGCCACGGGTCCCTAACCTCCTCTCAATGGCTATGACTGTTACACAAATACAGTTGACTTAACACTACTATAATGAATTGTTGCTTCTTTTAAACGCCAAACCCTACAGCAAGAGTGGAATTCCAAAAGTGGTCAAAAGCATCTGTATTTGGAGGGATCGGATGCACCAGAAATTCAATCCAATCTGAAATGCCATCAAAATTCAGGCCAGTCGCAAATGCCAAACACTTTCATGATAAACAACCTGCAACACCCAAAGCAGAGACAACTCCTCACTTTTTGTGACGTGTTGGTACTCGGGGTTTAGATCTGGAGGGCCAGAGCCTCCACTGGTGCAAACTGGTCTCGCTCGACTGACTTAAAGGAAGCTCCACTGATTTACACCAGCTGAGTGTCTGGCCTGGAACTGCTTGAATGGCTATGAACGCACACCAAAGTTGAGACTTTCTGAAAAGAATAGTGACACTTCTTACGTTTATGTCTCTCTTATACATGGCAGTGAGTTGCCGGGAGCAGCAAAATACCATTCAGCTTTCCCCCCAGGTGGCCAACAAGCACATTCTTTTTCAACATATATCAGGCTCCCAAGATGTCTTACCTGTCACGATAGGGTAGGATTGTGGTCCTGGAACACTAGCTCCTAATTCTGCTGAAGTAGGGCTTGTTAAATTGGCCTTCATATCATCTAATCCGCCAGCTAATGATGCCATGGCTGAGTATTCTGTCGTCTGGAAAAGGAAGCAAGAGATACCTCAGCAATAGTATATCTGATATTCAACAACCTTTTTCTGATACATGCAGTATAACACAATTACATACAATGCAAAAAAAACCACCCTAAGCCTTTTGTTCTATCAGATTGGCCATCTGAAAGGCAAAGAACATTTAAAGTGTGCTGCTAAATCTGTCATTAGTAACCCACACTATGTGTGTCTTATCTTTGTCTCTGCTGCTTTGGTAGAACATAAAATGTTTTTTTTTTACTAAAAGGATCCAAGATTATTATTGTTAAGCAACAAAATCTTTCAGTGTGGCAGCATCTTGTAGACCAAAGTTGGTGACTATAACTGTTGAGAGTAAGTCATTTGCCTGTTACAGTTCAGTAATAGTTCATGGTAACACAATCAAAATGTTCTCATTCCACTAATCATACTTGTAGAGAAAGACATGCCTGAAGAGAAGATGGAAGCAGAAATGTTTTGCAACCACATCCCACTGAAGAACACAGTAGTTCCTTCCAGGTCAAGTTGTAAGCAATAAAGCATACTTAGGCAAACCTAGTTACTGCAAGCAGGGGCTCATGGACAGCCTTGGCACCACATCTCCCAAAGCATTTCCAATGCCAAATTTATTTTAAAATAAATAAGATTGAGTGTCACCTGGATATATTAAAGATCCACCAATCTCATATGGGAAACTTTAAACATCTGGGGCCAGAGCCTCCGACGGCTCCACCGAAGTAAGACTGACAACGGCCATTGATGCCTTTGAAAGCCAGTGGAGCTCTGACCGTTCACAGCAGCTGGGGATCTGGCCCTATATTTAGAAAGAATTCTGCGTATGGGGCAGAACGTTTATCTGCATTTCCCTCCTCCCGTAATTTTCAGGGCCATTTACACAAAACTAGAATCTGCTTTTTTGAGTTCATCTTCCCTCAACGCCATGATCCCTTATTTGTGAGATTATAACCCTGTACAGAGAAATTGGGGGTTACGATTTAAATGAAGAATAAGTAGTAGGAACAAATAAACTTAAAAATTGGGGTGATTTAGCACTGCACTACTGCAGTTTAAGCCACTGTAACTGCATTGCAACACTGGAGTAATGCAGTGGTGAAACAGAAAATATCTTGTGTAAACATGATTGCTCCTAAATACAAGATTTTTTCAAAGTTATCGGTGAGGCATGAGATGGTTTCAGTGCATGGTCTGAGACAGAAAGCTCAGCTTGGGGTTTGGCATAAATATCAGGGTTTGTCTATATTTGTGTCTCTGTAGCACAGTTGTGATTCAAATTAGCAGGAATTCATACTGATAACCCAGTAATGGCAGGTTCACGGTAACAGAGGCAAGCTCCTCTTGAAGAGTAGGCTTCAGACGCAAGCTGCACAAGGTGCCAGGGTCACCCGGCATCGTGACGGGCTGCCCCCAGGGAGCACTTGCCGGAGGGCCTACCAAATATTTTTTGCCAAGTTTACCACTGCTGGTGTCATCATCGTGGTATCTTGCCAGAGAATCAATTGTGTGATACTCTCTGGGTTCAAGATTTTTCAGTCAGGTGAAAATACTAAAGCATAACCCCACGTGTCCTGTCTCCTTCATTTTTCAGAGTCTTCTGCGCCCCCTTGAGTCTGAAACTCTCCTTGTCTCGACCCATCTGTGGGTGCACCTATCTGCTCATCAACGCTTCCTCAACAGCGCTGCGTACGCCACTACTTCCACTCCACGGCATCCATGCCTTCATCTTCTCTAGCCTTGATTATTAAAACCCTATCACATCCCCTAATCCTTCAGAGGGTCCTAAATACCACTGCCGATCTTCTCATGTTGTTGTCTTGTAAGGATGTACAGTGTCTTTGAAAGCTAAGTTGCTGGAGTAATAAGCAGTCTGGGACTGTGTGAGCAGTTTGGCACAGGGAAACCCTGACTTCTTGAAGTCAAATTGTGCTTTAGCATATTCTGAAAAGGAGGAGAGAGCACACAACATTTCCTCCGAAAAAGTAGCATTTATTTAATACGTGCTGTTACAGTAGAGTACATAGATCTGCCCCGTTCAGTGGTTACAATCCTTCTTTCACTAGAAAGAGCTGAAGTTAATTATAATGTTGATGACAGTTCACTTAAAGGCACAGTACTGATGCAGCTTAATGCTTACCTATAGCGCTTCGGGTACGTCTGCACTGCAATCACGGGTGTGACCATAGCAGGTGTAGACATACCTGAGCTAGTTTTAATCTAGCTTATCGGGTACCAATAGCAGCATGGGTTTCAGCATGGGATGAACAAGCCCATCCGGGATCCTGGGTATGTATTCGGACAACTAGCCCATGCTGAAGTCTGTGCTGCCATGACATCACTGCCAGCGGTACCCAAGCCAGCTAAAGTTGGTTCTGATAGATCTACTCCTGCTGCAATCACACCTCTGACTGTAGTGCCGACAAACCCTGCGATGGGTCTACCTAGCACCATTAACACTTTGTAAAAAGAGTTATAGTCTGAAGCTGCCTGATGTAAAACGTCAAGCTGTGCCAACATACTGAGCCAAGTTCAGACCTAGTATAAATGGATGCACTTCTATTGACCCACTTACAGCGGGTCTAAATTTGGCCAACTCTCAGCAATAATGCTAAAGATTTCTATGCTAGCAGCATGGTTTCCACTGCTATCGCCTCTGCACTTGCAACGGATATGTTCACTGTCAGCAAAATGCAAGTTTTATGGGCCCGGGAACTGTCTACAATGCTTACACATTTTACCTTTCTTCTCCTTTCACTATATTGGACCTACAACCTCTAGTAACTGGTTTTGGAACAGGGAATATCAGGAGTAGACCTCACACTAACTATAATTACCCAAAAACATAACAGCAAACAAGGCTTATCAAACTAGAAGACATCTTCTATACGCCCAGTAATAGAAGCCTTAAACTTTGTACAAGAATTAGTACCGCTAACTACAAACTTTTACTGTAGCTAGGAGTTTTTGCACAGAACTCACTGTTTGCCCCACTCAAACATCCTTGGAAAGTCAGCAGGTACTTCCCCACTCCTTCACTTCATGTCTGTAAAGATGCACCTGGTGCCAATGTTGCTCTTTTTGACCGCAGCATAGAAAGCTTATTGATAACTTCCTAACTGTAGGACAATGGAACAGTAGGACAATGGAACAGACTGCCCGGGAGGTCATGCAAGCTCCTTCACTGGAGGTTTTCCAAAGGAGGCCGGCTAGTCATCTGTCTTGGATGCTTTAGACGCAACAAATCCTGCATCTTGGAAGGGAGTCTTGATGACTCTTGCAGTCCCTTGTAACCCTATGGGTCTGGGATGCCGATCTTAGCATATAAAATAGGATCTACCAAAGTTGCTGCACTATCCAGAGTTTTGAGACACCTTCTCTGCAGGTTGGAACAATTGAAGCTACTATTGGCTTTAAGGGGGAAAATGGGTGGAAATTCATCACTAACTCAGCCCAGGATGTCAGAATAAGGAGGAGGCAAAGGTGGCTTTAGGTCACTTATGAGCCTTCCATGTTCTGGGGCTGGCTAGCATGGTCCAATCTTGCACTTAGTCTAGGGCCCCCGGGGCTCTTTCAGCGGCTGGGAATAGCCAGAATACAGTGGTGTTCCAGCCATGGGCCCATTCCCAGGGGAATGCTCTGGACACTCACCCTACACCAGGGGCTGCGGGATGATACAGAGCCATGACACCGCTGGGGAGCCCCCTACATTGTGGAAATTCCTCTGGGGCTGTGACTGCCAACTTTACAGGCCTGTTGCTATGGCCTGGCCAGCACGAAGGCCCTGAACTGAGCCATCCGCCAGCAACACCTACCTATGTTTGTTGGTACTCGAGGCAAGAGGAATATGGATAAAGCCTGAGTCAGATAAAGCACAGTCCTTTATCACATCATCAGTAACACAGCTGCCTGCTGGTCAATGGCTTTTCCACTTATCCCCTGAGAAAGCAATGTGCCCAAACAGAGAGAGAAGACCATTAACTGCTGCCTGGGTTTTCCCCAAAACAGCAGCTGCTAAGAGACTCTGGCTACATGGCAGCACTCTTGATGGTGCCCACTATTGTGCTCAGCGTTCCTGCGTTTCGTGGCAGCGCGCTCCATATGCGCATGCCGCGCATGTGCTGGTACCAGGCCAAGACAGCTGTGATGAAATGAACAACGCCCATCTTGTGCCAGGGTTAGACTGGCATTTACCACTGTTCGTACGGCTTTGGAAACAGAAAGTACAATAGTCCTGGGAAAAGCAGTTCCCACTGCAGAGCTGTCGGGTACGTTAAACAACAACAAGACAGTTAAACAACTGAAGCCAACATTTGCCTCAATAGAAGCTAAGAACTTGGAGTACAGAGCAGAAAGAGAGCCTCTATTTTACAAACCCAACAAAAGAGTCCAAACTTAAATTCCTCTCATTCCCTGCAGAACCCAAGTGCATTAAGCTCTGGGGCTGATTATAATTATTATTACTTCATACAGCAGCATTGTGGGTCCAGCACTTCACAAACATGTAAAAACAGGGGATCCTCTGCCCCGCCNGGTGCATTAAGCTCGGGGGCTGATTATAATTATTATTACTTCATATAGCAGCATTGTGGGTCCAGCACTTCACAAACATGTAAAAACAGGGGATCCTCTGCCCCGCCAAGCTTAATACACACACACATGGCAAAGAGACACACAGAAAGAGCAGGCAGTCCTAATAACACGGATGGTTCCAAGTCAGTCCCTAAAGAAAAGATTAGCTTCTGCGTTCTGCAGTTGGGGCTGGTATTGGCACACTAGAGCCTTCGACGTGCATGTAACCACCACTGAACAAAACAAGGGCTTTGTCATTGACTCACATGGGGTGGGCCTTTTATCCTCTTTTCTGCTCCCTCTTCCGCGCACACAGCGCATCACTGCCATACATCCCACTGTGAAGCCAAAAAAGGCAAAGCTTGCTAAACTAACAACTCTTGGAGGGGCCTTTCCTCTCACCATCAAGAATGAAGATCCTTCCTCCTCCTGAATCTTGTGACTGTATCAGAAATTCATCCCTACTGACCCTAACCATTGATTATTCATAATTAGTTGCCAAAAGCCTTAGTTACATTCTAGAATTGTGCTGCCGTGGGGACTGGTCATTAATCTAAAAATGTTACTTCTTTGGCTTTTTCTAGTTGCAACACAACCCCATGGTCTTTGGACTAGGAATAGCCAGGGAAAGAAAATACCCAACCTACCCAGGTACAACCAAAGAACCCCTGCATAATCGGGGAAACCCAACCAGCTTGACACCTGAAAAAGCATGAGTCGGGTGTTTGGTACCCTAAGAAATTACCTGAAAAATGACTGCCTGGGGTTGCACCAAGTATTGTCTCATCAGCATGGAGCACCACTGCCATAGCATGAAGGAGAAAGAAAACACAGAAATGTAAGAAGGAGAATATATAAAAGGAGAGCAGTGAGAAAAAAAAAAGCTTCTGAACTATAATGTGAGATTTCTCTCTGCATCCCTCTCCCCCAACCCATCTACAATCAGGAGGATGGGATGTTGTATACGCTAACAGTAGCAACCTGCCTGGTGCATCCATGCCTGAGAGATAGGCATTCTGTCTAAAGGAAAATGAACAAAGAGACACCACTGTCTGGACTGAATAAGGTCTGTCTGTAACAATGCCACCAGCAGCACCAAAGAGACGTTCTGCATATATGCAGGAAGTCACAGGCCAAGTGTTTGTATTTACATTTGATCAGAGGACATAGTCGATGCACTTTGTTTACAAACAGTTAACTCTTACAATACCTGTTTGATAAAAGCAGTACCAGGCCTCTCGTACAAAAGGGAAACTGAGGCACGGAGTGCCAAATTTACTGCTGGCGCAGGTAGGCCAATCCCATTGCCTTTAATGGAGTGGTGCCTTCTTATGCCTGTAGACAACTGGGCTCAGAGAGTTTAAGTGACTTTCCCAAAGTGATAAAAATCAGGAGCAGAGCCTGGAACAGTCTGGGTTTCTTGACTCCACCCTCAGAAGAAAACAGCAGTTTTCCCCAGAGCTACTCTTCCAGTCCCCAAGAAGTAAAGGATTTTCCCTGACAGCCGCCAACCTCTTATTGTGTATACTTCCACCTGTACGCAAACAGCTTTCATGTGCCTATGTAATCCTGCCCACTTCAGGATGATGAGGAAATGCATAAGCTTTCCACATGCTCTACACAATCACTAGCCATTTTTGCTAGTGATACTCCTGCTGGCTTCCATTTCTCCGCTTCACTTTCAGGGTTAGATTCTCAGCTGGTGTAAACTGGCACAGCTTCACTGATGTCAACACAGCTACGCCGATTCACACCAGATGAGAACCTGGTCCTACGTCCCTTTTCTGTTCTGCGACATGCCCAATCACTATTCTGTGTCATGAGAAGCACCTGGCCTAGATGTAGGGTGACCAGACAGCAAGTGTGAAAAATTGGGACGGGATGGGGGGTAATAGGCGCCTATATAAGAAAAAGACTCAAAAATCGGGACTGTCCCTATAAAATTTGGACATCTGGTCACCCTACCTAGATGCTGGGTGGAGGAGGAAAAGAAGTTACAGAAGCAGGATGGTGAAGACTCAACCAGCACTTTGGTTTTAAGAACATCCTTCCTGTGACACATGCTTTCAGGCGATGGAAGCATGCTGTGGATTCTGGCCTTGGAGACACAGGTCAAATAATATTGTCAGTATCCTACATTCTAACCTTTCATTTAAAATAACCCTTTGATGCTAAAGACTGAAGACAGCTCAGAGATTAGATTTCCTACCAGTACTTCTCCACTGACCATAACATAACATAAGAACATAAGAAAGGCCGTACCGGGTCAGACCAAAGGTCCATCTAGCCCAGTATCCTGTCTACCGACAGTGGCTAATGCCAGGTGCCCCAGAGGGAGTGAGCCTAACAGGCAATGATCAAGTGATCTCTCTCCTGCCATCCATCTCCACCCTCTGACAAACAGAGGCTAGGGACACCATTCCTTACCCATCCTGGCTAATAGCCATTAATGGACTTAACCACCATGAATTTATCCAGTTCTCTTTTAAACGCTGTTATAGTCCTAGCCTTCACAACCTCCTCAGGTAAGGAGTTCCACAAGTTGACTGTGCGCTGCGTGAAGAAGAACTTCCTTTTATTTGTTTTAAACCTGCTGCCTATTAATTTCATTTGGTGACCCCTAGTTCTTGTATTATGGGAATAAGTAAATAACTTTTCCTTATCCACTTTCTCCACATCACTCATGATTTTATATACCTCTATCATGTCCCCCCTTAGTCTTCTCTTTTCCAAGCCGAAGAGTCCCAGCCTCTCTAATCTCTCCTCGTATGGGACCCTCTCTAAACCCCTAATCATTTTAGTTGCCCTTTTCTGAACCTTTTCTAGTGCTAGAATATCTTTTTTGAGGTGAGGAGACCACATCTGTACACAGTATTCGAGATGTGGGCGTACCATCGATTTATATAAGGGCAATAATATATTCTCAGTCTTATTCTCTATCCCCTTTTTAATGATTCCTAACATCCTGTTTGCTTTTTTGACCGCCTCTGCACACTGCGTGGACATCTTCAGAGAACTATCCACGATGACTCCAAGATCTTTTTCCTGATTCATTGTAGCTAAATTAGCCCCCATCATATTGTATGTATAGTTGGGGTTATTTTTTCCAATGTGCATTACTTTACATTTATCCACATTAAATTTCATTTGCCATTTTGTTGCCCAATCACTTAGTTTTGTGAGATCTTTTTGAAGTTCTTCACAGTCTGCTTTGGTCTTAACTATCTTGAGCAGTTTAGTATCATCTGCATTGAGCATTGGCCCGCTAAACCCAGGGTTGTGAGTTTCAAATTCACTCTGCATTCTTTTTTTACCATGAGATAGAACCAAAATTAGTAGCAATACACATCTCATTACCACAACTGACTTCCTACGGCAGCTGGCCAGTTCAAAATAGGCAAAGAATATGAATGCAATTACCTCCATTACTCCAGTGGATACAGGTAAGGATATCATTTGCCTTTCTGAGTTGAGCTTTTCCACAGGCACTCTGTAGAAAGTTTTTTTTTCTGTACAGAGGCCTTTCGCTTATATCATGCATGGAGTTCTATGGAGCTGAAGCTCCTTGGATGATCCAAACTACTCAGTTGGGATTTTTCTGACCATGGCAGAAGTAGTATAACGTGCATAGCTCTTATGTACTGTTCTTAATATGCTCTCATTGCACAATCATCTATGAGAGGTTGACAATGAATATATTTCAGCCATGTTCAAAGCATGTTCAACTATAGCACTGCAATACTCTCCCTATGCGGACTCTAGGACTTGGTTTTCATGTCCCAACTCCACTCCCGCCCCCAATTTTGGACTGTGACACCTCAGTTTTCTTCTTTATGTACCTTGACTCGTGGTCCTAGACTTCCAGAGAGTCAGCTTTCCTCAGTTATTTATGTCTACTTCCTTCCACTAGAGAGGAAGGAAGGAGCCTTTACTTTTAATTTCCTTTGGTCTTCGAGCTACTTTTAATTCCTCTGTCCTTTCCTGCACCTATCTGGGGGAATATTTTGGTTGGACTGCCTGTGAAAGAGTATAGATCTTGTACTATGTGGTGAGCTTCCACATTTAACATCCAAAGGGGGTTTTTTAAACACTCCTTAGCGCCAAACTAGGTCTTTTCCCAGTTTGTTTGTTGGGAAAAAGTGAAGGAAAATGAGGGATGGCCGCCTTGATGCTACTGTTCTTCAAGAGTTATTCTATGAATGAGCAATACACTCGTGCTGCTGGCCACAGCAGCTGTAGCTGGGGTGATATAGACCTTTGTGGGTGCACACTGAGTTAGGGTTGGTGAGAGAGAGTGGCTGTGGCCAACTTTCTCTTGAGTGATTTTCTTTTTGATGCAGTTATTGGAATTTTATTCCAAAGTAGCGTACTAAGTGGGGGCCCAGGGGAAAGGTGGCTTCCCTAAAGTGTATGAACCCCGAACAAAGAAAGGTGAGAGAAAATTGGAATAGAACACCCGGCTAGAACACCTTCAGTCTCGTGTTATACTGGTTGGGATTACTGTGATGTATGATTATGATCCAGGTCAAGTGGTAGGGAAAAAGTGCTAAAATTAAATGTTTTCCTTTTTTTCCCCCTCCTACTTATTTTGCATTCTGAAAATATGTAACCTTGTCAGAAGACCAAGTGATGGGAGGAAAGGAAAGGGATGTCTCGTTTGCACTGGACATCCCTTTCCTTTCAAAGGCGCTACACAGAACTCAGCCGGACACACATGCTTTGCTTTTCTCAGCTGCTCAATATTCCAAACCACAACTCTGAAAAATTAAATAAACCAACTGATATTTCTTCATTCCTTTGTATTGTATAGGTGATTTCTGTTGTTGGGAACATGGTAGTGTGAAAGGAAATCGGTGTACAATATGCTAGCAGGTTGAACTGTCAAAATACAAAAATAATCCAAGTGATTTGTTGTCTTTTTGTTGCTGTTTTGTGCATATAGAATCTGTCCTTTTGCCCTCTCTTTCAGCTAATGATGTGCAGTAAGATAAAGTGGTGCACACGGGGCCTTTCCCTCTAAAAAGCCACACTGCTGCTTCTTCTCTATCTTGTCAAGGATAGATGTTGACTTGGTGGTGTCATCACGGTGCATCATGAATGGTGTATGATAAGAAAATTCTGTGCCCAATTCTACATACTCATAGTTAACCTGGTCCCTTGGCTGGCATATTTTGTACAAGCACCTGGCACTCAACCTGGACATATTCAATAAAAAAACCAAAAACCCACACACACCATGACTAGAAGTGCTGAGACCAAAACACCTCTGAAAACTCATTGTTACTTGTTTCTCTCTTTCGTCCAACCCCTGCTCAAGGATTCTTAGGGCACCTTCCACCAGGCAGTTGGCTAGCTGAAGTCTTTGGGGAAAAACAGACCTTCTTTGGAGCCTTCCAAGGGGAGTAGTGGGGTCAAAAGACGTATCTGGCTTCAAGACTAAGCTTGATAAGTTTATGGAGGGAATGGTATGATGGGATAGCCTAATTTTGGCAATTAATTGATCTTTGACTATTAGCGGTAAATATGCCCAATGACCTGTGATGGGATGTTAGATGGGGTGGGATCTGAGTTACTACAGAGAATTCTTTCCTGGGTGCTGGCTGGTGAGTCTTGCCCACATGCTCAGGGTTTAGCTGATCGCCATATTTGGGGTCGGGAAGGAATTTTCCTCCAGGACAGATTGTCAGAGGCCCTGGAGGTTTTTCGCCTTCCTCTGCAGCGTGGGGCACGGGTCACTTGCTGGAGGATTCTCTGCACCTTGAGGTCTTTAAACCATGATTTGAGGACTTCAATAACTCAGACATAGGTCAGGGGTTTGTTACAGGAGTGGGTGGGTGAGATTCTGTGGCCTGAGTTGTGCAGGAGGTCAGACTAGATGATCATAATGGTCCCTTCTGACCTGAAAGTCTATGAGACAGACACACACACACACACACACACACACACACGGAATGGAGACTTGGATTTGGTCAACAAGATCTGCCTCCATGCTCTTTTCCAAAACCAAAAGACAACATCTCTAGGTTTTCCTAGCTGCCCACCACCATCCACTGATCTAATATGGCTATGGAATTACCGTAATTTTCATTAGAAGGGCTAGAACTTAACATAATTATGTCAGAGTGTCACAATGCAGGAAGAATAAACAAATAAAGGTAGAACTAACAAGCACTGGGCACGCTTTCCAATGAAGCCCTATGTCAGACTCACAAAAGGGGGGGGGGAAATGTAATGTTCGACATGGTTCAGAGACTTTAATCCAAAGCAGCTCTAATTAATCTCCCCAGCCTTCCAGAGGCCCAGTACCACATGCAGCTGTATGGGCATCAATGCAGTTCTGTCTTAAATTTTATGGGAATGGAAATTTCATTGCAAAACCCTCCTCCTGACCTCCCCTGGATGTGAACTGGGAAGGGAGCTGAAGAGCTGTATATCAAAACCTATTCGCTCCCCCACTGCCCCATCATTTTATTATTTACATCGCATTTTCTACTCTGCCTAGCACTATCCCTGAACCCAATTCTTCTTTGGGGTAAATCCTATCAGGGATGCACTCCAATTTCCCTTTGTTTTAGTCAACACTTGGTAGTGACTCTTTAGAAAGGGATGAAAGTTTGATTTCAAATGATGGAATCATCTTTTCTTACTATGACCAAAATATTTTATAAAGCTCTCTTTTATAAAATAGGTTTTAAAAAATTAACAGCTGTGCTTCATTTTAACCCAAATCCAATTAGAACTGGGGCAAACCCCAGAGATCTCACTAGAATAGTGGGAATTATTTAGTGCACCTTGCCAGGATCACATTTACTCTGATACTTCAGAATAACTGACCTGTTTTTGACCTAAATCTTCAGATTATTTGCATGCTGGAAATATATGCTGCATTTGACTGTTTCATACTGAAATCCACGAACACACATAGTTACTCTCAGCTCTGCTACCGGGACCCCAAATCCAATCTAAATGCCTAGAATTTACCTGTTGTTTTTCTTTTATACATATAAATAGCTGCATTTCCATTCTCTCTTTGTTTCTCATTTTCATTTTGTTCTAATATCTGCATGTAAATGTCTGAAAATAGCATCTGTAATTGAGGATTATGAAGTATAGCCAGCTCCTGACAGGCTGCTAAGGAAGATGGATTATCCTCATTTTTCTGTAAATTTTGTCAATTTTGGAATTCATAAGCTATCAACACTGATCAAAATGTGACCGCACAGCTGTGTCAAAAAAAAAAAAAAAAAAAAAAAGACCAGTGACGACGTCGCTCCCTTGTTCTCAGAGAAGATTGGCTTCGTCCTCCATCTCCCCCTCCCTCCCTCACCAAATACAGAGAGAGTACTGGCTGGGAATCATTCCTGGCTACTTCTAGTATTTACCCCAAAAGAAAATATATATATTTAAATAAAGAAATTGAAAGTACGCAAATGCACTGCTGCGCTGATTCAAATCACAAAGTGTAATTTATTGCGTGTTCGCCCTTCTTTATTTATCCCTAAGTAGTAAACACGATTTCCATTCAGGGGGTTTGTTATGTTCCACTCCTACCAGACAATCACAGCACACTTGAGGCAATTGTTTAGCCTCTTCCTCTCAATTTTCCCATTACTGGGAGTAAGTACTGTTGGGACTCTTTAATAGCCCGACTGCAGCCCATATCAATAACAGATGAGGTTTAATCGTCCAACACAAAAATTATTTAGGCTCAGTAAGGACATTCAATGTCATTTGCATAATGGCATTTCTATCCTGCGCACCTAACCCATCGTGCATAAACAAGGCCCTGGGACCATAAATAATAATAAATCATGACGTCCGTGCTCCTCTTGCTGTAATAGGAGCCACTCTTTGTAGAAATTATTTCAGCAGGAAATGGGCACTGTAATTTTAAAGACATGTGGCAAGCCACAGATCAGTAAATCACACACACACACACACACAGACACACACACACACACACACAAAAAGCTGCCTTGACTGAACAACCAAACGCCATGAAAGAGCATGGGAAAATATTAGCACTTGTGGCTGAAATTGGTCTTTTTATTTTTAAACAGGGCTGGCAAATTAAATAAAAACAAGGCTGGAAGAGTGTGCATTTGTGTCTGCACATGAATATGTAGGACTGAGTGATTTCATTTCACATTTAAACTGTCCCCTGTCTTCAACCTCAGAGATTACCTAGAGTAAAATTAACCACAGTGGGGAGCAGTTATTTCTAACTAAAATGAGAAGTGCTTAACCAGATATGCCTGCATGGATTTAAAGAGCAGGCAAAACGTGTGTACGTGTAGGGCAGACCAGGGATTGAAGCCCGCACTGTAAAATAGCAGAAATGCATCCCACAGAGTAAACAAAGGCCTGGCCGGAGCAGGGACAGCCTGTACCTGAAGAGCACTGAGAAGCTCTAAGGTAAATAGTTGCTGTGATTTTGGTAGATAATGGGAGCTTTCATCCATTGTCTAAAGAGCGAAGGTTCAATCAGATCAATGTTTTCTGGCTTGCAGTAAAGTCTGGTTAATAGGGTGGGATTCTCGTCTCTCATCTCATGGGATGTTAGATGGGGTGGGATCTGAGTTACTACAGAGAATTCTTTCCTGGGTGCTGGCTGGTGAGTCTTGCCCACATGTTCAGGGTTTAACTGATTGCCATATTTGGGGTCGGGAAGGAATTTTCCTCCAGGGCAGATTGGCAGAGGCCCTGGAGGTTTTTCGCCTTCCTCTGCAGCATGGGGCACGGGTCACTTGCTGGAGGATTCTCTGCACCTTGAGGTCTTTAAACCACAATTTGAGGACTTCAATAACTCGGGCATAGGTTAGGGGTTTGTTATGGGAGTGGGTGGGTGAGATTCTGTGGCCTGCGTTGTGCAGGAGGTCAGACTAGATGATCATAATGGTCCCTTCTGACCTTAAAGTCTATGAGTCTTCTACTGCTGGAACTCTGTTGGCTTTAAAGGAGTTGTTCTTGATTTACACCACTGTAAGTCAGAGGGTAATCAGGCTCAGCCCCACTGTATCTGCGTAGGAATCACATTTATCTTCTAGCACAATAAGAGCCAGCTGCTAGCCAGCTATGCCATCAGATAATGAATTCTCATTTGAAATTTTAAAACAAAACCTTCTTCCATTGACCAAACCCACCAAGGGTGAAAAGCCAGATCCACCTTCTTCGGTATGTAGAGTCATGGAAGAGGTTAACTATTTGGCCACTCTCTCCATTGTGCATGTCCCGGGGAGTCCAAATCACCTCGGCCTTGCACTTTGTGCAGTCATTTATCGCTGTGCAGAGCCAGGAGGTCCCCACTTTACACCCATAGGTCTCTTGCTCAGCAGAGCTCTACAGGACTATACAAGGTTATAAGGCGTGGAGAATTAGGCCCTTTGTCTTTCACCACCACCTCCCCTCCACCCTCCATGTACGAGCCTTATTGTAATGAGCAACAACAGGGAACAATACTGACAATAGTATAATGCCATCTTCTAAACTAAAAGAGACACCCTCAGAAACAGAAAGGTTCTGGAGATGTACAATGAATACCTAGACCATCCCTGAGAGGCCTAACCGGTTTGCAAAAACCTCAGTGATGGGGATTTCACAACCTCCCTTGGTAACCTATTCCAGCACTAGGTTACCAAGGGAGGTCGTGGAATCCCCTTCACTGGGGAGTTTTAAGAACAAGTTGGACAGACACCTGCCAGGGATGCTCTAGGTTTCATTGATCCTGGACTAGATGACCTCTCGAGGTCCCTCCAGCCCTACATTTCTATGATCCTATGAATGAAAACTACAGATCATGAGTTCTGTAGGTGAAAAGATTTCAAAGAGTAGGGCTAGTTAGTTTAGAGAGAAGGGAAATAAAATGTGCTATAATCGAGGTATATAAACTAGTGACTGACAGAGGAGGAAGATCAGGGTTCCTTTTTACTCTCTCTTACACTTGAAGCTGGATGAACACTGTAAGAAATGTTCATGGACATTTGTTTGAATAAAAACTGCATGTTCATTTTGACAGTATCCAGTCTAAGTCAGTATCCCCAATCATCATAGTATCTGAGCACCTGACAGTATAAATGTATCCTCACAAAACCTCTGAGGCAGGGCAGGGTCATTATCCCCATTCGGCAGATGGGAACAGAGGCACAGAGAGGCCAAGTGACTTGCCCAAGCTCATACAGAAAGTCTGTGGCAGAGCAGGGCCTTGAATTCAGGTGTCATAAGCAGTAGCGGCGCCAGCTTTGCCGGCGCCCTAGGCGGCGGAAGGTCCCGCCCCCAAATTTCTACGGGCGGCCGCGGCGCCGGCGCCCCCAAAATAGCAGCGCCCTAGGCGACCGCCTAGGTCGCCTAATGGGTTGCGCCGGCCCTGGTCATAAGCTATCTACCTAGCCACTGGACCATCCTTCCTTGCTCAGCATTGGTGATCCTTTTCATTCTCTTCCCCACCATGCATGTGACTGAATTTTCACTCATCAGAATGTTGGATGGAAAACTTGTGCACTATGGGTTTGCATCATACCATCAGTTTCTGAGCAGAAGTCCCCCCTGAAACCAATGAGGATTTCTGTCTAACTTAATCAATTGTGAGCTATGTCCCCATGGATTAGGATTACTAATTTAAGGCATCATATATTAAAAATGTGGCTCATGCGACTGGTTTTCAGTCACACCCTGCTAATAATGAACATTTGAATGAATGATGACAATGAACAAAATGCATTGAAGTCAATGAAAAGACTCCCATTTATGTGAATGAACTTCAGAAAAAGCACTAAATGCTATATCTATAGGCAGAAACCATCTGTTGAGTCTTTTCAGTGAATAAACATATTTCTAAAAAGCCCAGAATGTTTGTGAACAGGAAAAAATGGTCTAAATTAATCCAACAACTGGTTCATTGTCAATAGTCTGTAGTGCTCCACTCAATGCAAAAATAAAGGGGCACCCCAATGAAATTAAAAGGCAACAGATTTAAAACTGACAGAAGGAAATCTTTTTTTGTTTTTAACCCAACACATAATTGTTCTGTGCCACAAGACATTATTGAGGCAAAGAGGACTCAAAGAAGGATTGGAAATATAACAATATTAAGATCCTCAGTTACACTAGCTAGAGAAATGTATAATTGTCTATTGTGGTGGTTCTGCACCTTCTTCAGAAACATATGATATTGGCCACTAAACAGCAGCATTGCTAGGTATTTCACTACTGATAATTTTGGCAGAAACATCCAGGTTCCTTGGGATTGAGGGTGGAGTTTTTATCAAGTACCACCAATCTTTTTCCCCATTGTGCCCCTAGTAATGTAGGTGGCATCTGCAAAACCATAAATAAAGATAACAGTTTGTATTTTCATAACACTTCCTATCCAAGGTTCTCAATGTACTTTTTATGAATGTTATCTAATATGGCCTCCTAACACCCTTTCCAGTAATACTGTCTGGATTTCAGAGATGAGGAAACTCAAGTTGAGAGAGGTTAAAAGCCATATTCCAAAACTGGTAATTGATTATGGGATACTCTCCTTCCCAGCTATGTCCACGTGATCTGTTAAAAAGGCAGCATGCAGCATTCTTCTGCTCTAACTTTTTTCTTGCTGTTTTTCTAACAAAAATACAAAACACAACACCCATAAAGTGACATATGTCAATAAACATAGATCTTCTTTGCAGTCGTTTAGGTGTGCTCTGATCACCTACGGGAAGATTGCAAAGGAGATGCCCCAAATAAACCAGAGCAGGGAAGCGGTTAATGCAGGAAATGGAAGAAAACCATGTGTAAAGGATTTGTAATCCCACGTTAAATAAAACAAGGCTTTTGTCTCTAAACTTAAAGCCTTCATGTAAAAGTCACTTGGACAGAGAGGAAGACAAAGGACCTCATTGTCCACTGCCTTCTACTTTGCCTAGACCTGTGCAAAGGGAAGGCAAAATGCTGCCACCCACCTTGAACAGAGATAAAGGCAAGGAGACAAGGTCAAGGCAAGGAGAATCGAGTCTTACACCCTACAAATGTGAAATCATCTGGTGATGAAGACTGTAGGCTGATCCTCCCGTAGCTTACAGATCTCAACACATGATAGCACAGTACGTCTCATAGCTCTAACTCTTCTGACTGGCATGTGGCTCTGCTTGATAGAAGGGTTTCCATCCCCATACTCCCATCGCTCATGGTCACAGTTCACCAACTGCTCCTTCATTGTGTTGGAAGACCACGGCTATGGCAAAGTTAATCCAAAGCATTACCCTACAGACAATGTTTTCCAAAGATGTATACTGCCATAAGCCAAACAAACAAAAATCCATGTAGGGCTTCCCTCTGCTTCAAGACTACGTCATGTTCAAGTCATCATGAGATTAGATCCCAAAAGAAAGCAGTAGGGATTGCAGCATTTGTGGTGTGTTACACAGTTAAAGGGGAACCAGCTCAAATAAAGTAAGTAACTCTCCAAAATCTTTGCTTATTTTTAGAACTGAACTCAAAATATACCAGAAGGAATTCTTAAATGTTGATATAAACATTTATTTATTTAACATTGTTGGGTTCCAGCTGAGGCAAGAGGTGGTCAAAAATTTTCTAATTTCAATTTCGTGATCATTTGAATTGGAATTTTGATTTTTTTGATCACCCCTCCCTCTCACAAAACATTTTGGACACCATTTTTATTATTTTTTTCTCATTTTCTGACCAGCTCTATCTGTGACTAGCGCTACCAGAGGGACAATACAGCAGGAAATATTCCCGCGCAGTATGTCTGTCCAGAAAAAGCCAGAAATGACAGGAGGCGGCTTGTTCTTGTGATCCGCTAACCAGACTCTACCATGCTACAAGTTAACTGTGGCACAATGAAGGTAACAGCGAAGTGGTTTATGACAGTCACAGATCAGGTCATACCGCATGCCACAATTACTAAATATATGACAGAAACCTCTTTTAGCATGGGCAGATTTTGGAATTATGTAGTGCTTCTTTCCACATGATGGTCAACAACGACTAACAGACAATGGGCCAGATTCACTACTGAGCCAAATGCTGCTATCATTTTCCCAGTGTAAAATCTCCAAGATCTCCGGAGGCACAAGCACATGTGACATGCAGCTGTTGCAAATCTGGAGCATGGAATCACCCTAAGAAGCCCTATTTTCCAATGCCATTGAGATACATTCGCATTTCTGCCACTTACCTCGGACTTTCACCTGAAGTGAGGAACTACCCTCCACTGCCCGGACTTCTTTTTTCCCTCTAAATCAGAATTTGCCAAAGCTACAGCTATTTATTTCATGTATAGTATATAGCGATGGGCCCTAACCCATGATAAATATATACATGGGACCAGAACCTTAGCTTGGGTAAGTCAGAATGGGTCCTCTGTCTTCAAGGGAGCTACATGGATTCACCCCTGCTGAGGACCTGGGAGATATTTTCAACTCCCATATCCCCTGCAATTGTCCATATATTGACCAGACAACCAGCTAAATAATAATAATAAGTACATAGTGGAAGAGAAAGAAAAAGAACTGCAGCTACTGGGTTTGTTCTCTCACTGCAGGACATTGAGAGGTACGTGTTTGGTGGCTCTTTCACCCCTCACTGACTCACTGCTCTGCTGGGCTGGACCTAGGAATGACTCACAAGTCTCCCTAGCTGCAGTGCCCAATCAGAAGTGAAGGGGGCGGGTGCAACAACAGGGCCAACGGACAAGAGCTGTGGTAGCCGGAACTCAGGGCCTGAAGCTCCCAAACCAGGACAATGGGCCCCAGGAGCCAACCACAATCTGGGACAGTTGCGAGGGCTGTGATTGTTTCAAAAAACTCTTTTGAAAAAGTACTTGCAAATAAGAAAAAAAAAATACTTGTGTTTTAAGTACCTTTAAAATGTACCTAAATACTAGTAGTAGGTGCAGAATATTTAAAGTACTTAAGTACTAATACGTAGAGTACTTCAAAATCCTAATGTACATACACATGGGAACACTGAATGGAATACAACAGTTCTGTATGATCCCACCAGGAGCCTTCTTCCAGCCTGACAGCTGCCATTATGACACATGCGGTTAGTTGAAAACACAGTACTGCCAACACTAAATGTTCAAAATTCAGAAGTCAGGCCCCCAAAGTTCACGAGTGTGGCTTAAACATTGTGAGCTTGAAAAACAAACAAACAAATCTTGGGTTCTTTTCCGTTTGCCCTCTGGTTTTGGAGCCTTTAGCGTGCAATTGGGTCACATTTTCAAGCTTTTCTTCACAACCACAAGGGCTAGCAAGTTACTTTTTCTTTTAAAGAAAGCTGAGATTCTCAGCTAATCACACATTCTGGAAACTGGGACTTTAAGAAAATATTGGGAGGTGGTCACATGGAAAAACATTTGCCAAACATCATTTGGTGCATTCTACCTTTCCCCATATCCTAATTTAAATCGATGAATAATTTGTGTGTTATTTGACCAGCTCTGTTTGACTGGTCAAATAAATACATTATTTGAAGAATACTTTTTTCTGCCATTCAGGGACAAGCAGCCAGCGACCCCCTAAATTTTGGGCAGACTGATCAGCTTCCTCTGAAAAATAACAACAATCCCAGTCAGTTCAATTGTGTTAAGCCCTCTAATAAGTTGAAAATCCAATCATATGTTACTTTTCTACCACACTCTCCACCTGAGATCTTCAAGTGCTTTACAGACATCACCGTTGTAAAGAAGGCAAGTCTTATTGTTCCCATTTTACAGATAAGACAACCAAGCCAGAGAACGGTTAAGCCCTCATTCCCCATTGACTTCCAAGAGGAGTTGAGTACCTAATTCTCCTTTGTACCTTTGGAAATCTCCTTGGGAGATTCTCCCAGACTGCCCTTGGACAACAGTGGCAGAGCTCAGAACTCAAGTAAGGAGACAAAATGAAAGTTCCCTGGGTTTTTAATCGGTGCTTTAATTTCATAATTTATTACATTTTAAGGGAGAAATGGAGATGCTACCAGCTATCCTTGCTCAGCTGCCCCTCTGTACATGGGACTTCATTTCATTTCAGACCCAATTATTCTTGCATTCCATACAAGTCTGTTATCCTATTATTCATTATTTACATGAGAAATAAGGAATCATGTAACTGAGGTTCTTCTTCCAAATGAGTTGGATCTACTTGGTTTTATTGTATTTTGATGTCCCCCACATTCTCACATAGCAGGGTGAGCAATACAATAGTCAGTGGGGCAGGGACAAAATGGTGCTATTGCATGCAGTGGTATCTGATAGCGTGTGTTTCCTGATTAGAGTAAAGGGAGAAACTGGTTTTCCAATTCACACCATGTAATGATACCTAGGAGATTCTGACTTCTTTAAAGGACAACCACTGTCTTGTTTGACTTCAAGTGGGCTTTCAATCAGACCCTGTGTACTTACATATTGCAAACTTGTCTGATCACCTATTTCATAGAGCTGGAAGGGACCCTGAAAGGTCATTGAGTCCAGCCCCCTGCCTTCACTAGCAGGACCAATTTTTTTGCCCCAGATCCCTAAGTGGCCCCCCTCAAGGACTGAACTCACAACCCTGGGTTTAGCAGGCCAATGCTCAAACCACTGAGCTATCCCTCCCTCCCATCACCACATCTAAAGACTCATGTGTTGGAACTGTCCATGGTCTGTTCAGAGTTGGAAAGGCAGAAAGAGCCCTAAATATTTGTATATTTCAGGGGACACATACCCCGCATCCAGCCACCACGTCAGCATTTCCCATTCCAGTGCAACTGTACAATGGCTATACTGCTGTCACAGGAAAGCAGGAAGGACACATCCAACAGCAGGAATTACCTTTCAAATCATTTAACACATTGAGATGCCCACAGTTTACAGGCTATATTGGGATATATTTAAAATACTTCCCTCTGGTGTTTCAATTGCCTCATAAATATGGGAAATGCCTACAAAATGAGCTTGCAAATAAGAAGTTGGTCCAATAAAAGGTATTGTCTCTGGAAAATAAGAGTAATTGAGGGTGGAAATTCTATTCTGCTCCATTCAAAGCAAAGGCAGGATAATTGCAAAGTTATGATATGAAGCAATATTGTAGGATTCACCCAGTAGCTGAGCCAAAAGCAGTATTTCTTGCTGCTCCCGTTACCCAAGTGCATGGCAATGCAAGGGCTTTCCATTTAAATTAGCAAACCCCACACTATCACTGCAGCCCATTGAACAAGTCAACAGGCAAGTTTATTTGCTTATTTATTTCTCTTTCATTCTCCTGTAGGTTTAACACAGACAGCAGGAAGTAGGTCAATATTACTATTACACAAACCTGTGGTGAGTGATGCTACCATGCAACATTGTGTTATCCTCACAGCAAGCCAACTTCAGACAATTCTGTGTGTCTTTTCCCAGCACAAGTGGTGGGCATTGCCTACATACTGTAAATTGCATGGATGATCTCCCTGACTGTTATTTTCAAAGGAACAGAGACTGCTTGAGCAATTATATTGTACTCAGCTTCGTCATATATTATGCTTTGACATATTGAAAAAACTGATGAATGGTCAGTAAATCAGTGCGCTCCTTCAATTCCTGGCCAGAGTCCATTGTTTGCTTGACTACTGCTTACTACTTGTTTTGGACTGATGGGCAGTTAATTGCAGCTCTAGCCGGGATATGAAAGCCCCACCTAGACAATAAGCTATTTTTTATTTTAAAGCCCATTTAACGCACTGACGTGGTCTTTGTCCCCAAACCTAGCAATCCACCTTTCTCCAGTGAAATACGTGATGAACAGAAAGCTTAATTAAATTACCAAAAGTCCCGTCACCAAACCCCAGGGAAATTCAGACGTCTCCTATGGAAATAGGAGCTGTGTCTTCCTAATGTAACTCTGGGCAATGTTATCACTGATGCAGCTCCACTGGTGGAAACAATGGAAGCTCTAGCATAGGAAAGCACCTGGGTTTTTACCATCATATTGTCTAACCCTGCTAGAAGACATGGTCCTAAAACTGCTGACGACCACAAACACCCTGCCTCCGTTAGATCTCCCATTACTGGGAATCTAAATTGGCAGTAGTTCAACACCAGGAATGTTAAGAAAGAGTTCAGGTGTAGCCAAGGCCTGGGAATACAGCCTTGCTAGCTAAACTATTTAAACATAGCTGTTGTTAGCAGCTCTCTACATTGTTCAAGGAAAACAGTACTAGAACTACATTTCTGCTATATTTAAACATTAGTAGTAGCTAGCAGTCGAGTAGACAGGGCTGTAAGCAGAGATCAATGCATCACAATCTCATTGTCCATGAGAATTTTAGTCTTTGAAATGTTTACAAGCCTACACCAAGCATGCTTGAACAGCAGAACTTGTCCTTCTTTCCAGAAATGTTCAACAATTGCTACCAGCGATTTAGCTTTACTGGAGACACGGTGCTAGCAGCTACTGACATTTTAGCCACAGCGCTCTCCGAGTCATTTTAGACAACATGGCGGTTAGAACATGTGGTAGCCTGAGACCCTATCTGCACTAGGGCCCTGCCTGCTGCTGCCTCACGTGGGCCAGAACTAGTGATAGCAACCGTGGAAATGTTTTGCAAACAAACAAAAACCTTTCGTGCAGACACAGCCTGTGAAATGGAGAAAGTAAGGACACAGGAGAGAGAGCACCAAGCAGAAACTGTTTTCCCTGGGAATTTATATTGCCACAGACAGGGATATCGGAGAGCAGGAGGGAAGGAAGAAAGCAGTAAAAAACGGAGAGTGCATTATACTTTCAAAAAGAACTCTCTCGGGGCTTTCTGTACTGCTCATCACCAGTTCGTAGTATGTCAGAGTTTAAAAAATGCAAGTGCACTCTTCTGAAGTGCACCGTTAGTTGCTTTGGAAAAAAGCAAAAAACTCAGGACTAAAAAAAAAAACCACCCACTCATGTCTCTGCCTGACATGCATCTACATGTCAGATTAACAACATACAAGCACCAGAAAAACTCCTGGCAAGTAAAACATAATAAAGCAAGAGGAAAACAGTTGACGGAGAAATTAAGATCGCCTTTGTCGCTGCAGCTGCTTCTATGAAGTAACTAGTACTGAAAGTTTTTTTAAGTCTTGTTTATTCTAAAATAACTCTTGATCCCTTGACAGTTCATTCATAAGCAATGGAAGGGACAGACAGCTAGTCTACTACAATATACTAGATCAGATACTATGGCAATGACACAGTATAAGAACCTATATCAGTAAGAATCTGTACCCCTAGTTATCTTATTCAGCTGTTGCCCAATACTCCTGCTGGCATCCACCACAGGTGTTTTGCTGTCTTTCACTGGCATAGGGTAGAACAGCAGCAGAACCAGAGAGGTGGGGCTTTTCTGGCCATTCAGTTTTGTTCCTAGAAGAAGAAGAATTTGCACAACCCTAGCTATTAGGAATAGTGAAAAGTGGCAATAACCAACTTTCTCTTTTATTCCTTTCTGTGTGATACCTTAGAGGCTGAAGCAAGGAGATGCACTGTGGCCCATCATAGTCTGCCAAAGAAACATTGGCGATGATGAGGGTGTTTAAAAAGCTGTAGCTGGATATTTTACTTACTGCAGCTGAGAACCTAGGTAACTTAGGTTGTGTGATAGTGGAATTAAATCCAAGCCCAACGTACCCAGAAAGAACTAGTGCCGTGAGGATATTACAATGTGTGTTATAGGGATATTTAGAATTGTTATCGTCTGGGACACTGGTAAAGATTCTATACACCGACACAACTACAAATCCTAGAAACAAATTCTCATCTCAGTTACATCGTTGCAAACCTTTAATAACTCCACTGGAATCAATGGGTAAGGGAAATTAGAATCTGAAATAGGTATATATTTCTTTTTACATCAAGTTTAAAAGCGACACACTTTTGCTTTCAGTGCAGTTTGTGAAATGAATAAAATGAGCAATAGGCACAATCTTTATGGGAAATAATAGGTAAAAGCACATAGGTGTATGTATGCATCATATGTAGACTTGGCAGAATTAGATTTATGTATTTATAATTTCAACAGGTAATATCGATGTTTATTTTGAAGCATATATTTCAATTTTTAATCGCCTGACATTTTCACAGTTGCGGGAGATTACGGGAGGGTCCAGACAATAATTATTTAATGACAGTAGACGTCGAGATTCCAAAAGTTAAAGCTTTATAGCCATTAAAACACAAGTTGTCAACGCATACAAAGCAAATATCCTTACATCAAACTTAAAACAAGTTCTCATGCAGCATTTTTCTTACTTTGCCTATTGGTAAATTCAGGTTGTCAGTGGAACATTTTTTTTTTTTTGGTGGGTTGTGGTGTACATGGTGAAATTGATATTTATCGACATTTACCGATAAAAATCTAACCCTTCCAAGCCTAAGTATGATCTTATTTGATTGTGTTTCTGTTAGGCAGCTAGTGGTATGGTCCTGGGCAGAACTTAAATACTACTCTAGTGGGGCCTAAAGAAAATTTGCAAAGTTACAACAGAAAACATCAGTCCCTTCTTCTTCATGCTAAGGTGACTGAGCCTTTGCTTAAGGGGTAATGCATTGCTGCACTCCCATGGAAGCAGTCTTCCTGGGTTCCCCCTTGGTGCACAGGGGAAGTAAGTAATAAGTGAGGGCAGCCTTTTACGGGTAAAGGTACTGTCCCCTCAGACCAGCTCAGCTTTGCTGTCTGTGTTTAGGGGGTGGAGCCAAAGCTCCAAGGTTCTCTGCTCATGAGAGGGGAGAAGGTGCAGCCTGCTCTCCCCCCATGCCCAGACTCATGATCTGGAGAGGCTGAGCAGGGGGTGGGCTCTGGGACACTCACAATACTGGGAACCTACAACCGAATCACACCCCAAAGCTCTTGCAGCAGAAAGGGATATTACAGCCTCACCTGTCATTTTCCCCATGTGTGCTTGGGGAAATCTTTTTGGTGAATAAGTTGTGAGCCAAAAAATGCAGTTTAGGGTCAACTGAAACTGTGGATTTGGGTCAAATTCAGAGAATAGTTTCCTCCTCCCCGGTTTTTTTTTTCAGCTGAATTCCAAAAAAGCAGAAGTGTTTTATTTTGTCATTTTTGAAACTAAGTGTTTCTACTTTCCATTTTTAAATTTAAATCTACAAAAGGGAGAGGGTAAAAACACAACCTGAGAACAAAACAGAACATTCTGTTTTGGGTCGAACATAAAGCTTCATTTGACCCAAAATGAAGAGGTTTTTTGGCTTTTCATTTTGGCAAGAAAAAAAAACAATTTGATTTTGCATAATCCCAAAACTAATATTTTTTTCAGATTTTTTGGTTCAGATGCCAAATTTTTATTTGCCCAGCTCGAGTTACAATATGGTTATTTTAATATCCCTTACGTTAAATTTTTAATAAATTTCCCCTTTTTCTGGAAGATCAGAAATACCATTAGCTGCTTCTGATAACAAAGGGCATCCTTTTGCACAGGTAGTGGCAGTCCTTCAGAAATAAAAAAGTTGCTTCTGAAGCCTGTTAGCAAGCTGTAGGGTTTCTGCAGCTGTAGTTTCCATGAAATTTCTCAGCAACCACAGTCAATTGTCATGCAATACACTGAGCGGCATCAGTCACACTGTTACCTTGTGTCACATAACATAGCACAATGTGACTGACCACCATCCAACATGACATGTCACAACAAGGTGCAACGCATGGGAAATAATATACTTTTTTCCCTGAAAAATGTACACACAAAAGTCCACTGGGTAGAAAGGAGGGCAGGGGAGGTTGTTTGTTCATGTTTTGTTTTTTAAAAAAAGGTTCCTATATACAAAAGTTGCGCAGTTCCTCTTTAATAGGCAGAATTAAATGCTAAAAATAACAATTGTTTTTGTTACAGCAGCCGGTATCTCCTTTCATCTCTCTCTACAAAGATGCATATCTTTAGGGTGCAAAATGAAGAAAGCTACCAACGTTCCCTTCACCCACTGAGTGAAAAGGTGGGTCTTGTGGTTCAGGTACAAAACTGGGAGTCAGGAGATCTGGACTGAGTTCCCAGCTCTGGCATAGACTCTCAGTGTGACCTTTGACAAGTCAAAAATGTTCCGTGCTTCAACCCCATATGTAAAAACGGGCTTCCTTTCTCCCACCTGCTATCTGTCTTCTCTACTGAGACTGTAAGGTTGTCAGGGCAGGGACTCTTTCATACAATGTGCATGCTCAGCACCTAACACAATGGGCCTTTGATGTCGGTTGAGCCCTCTAGACTCCATAAAAACAAATAATAGTGATCGTTGACTATGGAGCCAAGTCTAAGGTGCCGGGTGCACTCAACTCCCCGTGAAGTCCATGAAAATTCTGAGGGTTCAGCACCTGGTAGGTTCAGAACGAGAGCTGATCACAAACTGGAATTTCCATTCCGCCGGAAATTTCGATAGTTTGACATTTGTTTTCATTCCAGTTCAGAAACTATCGGCAATGATCAGAACAGTTGGAATTATTGACCCAAAATGAGAAAGTTGAGCCCAATCGTTTAGACATTTTTCCACTGAAAATTTAATTGAACTTGACACATTCCCTAAAATATTTCAATTTCGACAAAAATGCTTTTTCTGAGGGGAAAAAAATGCCCCAATGGAAAAAACTGCCCACCTCTATTTGAAACCGAAGAACCCTGTTATGATGCATCTTGTATAGATAATATCCACCACATATTTCCAGAGCAACTATGAAAAAAAACATTTTTGCTGACAGCAGAAGTCATTTTGATTATTTGAGACGACAGTGATAGGAAGTATTGACTCACATTGACCTACAAGGAACACTGGAAGTGTGAGCACAGGAGTGGCAATCAAGATAGACACTAGATATTTAGCTGAATTCACCATGACAATTTCAAAAAAAAAAAAAAAAAAAAGGGAGGCCAGGAATATTTCATCCGTGCGGGAGGAGGGGGAGGAAATCCACAGACAAAGCATACTCAGGTTTCACTAACCTGGCCTGAGGATGACGCATAACCAAGCTAACACTTATGAGATCACAAGAAGCATCTATCTTTCTATCTTAAAGAAACAAAGAAGTTCAAAAGGAGTAATTATAATTGATCAAAATGTCTGCTACAATCTCTTTCCCTGCCCCCTCATTAGAGGGCGTCCACACCCTTCTCCTCACTCTCAGTAGTCAAACTCTGGTGGTTCCATCTCATTTGAGCTTCTAGCAGGAGAAATTTGTTTAGCTGCTTTTTAGAGTAGACTCTTTGGCTTCACACCAGCTGTAAAAATACATTTACACGGATTATTTTTTGGGCGGGGGAGGGGCAGTGAGGAGAAAAGCAAAAAACCTCTTAAAATGGCGGGTTGGGTATCTCCATCCTTGGACGTCTTTATCCAAAGAGCAGTTTTTGAACAGCCAAGTTTTGCCAATGGCTGAAAGAGATGATAATGCAAGTGCTGTCCAGCTTCCTAAGGAATTACTTCCCCCTCCCCTGGTGAAATGCACTTTGAATCGAGCGCTGATCCACCACACCCTACTTTTCCCCACTTCAACTCTTGCCTATTTCTCAAAGCCACCGTCTAGCCAGCCAAAGACGATTGGACAGGAATTCCTTCAGAGTCAATCAAAACTGCTCTTTAACTAGCCTGATGGATCCTTTTGAACATGTACAAAAAACATGTTTCTCTGTGCCCAGAGCTGGCCACACTACTTTTCCCTGGATGCCTAAGTAGCTAGATATCAAGAACAGGATCCACACCTACCATAGAGCTCCTGTATGGCAGTTCAGAGTTGTACCATTGGGCTATCTTCCAGGCCATCCACCCGAATATAACCTAAACGTCAAACCAGGCCTCGCCTTGTTAGCTGGCCACCTTTTGTTTTGCTGTGGAACAGCATAGTCGCAAATACAAGAGATTTAAATGGATGACTCAAATCCTTCTGAAGAGAGGGAGGGCCTGGCCCATGTCTTATACATGGTAAGCAAAAGAAAAAGGAAGTACATTTTACTCTCATTTATAAAGCTGGAGGGGCAAATTGAATTCCACTCCAGACAAGAACCCAGCAGGGGCTGTCTCTGGTACATACACACACTCAGACAGACTGCGGGATTAGCTCCCTGTAAGTAGCGACGGGCCAGCAAAGCCACAGTCACAAAGGCAAAGGCAGAAGGACAAGCTGTGAATTGCAATGCTATAATTGCCTCAGCAAAATATTGCAAGTCTGGAGATAAATTAGTTACTGGAAGGGGATGCATTCCTTTAAAAAAAAAAAAAAAAAGGCAGGGGTCAGATCCTTTGCACAGTTTAGCCTCCTGCGACCTTTGAACTTCGAGGGAGGTCATAGGCATGTCACTGTTCCCAGCTGCTGTCTTCTGCCTCTGCCCATCGCAGGCCCTTAGCCCTTTTCCATTGTGTAGTGGTATTGATCTGTTGGCAGCAATGGGCTGGATAATTAGCCAGGAATTAGGGTTTCTATTACAGCCAGGAGGCTGCCCCAGCTGATTTATCACCTGAATAATTTACTGTGATTGAAAGGAAATTAAAATGAACTCCATTTGACAACTGTGCGCTTTTATGGGCTTTAGTGAAGACTCAAAAGCCAAATTAATAGCCTGGTGTTGTTTAATAGTCTACTGAGAGTAAATAGGGGAAGGATTTTCTTCCCTGATGTACTTTCTTGTGCCAGATTTAGGAGTTGCTTTCCCCCCACTTCCCAATAAAACTACAGACAGAATCAAACGTAGTTTTACTTGAGAGAGAAACTGCTTTGTAAATCTGTTTTCCTACAAGGTTATTTTTACCCCTCCTGTTCCACTGCAATTTTTCAGGGATAAGAACAATTGCAACTCAAACAACAAACGATGAAATGAGACAGTATTTATTCTCCATGAGAAGATGTGTTAAATCCTGCTGATTACTGTATACTGGATGGCCATCTATTACACTTTCCTTCCACGTGTATAAAGATACACTTCTCCAGGATGCTCTGCTTGGCTGTAAAAGCTGTCCGGTGTAACGGTCATATTATGGAGAAGTACAAAGCAAATATTATCCCTCAGATAGCCCAATCCAATGCCTACTACAACCAAATGGGCATCTTTCATTGGTTCCAACTGGCATTGGATCAGGGCCATAAAGAGCAGTTGTTTCAGACAAGGTTCCGTATATTTTATCATGATGAACTTCTTTTGGTTTCCAGGAAGAGAAAACAATTATTCTCAGTAGCACAGGTAGGAGTAGAGTCGCCGACTCTCTGAGGGGATTGCATTCTGATAGCTGCGTCCTGTCGGAGAAAGTTTTATCCCAACACCTTGTATCCCCAATAGCCCAAATTTAGTTTTCAGTTACTCTCCCAATGGCAGGGCTTTTTGGGTGGCCCATTGGGCATTAGAAACCTGTACAAGCTGCTGAAGTATTGTGGTAAGTGTGGCTTGTTAACTCCAAAAGGGATACAAAAAAGTTGGGAGTGGATCTCTATCGAAAGAGAACTAGGATAGTAGGCACAGGGGGTTCTGCAGGGAAGTCTTGGGAGACAGAAGTTTAGCTGGATGTTAATTTTGTTTTAACTCATTGCCTTTGCGCACTATTTAGGAAAGGTTGGGACCCAGCCAGTCCTCAGTTAACACTTGTATAACCCCCCTGATGTCAGTGGGGTTTGCAATGGAATAACAGAGCAGAATTTGGCCCATCGACTTTACAAGTGGTGAAGGAGTGAAAGATTGTGCCCAGAAGGTGTAACTGTAGCCAGGGATGATTTTACCACTGTCCAGTCTTAGACCACAGACGGTTTTAGTAAGATTTCAATAAATATGGGCTTTATATTTTTTGTTTCATGTTCCAACATGGTTAATTTCACTAGGAATGAACTTTGGAGATTCAAGGAATTTTCATACTTTAATCATTTTTCCCCTTTAATACTCTAATAAGATTGTCAGAAGTCGTCATTCATCAAAAAAGTTAGTTCCTAACAGGAAACCAGGATGCGTTATTCATAGTCCAGTGGCTTTGCACAAGTTTTGATCATACCATCAGCTCCTCACCTTGTACTCATCTAATGATTGCACTTTGCAAGTCGGTGAATCAGTTTAACCAGAAAAAAAAAAGTCATTCATTATGTCGTTGTCTTGTGTGTTTTTATAGCTGAAGCCCAAATTCAAACTGTACAAGGAGGATTTTACCATTCATTCCGCCTTCTTTGACCGGTTTTATTCCTACAGAGACTGCAGAGTCCTTTCTGCAGTACAGATCCTTTAAAGTGGAAAACACAAGCTCTCAGTTTGACACATGGTTCTTTTAAGATTATTATTCATAAAAGTAAAAACTGAAAATTTTCAAAGGGAATTAAGTCCTCTCTAAGCACAGGTGCCAAGAGACACGTATTTGCTCCAGCTACCTTATCCTGATTCTTTCTAAAGCAAAGGAGATTTAAGGAGCAGTATTTCATTTTGAACAGAATTTCATTTGTTTCCTTCCACCTGATGGATTTGTCATCCAAATTTTTTCAACAAACTCCTGAATGCTTATCCAAATCCAAAATATTCAAATTTTATCCCAAACTGAATTTGACGTCCAATCCAAAGGTAACAGGAAAATTGCTGCACAGCGCTGGGAATTGTCTGCTATTAATAACAAGTGGTTTTCCTTTTAAGTCTTTGATTTACATAGTGTTGTAGTTGGTCACACCAGGTTATGCCTCATTATGGCTCTGATCTAAGCCCTGTTGAAGTCAATGGAAATATTCCTGTTGGCTTCAACGAGGATTGGATGCAAGTGCAATGCTTGGAGTGTAACAGCAAATCCATTTAAGATGGAGACAGAAATCCTGTTTAGATTTTTTTTTTTTGTAGGAAATTCATGACCCAAATCCTCTAAATAGTTGTCTGATTCTGGTGCATATATTGGGCCAGATTTTCAGCTAGTGTAAATTGGAGTAGCTCCACTGATTGCAATGCAGCAACACTGATTTATACCATCTGAGGATCTGAGCTGTTGCTGTTAAACAATGACTGTTGTAGATAAATAGAAGATTAGAAAATAGTATAGATCAGAGATTAGACCTGAACAAAACAATAGTTTTAGTGTACAGAACTTAACTGCAGATACATTTAGGTATGTTTTTGCACCACGGGTTTTTCCATTTCAGGTTCAAAAGAACATGAAAATCTCAAAGTGAAACTCAGACTAAATGTTTTGAAGCTACCAAGTTTCACGTTGTTTGTATCCAAAATTATGAATGCAGATCTCACTGCCTACCCCAGCAATCCCCTCATTCCACAGGCCATGGGAATGTCCCTTACCATTTGTCCTTGGGATGGGAGAGGGGAAAGCGACGTGTATTTCCTCAAATCTCCAGTGCCTCAGAGCTGGTCAAAGTTTACTGAATGTTGATTTTTCAGCAACATTTTTCATCTGTTTCAAATAGGGACCACAGAAACGGGATGGATTTTTCACATTTGGGTGAAAAATGTGTCCCATTTTAACCAGTGATAGAAATGGTTGGAATGTTTTCCAGTGACAAATTTCATCAAACTATTGAATTTCAATGGGAGGGTGGGGGGAGAAACCAGGATGAATTTTTCGTGAACATTTTCTTGAAAGTTTGCCCCATTTTTCAGCCAACTCTTAGGTAAAATTTTCAGAAGTGCCAGAGTGACTTAGGAGTGTATGTCCCATTTTAAAAAGTGACTGAGACATTTAGGAGCCTGTTGGGGGGGGGGGAGGCAAATTCATTGGGGTGGTCTCTCCCTATAGTACAGGGAGTGTGTGCAGGAGCGCCGCCAGCTTTTTCGCCGCCCTAGGCGGCGGAAGGTCCCGCCCCCAAAATGCCGCCCCCGACAGAGGCGACGGAAGGTCCCGCCCCCAAAATTCCATTTGGGGGGCCGGCGCCCCCCAAATGTTGGCGCCCTAGGCGACCGCCTAGGTTGCCTAATGGGTTGTGCCGGCCCTGAGTGTGTGGAAGTCTCACCCCACTGAGCTGAGGAACCCTGCCTCAGCATCAACCAATCTAAGGGGGCGTCTCCCCTTCATAGTTAGACCTGGGTACCGCTGACCCAAATTGAGCACCCAGGGTAGCTCAGCTTGGATGTCAGCAGCCACACTGCAAAGCCGGTCAAGAGTCACTGGTTCCCCACATGTGCTACGCTCTCCTGTGTGTGTTGCTGGGACTTCTGGGGCCACATCCTATGGCTCTTGGCACTGCCATCAGCTGAGCCACTTCAGGATTCTTTCCCAGTGAGTCGTGGGAGAGCTTGTCTGTCCTTCCGGGCTCAAGAGGCAATGGAGGACTATCAGCACAGAGTGGAACTAGCCTGTGTCCTCCGTGGAAAGTGGGCAGAGCCAGCTGAGTAGAAGCAGCACCAGGGCTTTAGCCTATAGCCCCAGATGGGCCAACTAGTCCAGATTAAAGCACCAGCCCATGCCCAGCTGAGACGGTTTTGTGAGTGGACGGGGCTAGGTTGGGGCAACACCTAAGCAAGAGCTGAGTTAATTCTGCCGTGAAGACACACCCTAAGGCATTGTCTAGACTGGAGACCAGCACTGATAACAGCTGTCTGTGGCCTGCTGTCAGTCTAGCTGCACTGTTGCAATGGTTCGTGTGGACAGGTAAAGCCAATATTTTCACTGGTGGAGTTTGCACCTGCTTGAAACCCTGCATAAGCTCCTCCAGTGCAAACAGTAGCTTTGCTTGTTGACAGCAGTGATTGCTCCATGCAATTACACTGATGGTGGTAATCAGGGCCAACCACCCAGCCTATGTGAGGCTTAATCCAATTTATGTAAATTTGGGCTCATTAAACATCTCCTGGTTTTTTGCCTGAGGCTGCTGGCAGGTACCGGTAGAAACAATTCAGCTGCTGGTGGCACTAGGAACAGTAACGGGATGTGGAGCCCGACTACAGCAGCAGAGTTATATCCCCGGCCCCCAGAAGATAGACGCTCTTGGGTGACCCATTGGCATCTCCCACGAAGCTCCATCAAGGGGGAGCTAACAGCAAGATCTGGCTCCCACACCAAGACGACACAAAAAAGAAAAGTAGGTTCTGATCCCAGCCTGGGGAAAGATGGTTTGAATGTCTTTCTTTGCAGATGGACCAGAAATATTTGAAGCTCAAGCTGGGTCGCTTTGCTGTGATTGATCAGAAAGATCAGATGGTGTCAGTTTGTTTCTTGATTAGAAGAATGCAATAGGGCTTCTGGTGCAAATATTTGGGAGAGAGAATTTAAAATTCAGTTTCCAGGAATACATGAAATCTATGTTATGCCAAAAGTTTCTTCCAGTACAAACTGACCACGGGATGCTTGCAGAAAGTAAATACATAAGGGCACAAAATGAATTAATATTTACAGGAGGGGTTCTTTTGCATTTTTCCCCACCCGGAATGCATATGTGCAAGGGGATCAAATTAAGGTTTCCTGAGCTACCTTAATTCTGGCATTTCTTAACTTCTGAGTGCTTGACTTTACAGCCTTAACATTACAATATGTACATATGCATTGATGCATAGAAAACTGTACATTAAAAGAACATGTAGGTTGCAAAGCCAAGCACTCAGAAGTTAGGAAATGCCAGAAATCAGGTTGCCTGTTGCAACCTTAGTTCGGCCCCCTTGTGTGTCTGTGTTATGATACAGCCTTTAACGAGATGATCACATACTATTTGACACAGGAGCCTGTCTCATTCAGTGCACTGGCTGGATGTTGCTCACTAAATGAGCAGCTATTCAACATTTTGTTTTCTCCTCATTGTTCAGTGTGTGACCCCAGGCCTTATTTGCTGCACACTATTCAAACCCTGCTCTGAAGATAGAATTATTAATTTCCTCATGAGCTTTTCTACGGTGCTTATCGCTAGATTAACCCCCCAAAAACATGAGTGAATGTATTTTCACAACACCCCAGCCTAAAGTCTCTCAGCTGTGCCAAATGCTCCATATAAACCACAATCAATCAGTTTACCCACCTCTGCATTGCAGTCACCCCTGGGATACCACAAAGCAGCTGTTTTGCAGCTCAGAGGAAAAAACTACACAACAGTTTAGGGCAGGAAGCAAAAACGAATACCACAGAGAAATGAAACTTCAGGTAAAGCACAGTTACCAAAGCTGGAATTGATGCTGTCACACCTACTTGCGTGAAAAGTGTCATGAGGACTTAAACCATCTGTCACCAGGCACAGCATTTCCAGAGCCAGGCCGTGGCATTGTTTTAGCACTGACTCAGAAGCTGCATGGGTGCCTCTTGTAGCCTGGAATGCCTTTAGAAGTCCCCCACTCCAGTCCTGGCCCAGCTGAAGCTTACTTAGCTTATGGGGTCTGACAACTGCACGCTGTGAGCTGGCCTGGGCTATGCCCATGCTAGAATAAAACAAACTGTGAAGAATTAAATAGACTGGGAACAGACAGCTGAGCATGTCCATGCAGCATCAGCGGGACTGCTTGTTTGGGTAAGTGTTCACCAAGGTAAGTAAGTGCCCTAATTCAGGACATAACACTGACACATACATAGAGCCATGTCCCAGCAAGAGCCCGTGGGAGGATTTCAACCAATTCAGCCTGAATTCCTTCAGAGTGGGAGCACATAGGGGCAGGGGCACTGCCAGCCATGAAGCAAGTGCAACCTGCTCCCTGCACCACACCTAGACCTAGTCCATGGTAAGCTGCCTCCAAACACAATTCTCTTCTCCACCCTGCACTGAAGATCTCATCTACACATGGAGCTCCCACGGCCGCCCATGCGTGCTCCACAAGCGCAGAGGGAGCATCAGACTGGAGAGCTTTGCCATTCATTTGCAGATCCTCAATTTAGAGCTGACACCAAACTAACATGCTGCGATCCAAACACCACAAACTTTGAAGGGGCTCAAAATCCAAACCAGGATCCACCTCTAAACGTCGCAGATGACCTTTCTCTTTATGATGGGCTGAGCCAAAACCCAAGTGCCAATGCCCTGAACATCTCAAAACCAAGATGTGCATTTTGCAGCCTGACCACATCTCCACTCCCCACTCGTTTGAAAATCCCCACCGGGGGGGGCTCCCAAGGCAGAACTGTGGGAGGCTCCATATTCAAATGGATAGAGAATTGTAATTCACCTGCACGAAATAACGGACCAAATCCTGGAGCTCCCACTCAAGCAAACCACTTCCTGAAATCAAGAAAGGCTGGGCCTGAGTAAAATTACTAAAACTGGGCGCACGGCAGATATTTATGGATATTTACTTTAGTTAGGGAGCAGGCAGCTTATTGTCACAATGGGCCAGAATGCCACACCTCTGGGGCGAATGACTTGCATTAGCATATTTCTGGGTCTCCTCAGCAACTGCTAATCATTCCTACCCCCATTGCTAGCTTAGCACTTGACCCACAGTCCCTTGAACTCAACAGGATTCTTTCCATTAAGTTCAATGGCCTTTGGATCAGGCTCTTAAGGCTGCTGTGACTATATATTGCCGGGAGATTTCTGGTTTTCCCCTTCTAGCAATTAATATCTTCAACATTTTGTTTATAATTGATTTTTTGGGGTCTGAGACTGGAGCCAGAGACGCTCCCCATTTCAGGGGGCTTCATGTCTGCAGGGCTAGGAGGACTGAGGTGGGCTCCATCTGCTATAAGTTATGGAGCAGAGCTCCAGCACATAGCGTCCGTGTTCATTAGGATTGCCGGTCTTCTAGCTGTGAAAATAACCACCAGCCCGTCGGACAAACTGAAAACCTGAGTCCAAGCTTCCCCAGGCAGGCGAATGCCCTCAGACCTCTATACGGCAATCAGGCTGCAAACTCCATTTTTGATTAAATATATCAAATCCTATGACGGCCAGTTCTGCACAGAGCTGAACACCCTCAGCTCCCAGTAACTTCAACAGGAGCTACAGACACTCAGAGGTGCTCAGCACCTCACAGGGTCAAGCCCTTAGGCCCCGATCCTCCAAGGTATGGAGACACCTAACTGATAGATTTCAGTGGGAGTTAGGTGCCTACGTACCTTGGAGGATCCGGGTCTTAGTTATTAAATTAGTGGGGCCATTCCTCCCATTTAACTCATGACTAACTAGCAGGACCAGCCACACAAGAATACAGATAAAAAGGATCCGATGCGATCCATCTTCGCCACAGCCAGCTGAATGTGTGGTGGTCAGGATAGCGCAGCAGCGCGCCTGGGCTGATCCCTTGGTTCTGCTTAGAGCAACAGGTCCACCGCAGGGGTTCGGTGACCTGCAACACTTCACCCGCCTAGATTTGTTGCCGTGCTGTGTACTCTGACTTCGACCTCCAATGCTGAGTGACGCTGGATCCTTCAGAATCTGAAAGATTCAACCAGGTGGCAAAGCGGCCTTTTCCCAGCACCGCATTTTCTTTTCGATCATTTTTGACCCGTGAAAGCAAGGAAACTGAAAGAGAACTAGCCGCTAAAGACTTTCATGTAGCCAGTGTGGAAAGAGTCGACAATGTGGACAAGTGCTGTGCTAGCATCTCCACATTACCACGACGGACGTTAGCGATGGAATAATCACCATCTAGTGGCACGCAAAGGCATTTCACTCTTTGAGTCTCTCAGTGCTTGCTTTCCTCTCACCCACAGCGACAGCCTTGTTTGCTTTTTCTAACTAGGAACAAAACAAGGCCATTGTGATCTGAGTCCCCTTCCCCCCCGCCCCATCACTGCTGGATATGAACTGTGACCTAGTGGAAAGGGGCTTTGCACGTTCAGGTTCAGAGTTGAACATACATAAGTAGAACACACTGCAACGACCACAAAACCAAGGAGAAGCTTCTCCAATATTTAGAGGTCACACTGGTGATTGAAGGCTCATGGGATTTCCACCATAATGCATAATTTTCAGCACTGCATAGGACTCTCTCAAAAAAACCTCATAACATATTTCTCCATTCCTTGAAATACTACCAGAACCTGGATTTATCCAGGATGTTCCCACTTTCTGGATATCCCTCCATTGCTCTCATATGGATGTGTGCAAGCAAGGGAGATCAGTCCTTCCATCTTTACATCCTGGAACCCTGGTTCAACAGTGGAAATGCAGGATAATACCAATGATTAACCGGATGTATTGCTAAATACAGAACGAGTGGCAAGCGAACCCTATACTTGAACTGACCGCATTAGTTTAATGTCTCCATCACGCAGAGGACAGCAAAGACACGTACTGCACCAGTGGCCTAACAGCAGCGAGAACCTGCTACTTAGCAAACAAACAGAGTAAGTCAACACCTGCAAGCGCTTTATTCCCATATGTGAAAAACAGGAGTGGAAATATAAGATCGTCCTAAAAACAGGGCCAGATTTGTCAGAACTACACAACTGATCTGCACGTGCAATCATCCAAATTGTATACACAAATCAGGTATTTGCCTGAGCAAATGGCCAGTTAGGTGACAGACTGGTCATTTACATGTGCAAAAAAAAACCCACTTTATATACACAGTCCCAGTAATTATGCACCCAAATTAGCTGCACAATTCTGAAAACCTTGGCCTTCTTTGCAAATCCTGCTATAAAACGACCATCAGATGCAACTTCACACCCCAAACACTTTGTATCCTTTAAGCAGCATCTTTTAATTTTTTTAAAACTCAGACTCCTTTATGACTGCTATGCACTTATTGATACAGAATTTGATATGACACCCACTCTCCAATGTTCTCCTAGTTAGAACTTGAGAACTAAGTGTTTGGTGATTTCCTGCAAGAAAGTGTCTACAGGCAGAAAGTGTGCATTTGAAAAGCTTGGTGGTTCACAATCGTACCTGCTCTGGCTTGATGGGTTCAGTTGTTGTGAAGATGTCAGAATAATGTTGCCTCTCGAAGACTCGATCCAACACTTCTAACTGCTGCTGAGTGAAAAGATCTCCTCGCATCTGTTTCCGAAGGAAATCTCTACCCGGGAGGGAATGGCCGTTTGGTACTGGAGATTCCTGAATACCTTTCAAAGATGACAAAATACACAGAAGAATAAATAGCTATTACAATGACCGCCACAACACAGAGGCCTGTCACTGTGTTCCACTCTGTTCTTCGATTACATGTGTCAGCATGTTCAAAAGCAAAAGTTAAACACTTGTGGAAGAGACACTATTAAACAGGGGTGTAATTTATAATAGCAAAGTCATAACGCAATTTACTAAACACATTCCATTGCTAACTTTATAAGGTACTATAAAGGCGAGCTTTCTCGTAGGTGCAAATGGACATTTTTAAGTCCAAAGCGTCTTTATCCTGATACATAACAAAATGATCAGGATCCAATGGATAAACAGAACACATTTACTGTCATCAGTAACCTTAAAAAAGGCAGTTCTCCATGCCCCCAAAAACAAATATAAGCTGCCATGGACATGTTTAGGGGGGAGGGATAGCTCAGTGGTTTGAACATTGGCCTGCTTAAACCCAGGGTTGTGAGTTCAATCCTTGAGGGGGCCACTTAGGGCTCTGGGGCAAAAATAAGTACTTGGTCCTGCTAGTGAAGGCAGGGGGCTGGACATGATGACCTTTCAGGGTTCCTGCCAGCTCTATGAGATAGGTACATCTCCATATATTACCATATGGATAATTCCTGAGGGTTCATAGCATCAAGACACAGCAGCTGAGGTGTTACAGGCAGATTTTCCTAGCCCCTCAGTCACACACTAAAGTAACACTAAACGTATTAGCTGCTGCTTCTGCCTGCAGAATGGAGGTGTTCCTGCTGTGCTGCAAGCCAGATCTTTCATTGGTGAATTTCAGTGCTACACTAAACATTGCCACAGCAAAGCGAGGCCTGTTTGCAGCCAGCTCCACCTTGTCTAGGTAGTAGCCCACCAGCCAATCCCAGGGCTGATCAGAAACTACAACTGACCAATAGCAGCCCAGCTATCGAAGATGGCCTGGCACTCACCAGTAGGCACCATGACTGTATCCTAGAGGGTCTGGTCTGCTTTGCCCTCTTGGCTCCTGGCTCACAATCCAGTGTTAGTTGTAATGGCCGCTTGTATTAGTTATAAGAGCGGTGGGATGGTTCGCTCCTGAAGATCAATGGGTGTTTTCGAGGCCCATTCATTTGGCAGAGACTAGCAACATTACTCAGCAGTTTTGCCAGAGGTTCAAAAATCATGAAACAGGCCCCCCAAAATCATGAGATTGGCTGAAAAGTAACAAGATTTTCAGAAGATAAAAACATGGTTGCTTTTTATTTGCCTTTTGATTTCTGAGCCTTTAAGATGCACTTGGTAGCAGTTTCATGCCTTTCCCTGCAACCATGAGGCTACAAATGTACTTTTATTAAATGAAAGCTGAGATTCTCCCATATTCACATGACTCCAGGAGCTTTAAATAAAAACACCGCATACCACATGACTTGCAATAAATTGTCAGAGCTGGCAACGCTGCACTAGATACCAAAACTGAGCACATTTGAAAGACAAGAGCTGGCCTTAAAGAAAGTTTTGAGTTGTGTAACTAAACATACCATACCAGATAAGGTTTTATTTACAGTTAAGATGGCTTCCATTATGAATGGCTTGTAAATGTCCAGCAGTGTTGACAATTGTTACTACAGGTTCTGCATCATTTAAACTTGCAGATGGGGTGTATCTAAAGAGATCTATGCAACAACCACTCTTCCTGTAGGACCCAATCCTACCCCCTTTGAAATCCATGCCAAACTCCCACTGACTTACAGTAATGCAAGATTAGGTCTTTACGTACAGCGGTCAAGATTTTCAAAAGCAATTTTGCGTGCTCAACTTGAAACAATTTAAAGCCCCCTCATTTCCACAAAGCGCTGCGCACCAACACTGAGAAAATCAGGGCCCTTTAAGGTGTATCAAATTGGATCCCCAAAATTGAGGTATTTAAAATCACTAATCACTTTGGAAAACTTTGGCCAGCATCTTTACCATACTGATGCCACAGCATGCGTGGTTGCTGTTAAGAAGACAAACCAGGAAACAGAAAGAGGAATCCTTTTGCTTTATAGCCAATGATTCAAGTCATAACCGCTTTTTATTTGCCTGTTTAGACACAGTCATTCTGATTTAAATCAGGAATATCACTGGTAGGTTTATTTAACAGTTTTAGAGTCAATTTTTTAATCCATCAGGGAAAATCTGAACTTGTCCTTTGAACAGAATGTCTAGACATGCATATAGTAGTGTGAAAAGGTACAAAGGTTTATAGGAGAGCACTGTATCTTTAAATCTTTTTTCTATTCCAAATCAAATAATATCTAATAGACCTAGTGCTGGGTTTAGTCAACCATGGCTTATAAAATTAAAATTCTGGTTGCTAGCTGCATGGTAGCAAAAGGCCAGGGAGCCCCTGTCTACAGAGCATGGAAATGCCAGCTTTAAATTTCAGGTTAAACCAATGTTATTCACAATTTGGCTTTGAAGTTAAAGCTTTACACAATTTCAGTCTAGGAGGGGGTGATGAAAGGGAGAAAAATAATCTAAGATATAGAATGACCTGGAAAATGTTCCACGCGTTTCTAATGGTTCCTGCATTGTTTATATATCAAAAGAGTGGGTGTATAATTGGCTCTGATTTTGTTTAAATATGGTGCAGTGGATTCTTGTTTCACTAGAAACAATTGCAACACCACATACTTGCAGTAAGCACATCCATTGACTTTTTTTTGTTTTGGTTTGGTGGGCATATCTGAAGAAGATTAGAATTAGCTTTATGTTGGCTCAAGCCATCATTTGGTTACATCATTTGGATGTTACTGATTGCCTGGGTTACCAAACATAAACGTTAAGAATTGTAAGTAGTAGCAGAAGACGTATTTAGTAGTATTACAGTTGCTCCCAAAGGCCCCAGTCAGGATCAGGGCCCCATTGTGTTAGACGCTATGTGAACACCCAGTAGGACACAGTCCCTGCACAAGACGCAGACAATCGAAGACAAGAGACATACGAAGGGTAGGGGACAGGGCTCCGGCCAGATATACACAATTTTGAAATACCTTTGATATATCTCACACACACTCTCCAATGTCATCCACCCCTCACAGCCACTTGACCCAGTCAGCATTAGTTGGAGGACTCCATGTACACCTCACCACAAGTGGTGACTTAGACGGTGCCTCTGCAGACCTGTGCAGGAAGGACGTGGGGGGCAGCGTGGAAGAAAGCACGGAGGTGGTTGTGAGAGAAGGAGACAAACAGGCCTCCAAAGCGGGTATCATCAGTGGAGCTGCCAGGAGCACAGGGCTGTGAGATAGGAGTGGATAAGTAGGGAGAGGCAACTTTGTTAAGGCCCTTGAAGGTCAAGATCGGAGCTGGTTGTGGTGATGAAAGGGGAACCAGCGTAGGGATTCAATAAGGGCTGTGATATGGTCAGGGCAACAAACAAGGAAAAAGTATCTTAGCAGGTACCTTCTATATGGCACATTCTCCAGGCCCTCCTTTACCCCCTTTTTTCCGGATTTGCATAAGGCAGCTGTTTTCTTTCAGTACCCAGAGTTATACCAGATCTTGAGGCTGTAGGTGATTACACAATAAGAACCACCAGAAGTGCTCTGGGGCTAAGCCTTGACCACTCTCCAACCCACAAATGCCCATTCCAACCCCCAATACCGGGGAAGCTGACAAAGAGCCATACTTAGCTTTTAATGTCTCTAGGGCAGGGACCATCTGTTAGTTCTGTATGTGTCCAGCACCTAGCACAGTGGGGCTAGAGCTCTACCACAATACAACAACAATAATAATAATTAATACACCAGTTTTAAACTCATTTAGGATATTCAGCTGCTCATTTAGGGCATTTTTAAGGCCTCGTTGCACCCCAGAAACAGTGCAGAAAGACCTTACTTTGGGCCAGGATCTGTTCTCCTTTCCAGTGAGTGCAACATGGAGCACTTCCTGGTACAACTTGGTTTTGTTTTAGCTGAATGGTGTACAATACATGGTGCACTATCAGGATATAGAGACAGGCAAAAATGATGTTGGGACTAATTCTGTTTTGATTACTTGTGACCATTAACAAGTGGTTTTGGCTCCACTGTCCAGATCAATTTCCAACTTTGTTAATTGCATTCTGCTTACCTAAATCCACCCCTCTCCCCCCACACTCCCTCTGCAACCCCCAACACCTGAACTTTCCAGTGGGTTCAGTATTTTTCCACTTCCTGTCCTGAACTGGTATTCAGCATTGCTGTGCACTATTAAATAGTCACTGCATTTCGCTATGGAATGGGTTCGTTCCACTGGAGGGCAATATGCTTCCTATATCCTGGGCATAGTACATAATGTCAAATAGCAAAGTTCATACAAGTCTTTGGGGCGCATTTGACTGCAAGGCATTATATAAATGCAAGATAATTATCATTAGCATCATGCATTGTTTCAGTTCACCGGAACATCTTCGATCATTAAAATACCGTTGGCAGGTTGAAACAATTTGGGTTATAAACAGGCACCAGGGAGCGGTAAAGACATTTTTCATATAATCAATGCACCAGCCTAGGAGGGTTATGTTTTGTTGACAGTAACAGGACGTGTGCACCCACCTACTCTGCAAAACAATTAGTTCCCAGTCCAATGGCATCTTTCCAGAAATGCTAATAAAGGAGCCAAGCAGAGGATTCTCCTTGATTCGAAAGAGGATACTGTCCCAAAGCAAATGCTTCATCCTTTACAACCCCAGGGGGGTGTGTGTGTTTATATTTTATAGGCAAGTTTGTGCCTTTAGGCACAGTCTTATGTAAGTGATGGTGCTGTTGCGGGTTGAGTTAAACCTCATCCAATTGCTTGGGAGCTCTTCCCCCTCGTGAGCTGTGAGAATCAGCTAAACAGCCTCACCTAAGACAAAGGGGGCATGAGACCCCACCCAGTAATCTGGATTTTGTGGGCAGCGAGACACCCAGGGACAGTGAGACAGAAGCAGAGAGAGAAAGCCAAGCAGACACCTGGAAGCACCGCCATGTGTCCCTGAGGTAAAGCTCAGAAAAAGCTTTCTAGGTACAGAGTGCTGGCTGGACGGGCAAGCCAGGAACAGTGAACAAAGGAACTGTCTCCAGCTGTTTGATTCCTATGGTGTTCAGGGAAACAGGATTGTGTACATTCCTTGCAAATAAACAAAATTGCACCAGAAAATACCTGACTCGCACCAATTTCTCCTCCTAACTGGAACAACCTAGGAGACCCTGATTCATGGCTTGCTGCTCAGGTCAAAAGGGGTAACGATGCATACCATGGTACTCCAGAAGAAACCCCAGGAAGCATTGTGCTGCCAAGGCATGTACTCACCATTCCCTCTCAGATTTGCCCCTGCTCCTTGAGGGGTTGTAAGTTTCTGCTGGCCTAGCCCAGCAGCTGACTACAACAGCCATACGTTTTGGCTCAGTTACGCTTGGCTGTGTCCTCCCTGCCCTGGCCACCTGATCTGGGGGAGAGGTGCACCTGCTTAAACCTGCATCCCCAGACCCAACGACCAGGTAGCCAATCAAAGCTTGAGCGGTGGGGTTTTATCCCTGTGGCATGTGTAATCCAAGTCACAATCTAGCACACAGTTCACAAGTAAGGGACTCATTGTGTGACACCACCCGTGTTTGTCAGGGTGTTCCATGCCGGTTGAAGGGTCCCACTGCCATCCCAACAGGCTCCCAAAGACCCCCGTTCCATACTTACCACTGGCCATTCCTCACTAGAAGAAAGGCAGTCAGAGCTCTCTGTGCTGTTTTCCTCGCATCAACAAGCAAAACTACAAACTCCTCCTTAGTTGTTGTTGCTTTTTTGCCCTGAAAAGTGAGCTTCACTTTAACAAGAAATGTCGGCCACCGTCTGAATAAATCTGAATCAGTTTAGGCAGCTGTAGGCTAATATAATCAACACTCATGCTAGTAAAGGAGTTCCCAACAGTAAATAAAAGTCTGTAAATAACACAGGCACAGTCAGGCGTATAACAGGTCCACCGTCAGGAAGGGGTGTCATTTATGTATATTGCTGACAATCTACTACTTGAGCTGCCTGAATAACATCCGTGAGTAGAAAGTCTTTGTTATTTAAGAAGGAATTACTTTGGGAGACAGGGGAGGGGAATGGAGATACCACCTTAAAGGATTTGCTAAGCTGTGACCTTGCTTGTAGTACCAGCGTATACCCAAATAATTACCCTGGATAGATTTCACAAAACAATAGGAATTTCAGAAATGCCCCCAGGTGACTTAGGAGCATAAATGAGACTTGCGTTTAAGCCACTTTTAAAAATCCTGTGCAAAATTAGAACTACAGGATTGTATTTAAAAGAACTGAAATGAAAAAGTCAGTGCCACACCATCTTTGCTTATCCAGAAAAGGAAAATAGTATTGTATCACTGTATTATTAATATTAGTGTATAATTGCAGAATATGACAGACCAGATTTTCAACTGGTATAAATCAACATATGGAGCTAAGCCAGTTTATACCAGCTGAGGAGCTGGCTTAAGGTTCACATTCAACTAGAATAATTTTTCCCTATGCTATTAACAATGATATATCTTAAATATAGGTCTATGTGAAATACTTTTCTCTGAAGTTATGATGTTATTGTATAGGACAAAAATGCTGGGAGCATTTTTTTTAAGTACCAACATGGCTTTAAAATGTTAATCAAGAAGGCAGAGAACCAATAGCATTAACAGCTCATACTAATAAAGGACATGGTTTCCGTCTCTACTTTGTACTGTCCAACTTCATTACCTAATATCATACCTAATTACTTCACCTTACAGAAGATGCAAGCTAATTAGGAAGGATGTTACCCACTACGTTTAAAACATTATGAAGCAAATGAAATATTACCAGGGGCAAAAAAGGTGATTTGTTTCCTTGTATCACGCCTGTAAATTAGTCTAGAAAAAATGAAGACTTTGTTTAATTACCACTTGGAAGGCCTTGCTTAAAATGTAAACTGCATTTCCAGCCCATCTCCTCAGCATTATGTGGCAGGCAGTGACTTGGTCTCTGTCTGTATCAAAGTAATGGTTTCAAAAAAATCACATGCACAGTGGGAGATCTTTGCATTTACCCAGGCTGAGTTTTCTAAACACTTATTTATTTTTGCAAGGGACAATATCACTATAAAGAAGCTTTGTGTATATATCTGCTCAGTGAAGAAATGTTTTCAAGAGAAATCACTATATTTCTCCAAGATGGGTATGGTTTTTGCCGTAGATCAAAGTGAGAGGGTGGGGGGGAAAAAGATAAATCATCAGAGATCCAAAAATACTTTTCATTTGGAGAAGATATCAGGCCATTTCGATGGCACTGATAGAGTCTCAGCTCTGTCTCCATTACCCGCTGAAGGCAGCCGGAGTCAGGAGCTGACTGCACTAGATTATATTCCCTATAAGATGGTCACCGATATATATATATATATGATCTTCAACCTCTATTGATTGACCAATTTCACAAGCAAAGACTGGTGAAATGAAGCTGAAATGAACATCATGCTTTAACTCATTGAACCTATCAGGCCTGAGTTAATCTCACTGCCCACTGTCTCTGATAGAATTCAATTGATCAATCATGTTTTGGTGATAGTACCATTTCACTGGCTTATTGCTTCTTCATTTCAAAGCTTGACCTGTTAGATATACTTGGAGCAGTTCTGCTCGGCTTGGATACACAGAGACCAGCAGACAGATGCTGAAGTGTATTGTCTCATGGCCAAGTTTAGAAGTAGTCAGAATTTTTGCTAAACGCTCCCATATTAAAGTTGCATTTTAATCCCTCGTGTTTTACTGATGTCACAGACAGAATGACTGTAAAAACCAAGCCCACCATACAGTGATATAGGTGTGTAACAATTAGAATTATCCACCATCTGATCTACTCTGCCTTGTTTTCATGCCTGTAATGTTCTGCACACCGTAGGTAGCTAGATAGGTACAAGAGAACTTAATGTATGGCACCTTTCACGCTCAAATATCTCAAAGTGCTATACAAACAATGAGCTGAACTGGGCCCTTGGTACAAACCTCCAACTCCTATTGACTTGAATTGGGATTGCCCATGTAGAATTTAGCACGATATGTCTAGAAAATGATCACAGCTCGACTGAAGGGGGCGGCGGGGATGTGTGTGCAGTGGGGAGGGAGGGAAAGAGAGAGAGAATGATTAATTATACCTGTGGGTTAGTGGAGGTTTGCTGCTATTATTTATCTCTATTTTTTTAAATGTCAAATAATTCACAGCCATCGAGTTACACACAGAACTAGCCTGTGTAACCTCACTCTGGCTGCTCCATCCTGGCTTCCCTCTTATTGTTTGCCATCCGCAGATGCCACTCTAGCTATAGACAAGCCATGCAGCCACCTAGGGCAGCAGGTTTGGCCCAACTGCCCCTCTGCCATGACGGAGAAATGGCCAAACCAAATTTGAGTGGCGTGGGGAGGCAGCAGATTGTGCCGAGCAGCCTCTGGCCAGCCACACTTATTCCTTGGAACTGTAACAGGGCCCTTTGCAGCTGAGAGCATGGCCTTGTGGTTAACACGCTGGCCTAGGACTAAGGACATTTTATTCCCAACTCTGCCATAGACTCTCTTTATTATCTTGGGTAAGTCATTTCACCTCAGTTTCCCCATCTGTAAAATGGGGATAATACTAGGACGTCAGACTTGGTGATCCCTCCTGGCCCTAAAAATCTATGGGGAAACTAGACTGCACAGCATCATGTATAGCATAATGGAGCCTTAACAAATGATAAAAGAAAGATTGAGTCTGAAGTGTGGGGACGCTTGTTGGTATGAGCTATAGAATTCTGACCCCAGCAATCGGCAGTCACCCTTATGTTTCATCCCTTCTGAGAAGGGGGTGGCCTCAGGTACTTCAACGAGTATTAAAGCGTGGTTCTCTACAGCACATCTGCCTGCCTCAAATACACTCCTGTGAGGTTTTTAAAAAAAAAAACCTGCCTTAACCCTTTTAAAATGGCCATAAGCACTCTGATTCGCCACAGTGTCGTAAAGCAAAACAGCAGCTGGTCTCTCCAAGACTAGACCCCACATGTTCCGAGGCCAGCTGGATCTTACATCCTGCCGCCAGGTCCCTGGATTCTACAGTGGATATTCTGCAGCCGGGTCAGATAAATTAAAGAATTGAAGCAGTCCAAGATCGTGGAATAAACCCATTATCTGGATGCCTCTGCTAAAATGATCAACAATGAAACAGTTAATGGTGTGGCTATTACACTGCCATCTTCATGCTGCTGTCTTATTACCCCACAGACTCATCTGGGGCAGTTCTCCTTTCCCAGTTATTGTTCCAGACAGTCGGCAGACAATGCTGCCATGGTAACATTTGGGGTCGTGGTTTTTACGATGTTCCTTGCTACTATGAAGGCTAGAAAAAGAATAGCTTTTTAAATGAAAGCTGAGATTCTGGAGCACAATTCTGAAACAAGGGGTCAATTCCATGGCTGCAGAATTGCTGGATATGTGGGCACATGATCAAAGGCATGCAGGAAAGATTTTATGAGGGGGTTTGGTTGGGTGGGGTTTTTTGGTTTTGGGGTTTTTTTCCTGGGGGAGTTCTTTGCTTTGTTTAACATCGTATATTTAAACATAGCCTTAGTGCCATTACAAACCATCAACTCAATGAGTCACAGATTATTCCTTTAAAGGTCTCATACACCCATATTGAAATCTTACTATAAAATCTGTTTGTGTTAACACAATTGCTGCTCCCAAATCACATTCAAGTGCACTATGGTCAGAAAAGGAACATCATAAAACTCACACCTTCTTACTCAACAAATCTGATCCCCACGAGTCTGACTCTGCATCCCTTATGCACGTTGGGAAGCACGTGTGCAAATAGTGCTGCTGTCCTGAATGGGATTGCTTGTGTGTACGGGTGCTCCCCACCATGAGTAACGGTCATGCTGGCAGGCACAGCGGGTGTTCAGGTTCACAGCTGTGCACTTTAAAAGGCATAAGCAAGTATTGATGGTCATGGTTTGGATCCTGTTTCACAGTGCGTATCCGGACGGATGAGAATCCCACCAGTTTGGGAGAGTTTTCAGGTGAGGGAAAGCTGGCATAGCTGGCTCCTACCCCCACCTGGTCAGGTGTAGGGGGTTTGGGGACCCTTGCTAACTGGTGTAGGATGGAACAGCCCTTGGGTTGCACTGGGGCCAGCGCTGAGCTGGGCAGAGAATCAGGAAGCTGCCTGACACACAAGACCCTGGATCTTGGCTAGAGAGATCTGTGCAAATGACGGATTTTCTGGTTCACTGGCCGTTCCGGGGGGGAAAATAAAATAAAATAAAAATCGGGGGGCGGGGGGGAGTGTTTTAGGTCAACCTGAAAACAATTTAAAAAAAATTTTGGCAAATTGAAAAGTGAAATAAAAATAAATTGTTTTAGATTTTTTTTTTTTAACTTTGTATAACTGACTGTTTTGATGGGTTTTTCTCCCCCCCCCCCTTTTTTTTTTTTTTTTTAATAAATCTGAAGGAGCCTTCTAAGAAAAAAAAAAAAAAAGGCATTTTGCCCCCCAAAATTGATGTTTCCTTTCGAAAGTGTCGAAACACAACATTTAGACTTTCTGGGATTTGTTTGGTTTGTTTTTTTGTCTGAAGCAATTTGGCAAAACTGATATGAATTTGTGAAATGTTTTCAAGTGGCCAAATCTGCATTTTTCACTGGGCGGGGGGGGGGGGGGGGGGCCAAGTTACATCTGAAAAATGTTGGCCAGCTCTAGCCCTGGCAGAGAGGCTGGCTCTGTGCCCGTATGAGACGGTGTTTTGTGAGGTGAGATTAGGGTGACCAGATGTCAGTCCCGATATTGGGGGAGACGGGCACCTATTACCCCCCATCCCCTGTCCCGATTTTTCACACTTGCTGTCTGGTCACCTGAGGTGAGATGTACAACACGCACACCCTCCCACCGGCCCCCATCTGCGGTCCTTTCTGGTCAAGGAGGCATCCTGCTACCAGTCGTGCCCATGTGGGAGGTGGTATCATGGTATGGGGGCAGGACTGCAGGGGTGTGTTGTGCCTAAAGCCTTAATCCAGTAATATCTTGGCCTCCTACATCCTCCTACACAGGGAATGTAGCCGATGAATTGGTGCCGTTCATGGCTCATATGGCCTGCACTCCTGAATCAGCTACACTGAGCCTCTTTCTACCAGACACAGTCCACTGTGAGAGGGTCCCATACGAGGAGAGATTAGAGAGGCTGGGACTCTTCGGCTTGGAAAAGAGGAGACTAAGGGGGGACATGATAGAGGTATATAAAATCATGAGTGATGTTGAGAAAGTGGATAAGGAAAAGTTATTTACTTATTCCCATAATACAAGAACTAGGGGTCACCAAATGAAATTAATAGGCAGCAGGTTTAAAACAAATAAAAGGAAGTTCTTCTTCACGCAGCGCACAGTCAACTTGTGGAACTCCTTACCTGAGGAGGTTGTGAAGGCTAGGACTATAACAATGTTTAAAAGGGGACTGGATAAATTCATGGTGGCTAAGTCCATAAATGGCTATTAGCCAGGATGGGTAAGAATGGTGTCCCTAGCCTCTGTTCGTCAGAGGATGGAGATGGATGGCAGGAGAGAGATCACTTGATCATTGCCTGTTAGGTTCACTCCCTCTGGGGCACCTGGTATTGGCCACTGTCGGTAGACAGATACTGGGCTAGATGGACCTTTGGTCTGACCCGGTACGGCCTTTCTTATGTTCTTATGTTCACTGCTGGGGTGGTGTTGGCAGGTCGAGAGCTCCCTTTCTCCCCTTGCAGCACTGCAGCACTCAGTCCCATGACATGCGGCTGCTGTCGAGTTCCCCACACTAGCCACAAAAGTGTCTCCTAGCCCCTCATCGTAGCAGAACCATTGTGGCCCCTGTTGTGTTATGGGCCTTCTGAGCTCCAGTGATGTCACGCCAAAACTTTATGCTAAAAGTCGAAGGAAAGGAGTTACATGGTGCAGTGTTGCCAACGATTGCAATTTTATCACGAGTCTCATGACATTGGGTGTTCTCCCTAAAGCTCCAGCTCCTGGAGTCACAGGATTAGGTTAGAAGCTCAGCTTTCCTTTTTAATAAAGTAAGTTTCCAGTCCTCAAGGTTGCAGAGAAAAAGCCTGGAGGTTTGTCCAGAGTGCACCCTAAAGCCCATAAACTACAAAACACAGAACCCAGATTTTTTCCTTTTAATCTCATGATTTTTAAACCACTCTCGATTTGGGGGTGGGGGACTGATTCATGACTTTCGAAATCTTGGAGATGGAAATATTGATACTGTAGGCACTTTTTAAAAATACAGTATCACAAAAGCTATTTCTAAGGATTCATTTCTCCCACTGGCAAGGAGATCAAACCCTCAGGGGTATAATTTAAAAATAAAGAAGCTGAGTAAAAAAAACAAGGAACTCAATCAGCACTACATTATGCAAAGTGTAATACAATTAGGACTGGCTCAATCAGAGAGAGGCAGAACAGGGGTCAGTGAAATATAAGAGGCAGCAAGATATTTAGTACGGGCCTAATCCAAAGCTCACTGAAGTCAAAGGAAAGTGTCCTTTTGATTTCAGCAGGTTTTATAGCCAAGTTAATGGCATGGATGACTTCAGGGCTAGTGGAGGTAGCCACTGGCTAGTTTGCCTAGGCAGCAGAACCCCTGGAGCCAGTCCTAACTCTAACCCAGGTACAGTATATAGTATAGAAACTCTAATAAGAGGGATTGTAACTGCTGTAATTCTTTTAATAAAATAACAGTCATGACAAGTTTGTTAATAAATTATGAGAAATTTTTCTAAGATGTGTCATACAACACGTTATAGAGACATGTGCACATTTTATGCACGCCAGTCTGAAATTGCTTTTTAACTGGTTGTTATAAGGTCACCTAAAGTATTTTAAAATCATTTATACATCGCTCTACACTGTGTTTTAACATCTTTTAATCCTCTATTTTGAAAAGCAATTTCTATGAATGTTTTCCTAAGATGGAAAAGGGTCAGCAGAAGATAAAGCTGGAGCCTCTGTTTAACACAGACCTGCCAAACCAGACTCCCCTTATACCTGATGGGATAAGAATTTGTAACTTTGAAAAATACTGATTTGCTTAACGTCTCTGGTCAGTGGTAAGAATCTTAGCAATGGAGAGATGGTTAGATAGATAGACAGATGTTTGCTCAAGAGAGATGTTTGTTCAAAAGTGAAGGGTTTGCTGTTGCTACTGCTTTGTTGTAAGAATGTACCACAAATAACAGGCAAATAATGCCTTAATATCCCCCAAAGAACTGATAGCTTCTTCTTACATTACAGTATCCAGGCTATTTACACTTAAGGGCTTGTCTACACTACCGCGCGGGGTCGATCTAAGATACGCAACTTCAGCTACATGAATAGCGTAGCTGAAGTTGACGTACTTCGATCTACTTACCGCGGTGTCTTCACTGCAGTAAGTCGACAGCTGACACTCTCCCGTTGACTCCGCTTGCATTCCTCGTTCTGGTGGAGTACCAGAGTTGATGGGAGAGCATTCAGTGGTCGATTTATTGCGTCTGACGCAATAAATCGACCCCCCCCGCTGAATCGATTGCTGCCCACTAATCCTGCGGGTAGTGTAGACAAGCCCAAAGACTGCTTTATACCAGAGTGGCAGTGTACAGGGGTCTTACTTAGTGTACATGTGAATTGGAGCCTATAAGTACATTACTCCTGATGTCAAGAGGGAAGCAGAACTAGAAAAGAGACCTAAAACTGATAGCTGAGAAAGAAAAACAGTGCAAAAATATATGAACAATCCAAAAGGATCTCTGTAAATCCAGCCAATATGCTATCACTTCTTCTATAAGGTATCTGTTGACGTTAGCAGAATGGATCCAGTGGGTGAAATCTCCATGCCATTGAAATCAATGGGACTTTTGCAACTGACTTCAGTAGGGCCCGGATTTCACCCAATATTGCAGCTGACGGAGTTGTGTTTTAGGTGCTACACCAAGCAGGACATTCTCCCACGCTCTATGAAGATGCCCAGTTGTGAGCGGTTCCTGGATAGTTGTACTGAAAAGAGCTGGTTGATGAAGAGTTCAGTCCTGCAAGGTGCTGAGCACTTTGGCCCTGATCCTGCAAACCACTTACGCACGTGCTTAACTTTAAACACATAAATAGCAGATGCTGAAGTGTTTTGCACAGTCAGGGCCTGAGGGCTCAGCACCTTGCAGTATCCACCCCGAAGAAGCACCCAATCCTATAAACACTTGCACACATGCATTCCCCTACTCCTGTGGAGAGCCCTATCGAAGTCAATGGATCTCCACTAGTAAGAAATATACACGGGGTTATGTGCACACAGGATCAGGCCCAGAGACTAGTTTTATTTCTTTGTTTAATTGGGGTGTTTTAAGTGCCCATCATTGTTGCAGCTGGACTCTACAAAACTACACAACTATACAAAACCCAACACTGTGCTGTGCAGAGAGGGAAGCCTAAAGCACTGCCTGCTTTTGTTGCTCGTGAATAGCCACAGCCAAATTGGCCTCACTTTGTCTGGCCGATAGCAGCAAATAGTGCTAGCCCCTATGTTCCTTATGCCAGGCACGGTCTTGTGCCAAGCCCCCGGCTCCAGTCGACTATCTAAATTCTGTCTTGCGATATACAGGAGGTCAGACTGGCGGACTGAACAGGTCCCTTCTGGATCTGATGGAGGCACTTTCCAAAACACAAGGGACCTCCACTGCCATCCCTGGAGGAGCCTCCTGCAGGAGTGTCCTGTCTGGTCTTCACTACCACGGGCGAAATCCTGGTCCCTCTGAAACCAACAGCAAAACTCTCAGATTTCAGTAGGGGCAGGTTCAGAACCACTTTCTTGAATAAAGGGGATTCTACGCTATTCAGTGCTTCATGACAGTGCTGTCTGAACATACCTGACTAACGCAGTGTTATTGTAGCTGTGTCAGTCCCAGGATGTTAGCAAGACATACCTGACTAGACTAACACGTATTCGAAGGGTGGATTAAAGGAATTTACACACAGCAGGTTGCCTCCCTTTCTGCACACCACCACACGTCATTAGTGAATGAAACCGGCACCTCTGCAGAAGGGTGGAACACGCTGTTACACTGACTAAACTATTCGGGTTTGTGTGTAATGGAGTTAAGGGTGCAACACGCAGAGTTAAAGTGAACACTAGCGCAGCCTAGTGCAAAATCAGCAGCAGCATCTGATATACAAACATGAACTAGGTACGGGTCTGATCCAAAGCCCACTGAAAGACTCCTCTTGACTTTGATGGGCTCTGGATCCAGTTCCAGACATTGCAAGGTTCAGAATGATACACTCTTCAAAAGCAACTGACATTCATTAGTCATTGATGAGAATTATTTTTGTTGCTGTTATTAGTATAGTATTTGTACCTGTTACTTTCGGATTGCGGTCATGTAAATACATTTAATTAAATTATTTAATTGATCTCTCAATAGCAGCTAGAGGCACCAAGGGAGACTGGGCCCCATTGTGCTAGGCACTGAATCAACACACAGGAAGAGTCGGTCCCTCCTCCCAAAGAGCTTAGAATCCAAAAACAGTACACGGAAGAGTCAGAGTTCACAGCCCCCAGGGACCAGCAGATCATCTAGACCAGGGGTAGGCAACCTTTCAGAAGTGGTGTGCCGAGTCTTCATTTATTCACTCTGATTTAAGGTTTCGCGTGCCAGTAATACATTTTAACGTTTTTAGAAGCTCTCTTTCTATAAGTCTATAATATATAACTAAACTATTGTTGTATGTAAAGTAAATAAGGGTTTTAAAATGTTTAAGAAGCTTCAATTAAATTAAAATGCAGAGCCCCCCAGATCGGTGGCCAGGACCCAGGCAGTGTGAGTGCCACTGAAAATCAGCTCGCGTGCCGTGCCATAGGTTGCCTACCCCTGATCTAGACTGACCCCTTGAATATCACCCGCATGCTAACCCAACAACTGAAATGAGACCAAAGCATCACAGCCCACAGGACACTAGACTATTATGTGCCACAGGCAAAGAACAGGAGGGACTGCGGTGTACCAATGCCTGTGGCCACCACAGTGGCAGAAATTGTCGATATGCTTTTTGCCTAGTATCATTTGAATATAGCTTCAGTTTTTAAAATGTAAGAATTAGGGGCATGATCCTGTAGAGACTTTCACATGCTTAAGTTTAAGCAGCGGGTCAGTTCCACTGAACTCAATGGAATGACTTTGCATCTTTGAAGCTGCGGATGTGAGTGACTCTTTGCAGGAGTGGGACTTTATTCCATAATGGAGATCAGAACCCTATTATAGTAGAAAATATTTACAAGTATATTATTGCAATGTATGTGAAATATGTAGTTTTAATTGTATTTTACCTATTTTATCAGTGGATTAGCGTGGGGCAACATTCGTTGCAAACAAAAAAAGTATGGATAAAATTCCACCATTTCATATTGGGCAATTTCACAACCCAAACATTTGTGTCTATTTCTCACGCCCAGAAATTGTCTGTGCATCGTCCATTCTGATGACCACAGAATGACAGCTTGTGCCTCTAGCCTCACTTTGGAGACAAGTTGTAGGTTTCTTAGCATTTTAATCAAGTTTGTCTACAAGATACGTACACAGAGCGGGAAATCCCAGCCCCGCTGGTGTCACTGGGAGTTTTGCCAAGGACATTGAGGGGGCCAGGATGTCGGAGCCAGAAACCAGCATGCCGGAAGTTTGGAATGTCGGGATCTGAAATAATATAGGCCCCGATTGTAGAGAGCCATATGCACCCCTGCCTCGTTGACTTCAATAAGGCTTCATGCGGGCGTAGGGGGTCTGTTCACGTGTTCTTTTTAGAGCATTGAGGCCTTCATTTGGTTAGGATGATGAGTTCACAAAACCCATGTGGTGCCCCATTTCTCTGTCACTCGTGAGTGCCAAGTTCATCCGTAACTTGGGAAAAGTAACACCCCCCCCCCCACATAAGAACATAAGAAAGGCCGTACCGGGTCAGACCAAAAGTCCATCTAGCCCAGTATCTGTCTACCGACAGTGGCCAATGCCAGGTGCCCCAGAGGGAGTGAACCTAACAGGCAATGATCAAGTGATCTCTCTCCTGCCATCCATCTCCATCCTCTGACGAACAGAGGCTAGGGACACCATTCTTACCCATCCTGGCTAATAGCCATTTATGGACTTAGCCACCATGAATTTATCCAGTCCCCTTTTAAACATTGTTATAGTCCTAGCNGGGCCTTCATTTGGTTAGGATGATGAATTCACAAAACCCAAGTGGTGCCCCATTTCTCTGTCACTCGTGAGTGCCAAGTTCATCCCTAACTTGGGAAAAGTTACCCCCCACCACACCCACTGTTATCGGTCACAAACACTACGATGTAATATATATGTAAGAGCAAGGATCCTGCCTGCCCCCATGTGCAGGAGGCAACCGTGATTTGGCTACTATTGTCAGAGAGCTAGGGGTCTGGGGCCAGCTGAGTACCAGCAAGCTCCAGGGGGACAACATGGCAGTGGGAAGCACAGGCATCCACAGTGCTGCAGATGTAGCAAGACCCAGTGCTCAGGAAACTGGAGGCCACTTGACTTCCACAGTCTGAACGCTTCCTCTCCATTGGCACTGGGGCGCACCCCGTTCTCCATCTCCTCCAGCGCCCCACGGCTCTCAACGTTGCAATTCAGCCCTGTGGGCACAACGCTGTCGCCCAAAATCCCATCCCTGGAACACACGTGGCAGTATCTGGTCCCAGAGGGCATTGTCCTTTGCATTGAATGGAAGACGCACAAGACCCTAAGGGGTGAGTTTTGGATGGCACGGTACTATAAATCTGTGCATGTGTGTGTTCTCTATTAGCACGTAAACATGCACAGTACCGATATGTATAAATAGTTAATAGTAAATAACAAATGATAATAGTTATGTATTTATCATTGTACTTTAGGTCTTAATCCACCGCAGCTGTTCTCCTCCCCCCAATTTTGAATCTTCATTAATCCAGGGCATGCAGATCTCAACCTCCGAATTACATTTTAGCCGCTATCCACCCCTTACATTTCATATTCCATTGGCATGTACCGACATGATCCATAATCATGATGAATACAACACGTTCATTACGGCAGTGCCTCGGGACCAACCAAGAACCGGGCCACACTGTGCCAGGCGCTGCACAAACAGAGCAGCACAGTTCCTGCCCCCAAAGAGCTCCCATCTAACTAGACAAGACACATTGTGGGAGAAGAACACACCAGCAGAGCCAACTATGCCGTGGTGGCACAAGGCCTCTTAGCGCCCCATTATTTTAGTTATTAAAACTTTTGTCATCACAGTTTCTTAAAATTGCACAACGGAAGGAGTCCAAAAGCATTGAGTGCTCTACCAAGAACTAAATCCTTTCTATTATAATAATATATGGAGATATACCTATCTCATAGAGCTGGAAGGGACCCTGAAGGGTCATCGAGTCCAGCCCCCTGCCTTCACTATCAGGACCAATTTTGCCCTAGATCCCTAAGTGGCCCCCTCAAGGATTGAACTCACAACCCTGGGTTTAGCAGGCCAATGCTCAAACCACTGAGCTATCCCTCCCCCCGATTCTATTGGGTTTGCTGGCTCTTCTTTTAGAAACCTAAAATATTCTGATGTGTTGAATACAGAACAAAATCAAACCAGGCAAGATTTTATTTTTGAAGGGAAAAAACAGTGTAGCTCTGTACTAATTAATGAATTAATTAGTGCCACCTAAACATTAATTATTTATCCTGCAGTAACTTTAGCCATCTACAGTGCAACTCCCTGGCTATTGCATATATTGCCAGGGATTCCCTTATCAGGCAAGTCTGAACGTACGTCATTGTATAGATTTCCATTATTTTAAAACTCCTTTCATTGTTACTGTGGAAGTTTTATGTCGAGTTGGTTGCTTCCTGCGTGCTCTCATTGGAGCTCTGTCAATGCTTTGAGAGACAAGCGATTCTGTCTCTTTAGCTTTGCTTAGGAATCCAATGGAAATGAACGCATCAGAAGCCGATTTCCAGCAAACACTCACAATTTCTGTTGTTCATTTCTGTGGCTGAGTTTTTCTACATTCCATTATTTTCTTTGCATTTCATTGGGTAACTCTGCCAGGAAAAAGAAAACGGCAGAACTCGGCAAATAATTTGTAATGAATAGCTTAACTGAATTTTGTCTCTTCATGTCAGCCAATTCTCCATGAACAGACTACAATTTTCTCAATTAATTTCATTACTCAGAATTATTCTCCAAATAATTTCTGTGACTGGATGGTGGTGGATTGAAAACTAAAGTCCAGTGTTGAGTACATAGCGATCTGTGGTTTTGAGCATGCATCCATTGAAGTCAATGGTACTGAATTGGGTACTGCGTATACTGTATGTGACAGCTAGTTGGGAATTTTGAAAAAAAATGTTTCCCCATCAAAAAATGTTGCCTTGTTGAAACCGTTCATGGGAAAGGGTCCATTTCAATGAATTTCTCAACTTGAAAAAAGTTGGGGGGAAAAAAAGAGTTTTGAAGTTGTTGAATGTCCAGTTAGCTAGACAAGGTGGTTGAGGTGATATATTTTATTGGACCCATCTCTGTTGGTGAGAGAGAGACAAGCTTTCAAACTACACAGAGCTCTTCTTCAGGTCTGGGCAAGCCTTCCGAGGGAAACAGTGGGGGCGAAAGACCTCTCTGGCTTTAAGATTAAGCTTGATAAGTTTATGGAGGGGATGGTTTGATGGGATAACGTGATCTTAACCAATAGGTCAATAACGTGCCATCACTGTTAATTAGTACCAAGGGTCAACGATGGGATATTAAAAGTCTTTTTCCTAAGTGTCTGGCTGGAGAGTCTTGCCTGCATGCTCGGGGTTCAGCTGATCGCCATATTCGGGGTTGTGAAGGAATTTTCCTCCAGGGTAGATTGGCAGAGTCCCTGGAGGTTTTTCGCCTTCCTCTGAAGCATGGGGCAGGGGTCGCTTGCTGGAGGATTCTGTGCAACTTGAAGTCTTTAAATCATGAGTTGGGGACTTCAACAGCTGAGTCAAGGGAGAGAATTATTCCAGGAGTGGGTGGGTCGGCTTTTGTGGCCTGCATCATGCGGGAGGTCAGACTAGATGATCATAATGGTCCCTTCTGACTTTAAAGTCTATGAGTCTATAAGGTACTAAGAGTGTCACAGCTATATACAAGATCAAATAGATAATCCCATTGACATTTTCAAAATGAAAATTCAGTTTTCTGGTTTAAAATTACTTTTTGCTTTAAACTTTGAGCTAGAGGGGGGAAAAACATTAATATCAAATGGTCAAAATCAAAATGAAACATTTCAACATTGAAATGAAAGTTTCAGTTGACACAAACCAAAATGTTTCATTTTGTCCGTTCAAGAATGTTTGAAATTCTGACATTTCATCCTGATTCCGGCCAGGACATTTTTTCAAAATCTAAAATATTTTCTTGGGGATGGGAAAACTGTTGCCTGCCAGTTCTACTGTCAATGGCTGTGTGTGGGTAGAAGACACTGCAGCATGGAGTACTTTGCAGACAAAACAAATGAAGTAATTAGGGGCCAGATTCTGGCCTTTGTGCACCCAGCACAGCTTGGCTGGGAATAGGCGTTTCAGATGTGGCTTTAAAATCACCTTTGTTCTACCTTAATCCAATGGCCAGACCTTCCTCCATGCATGGAGGCTAACCTACATTATGCCAGTTGCACATAGACCCAAGGGCTGTTCCAGAAGATAGAGATCATGAGAGCAAAGGGATACCCAGTCAGGTCCTCTTCACCCCCGCACATGACCACTGTATCAGCAGTCAGAGGGTGCTGTAATGGAAACTCTAGCATTGAAGAGCCCCCTACACATGGGGGATCCTCAAGTGGACCTTTAAGCTGGGTTTATGGCTGGTTTGAGCTGCCAGAACACCACAGCGCCATTGTAGGGGGTTTCAGCTCTGGCCCGAGGTACTTTTTGTATGGGGCATCGTTTGCACCTATTGCTATGAAAACACAGCTGAAGTATGCAGCTTCTGATTGGTCCCTGAGCCTTTCCTTCTTGCAGAATCCGACACATTTCTCTTGTGTACCTCCCTATTGCCAATAATATTCCATTTGTGTCAGATCAAAAGCCCAGGTCTGAGTAGCCACAACGTGGAGCTCTCAAGCACAGCAGGTTATGCAGAATGTTCCACACTGGGGCTGAATCAGGATTCCTGGCCTGCTGCAAGACCAAATCATGCAGCGTTCCACAGACACATGAAAGCGCCCCTCATCAAAATACAGACCCTGCAGACCATGCACCCTGAGCTGGGAGCCAGGAGGTCACTAGTTCTCGCTCATTGCTACTGACTGCCCTCTATATTTCTGTGCGCTTCACAGCCCTTATTACTCACTAAGGTCTTATACACCCACCCAACAAGGCAGTCACGTACTGCCTGTAAAACTAGGGATGAGTTAATAGAAAGGTTGTTTGAGGACACTTCAGGCAGAGCTTGGAACAGAATTAATATGGCAGACGCAGTGTGGCTAAGACCTGGCATTCAGACTGAAAAGTGCTAAATCTAGGACCTCTGGCTATCCTCTAGCAAACCACCGCCCTAACGATTTTACCACTCCAGAGCCAGAAACACAACCCACGATTCCTGATCTCCAACACTCTACTGCTGCCTAGCAAATAGTTTGTAACCCATTGGTGATGTGTTTGTCAAGTCTCCTTCCTGTGGCTGGCTGAAGGAGAAACAGTTATTCCTGAGGTTCAAGTGGTAGAAATCCATGCTGGAAAACTGATTGTCCAGGGTTCAAATACTGCTGGTGGTCCATGTGGGAGACTTTATGGATGCATATCAAAGAACTTGCTTGTTTGTTTTTAACCAGGGTGGTTTTTTTTTTTTAATTCAGACAATGAGAAAATATCCTTTAAAACTGAGCAATTTTGTTTTAAACATTATAATCTGTCAATGGTGAGACACACAACAAAATACAGGTGAGCCACATTTTGGAAATCTGTCACAGATTTTGATTGCTGGTGTCACACAGCGCCAGATCTGAAGTTTGAGAGATATGCACCAAACACTGGAGAAAACTGGCACCTGATCAGAATCCAGCCTTTGTAACAGGCTGTTCTCTGACATGGGCCAGTCAGAACCTCTTATCCAAACACCCCTGAACTTTGGGGAAATTCTGAACTGGTTCCAAACTTTATGGCTCAGCTTCTTCCACACCATACGATACAAATAGATCTTCATAATCAGTGAGACGAATGACAGAAGCATAAAACCAACTGCTCCTGAGCGATGTGTCAGAAATGTTTGTAAAAAAGAACCAAACCTTTTAAGTGTCCATTTCTAAAGGAACTCCAACAATCTCCACCAGGTCAAGCTGCCTTTGTCCACACTAATCTATAGGCAAAATAAAGCCAACCTATCTTTGCACTGTAATTCCCTCTTATCATACATACTTCCTGCTCATCCTATAACACATATACAGCCTTCTCGCATGCCAGGAATGTAGGATTAGATTGTATAACCTTGATTGACACGGAGGAGCATTTACTCATAAGAGTAGTCAATGGGACTTACTTGTGTGAATACGTGCTCAGCAATGTGATCAAGGGCCGCACAATCGAACCCATAATGAATATGTCAAAAAAAGGTGAAGATCTTTATTGCTTAAAAAACAAAGATCCTGCCTCACAGTCCTTACTCATGTTGAGCTTGTAATGAAATCAATGGGAATTTGGGTTGAATAAGGACTGCAAGACGAAGCCCACAAATCTTGTGAGAAATACAAATATTCTCCTCATTATTACTCAGATGTATGTTACATGAAAGATGGCTAATGTAGCACCTAAAGTAAGGTAATTCCCAGAGGTTCGCAACAAAAGACTCTTCACTTTAAGAAGTGTTCACTAAAACCAAACAAAAAATTTTGAGGAGGAATTTGATTTTTTTTTTGTAAATTTGGGGCTGTCGCAGGTCCCCATAGAATTATTTTCTGTCACCTCTGCAAGGTGCGACAATACTGGATAGCATCAAAGAAAGATATACAGTTGAAAATTTTCCATCAAAGCTTTTTTTCCCCCAGAAAATTGAGGTTTTGGCAAAATGAAGATTTTTGCAGGAAGTATCTGCTTTCCTTGAAAATTCTTATTTTTCCACTCAGAAGACTGAACATTTTCTCCCAAACACAGAACAAAACAAATGAGGTTTTTTGGCAAACTTTGGTCAAAGTTTATCACATTTTGTTTGCCAAAAAAACAAACAAACAAAAAAACAGAAAAGAAAAAAAAAAGATGGATTTTCTGTTTTCTGATGAACAGCTGAAGTTTTCTGCAGAAAATTGACAGAAACTATTTGTTTTTGTCAGCATTTTCCATAAGGTGGGGGAACATTTTCCAGCCTGATTTAATATACATTATATGTTCACTGGCTTGGTCATCACTAGGATAAAAGGTATATTTTAAATTTTAGCTACCATTTTTCTTCTTATAGATAAGGCCATTGCTTCTTAGCTAACCAGTACTCTATAAAGCCAAGAGGACCTTCTCACTTATATAGGGTAATACATAAAATAAATAATAATAAGCAGCAGCACATACCCAGTGATTTACATTTGTAACGTGCTTTACCAACATTAACAGATTACGCCTTACAATTGCTCTGCAGGGAAGGTGTGTACATCTTATCTCCATTATAGAGATAGAACAACTTGGGGGAAGAGCAAGCACGGTTAGAATCCAGGAGCACCTGACTCCTGACCCCAAGCTCAATCCACAATGCCAAAAAATGCACCTAGGTGAGAGATTAACATCACACTTGACTGAATTCCAAACTGAAGACTATGCTGAGGTCTGGGCTCTTTATGCCAAAACTGTAGACTGTGCAGAACCCAGTGTTGGCAGGGCATAAGAATCTCACTTCCCCTCCATCTTAGCTGCTGTGATTTGTAATATTTTCCCAGGATCCCATAAACAGACCCACAACTGGCCTGTACTCACCAAAGACCATCAACACGCTCTAAATTACAGATTGGCAATCCATTCACTGGATTCCCCCATTCATCCCGATTATTCTCTACTCTGCAACTCCTCCCCTACCTGTTACCTCTCCTGGGCATTGCCGGTTTTATTCCAGCTGAGATGGAATCATTGGAGGAGCCTTTCTGCCCTTGTGAGGGATCTGCATGAGCTGACCCTGGAGGTGCCTGGGACACACACATGCTGCTTCTCTGATCACACCCCTGTTGGCTCTGTGTGGCAGCAAATACAGAACACACTTTCTTTCAGCAATAGTGCACCTGTTTGCACTCTTAAATCCACCATTGTTCAGTGGTTTGAGTGGAGTCAGAAAATTTCGAACATTTGCAAAATTTGTCTTTAAAAAGACCGGGGGAGAACGTCCTTATGGTATTCAAACTCATGCCCACCCAAGGAGAAGACTAAGGGACAACATTGAAGATGACAAGAGCTCTTAATGTGAATTATCAATGGGAAAAACATGCCATTGGCAGAAAGAGGAGAGGGTAGGGTTGCCAACTCTCCAGGATTGTCCTGGAGTTTCCAGAATTAAAGATTAATCTTTAATTAAAGATTATGTCATGTGATGAAACCTTCACGAATAGATCCAACCAAAACTGGCAACTCTTGGAGAGGGTAAATTGTGAGTGGGGCCCAGGACCTCTGTGGTCTATTTAGATGGGGAATAAGCAAGTAAAACTTGGAACTAAAAGAGTGTGAAATGTTCTCAGAGGAACACCAGATCACACAGAATTTGCCTGGTTCTTTGTTTCACTACAGTCTCCAAACTCAGGCCAAGTTTATCGAAAGTTCACAGACCTTTGAACCTGAAGCCAGTCTTTCTGCAAGTGACCACGGGCCCCAATGCAAGCCAACGTGAAGTCTTTCCTGTTTTCACACCAAAATCATGCTATGTACACGGGGGGGTTGTACAGGGTGCAATCAAATGAAACTTGGTGGTTTAGAGAGAGTTTCGCTTTGAAACACTGCATTTGTTTTAACCCCTGAGACTCAAAGTGAAATTCAGGAGCTGTAAACCAAGGTGAAGTGAAACCAAAGAAAATCTTTGCATGAACCCCTGCTTAGGAAACCGCCAAGTTTTGCGCCATTCTGCTTCTGAGTGACGTCTTCGAAAAAGCAATGCAAGGGACAGGAATCAAAGCAAGGAACCGCCTGAAGCATGAAAATAACTTCGCCTGCAGCACCACAAAACATGCACAAATTCATCAGCTCTGGGAAATTCTGATTTGGCCTGGCGGGTGGGGTGTCGCACATCGTCTCGGTTGCCCCCTGAATGGAAATTCAGAGCATTTCAAGCCGTAAGGCAGGAGAGAAAGAAAAAAGCTCTCACTGCACAAACTGTCAGCAGTTTTCTGAACGTCTCCTGGCAGCCCTGACCCAGATAGAGAGACCTGAAGAAGTGCTCGGTGTAGCTGGATGGCTTGTCTCTCTCCCCACCAGAAGTTGGTCCAAGAACAGACATTACCTCACCCGCCTTGTCTCCCAGACAGAGAGAGACTAACGAACTGGAGTCTGCTCTCCCACGATGACTAGCCCCTGCTGCCTGGTTAAAAAAAGGCATCGTAATAATGAATCTTGGAAGCGCGTGTCCAGAAAGGCCCATGTTTCATGCCAGCCCCCATCCTTCACTCGGCTCTCATCAGCGCAAGGCTGAATCACTCAGCTTTATTGACACTTCATCTGCCAGCGCTCCCTGTGCGAGCGGATCATCTGGTACGCTGCCCGGCTTCTGGCGGCTGGACTCCACGCTAAAACACCTCCCCTGAGCCTCTGGGAAAGCTGGCATCAGTTGTTACCATAACAAACTCAATTGTTCTCAGCAGTGCTCCAGCAAATAAAGTCATTAATTATGGGCTCTCTCTCGGCCGCCGTTGGCTGGGGCCGCAATCAGTGTGAAACTGCTCATTGCCTTCTCTCAGGGAGCGAAGACAGATGCCATAAAAATAAACTGCAGCATGAGCAGAACCCTGCCAGTAAGACCGCAGCAGGCCGGACCCAGTAACAGCCATCACGCTGCTTTCTGTGGGCCTAGCTACATTCATCCGCTCTGCCGCCGCCAGGGGGGAAGGTATCCCATTAAGCGATTATTTTTATCTTATAACGTCAATTTACTTATACTGATTGGCTTCCTGCCGCCAAATATCAATTAAATTGCAAATGCCGGCAGAAGCTTATTTTCTGTCTCCCCCCCCCCACTCCTCTTTTTTTTAAGCTATGTTCTAACATAATTTAATTTATTTCCCTTTCCATATCTCAGAGGAAAAATCTATATCTTCTCCTGGAAGGCCATTTGCCCTCTGTTATTGGGAGCTGAGGTATCACACTATTGAACCATTTGTTTCAGCTGACTATCGGCAACCCATCAGCACTCGTAAAGACCTCTGCCATCTCGCTGCAATTGTATCTATGTATAATTTGTTTTTAATGGACACTAGTAACTATCAGACTTCTAGGTGTCCTTTTACTTCACTGAGTTACAGCATACTCATAGGCCCTTTTTTCTCCCAAATACACACACTTTACCCCCTGCTCATTTCTGATGAGGTTAGCTTATTAATCAATCATCTGCTGAAAGATCTTTCTGCCTCCTCCCTTGGACGGAAGTTGGCATTAGTTCGGGCTGATGTTCCTTTGCAGTTGTATTTCAGGAGGAGATTCAGCCATCCAAGTGCTAGCAGTTACAGGCGGACGTTGCTTCCATGATAAATAGCTAGATAAAACAGCCACTAAAAAATGAAATGCAAGAGAAGAAGCAAGCACCCCCTGTGCAAACCCTAGGCGGCCATTGTGAATTGTAAGGAACATAACATAGGAGGCTCTCAGTCCGCAAGAACAGAACCTATCTGGCATATCTCCATTCATCAGGAATATTGATGTGGATTTATCCCAAAGAAGAGTCCCAAGACACGATGTCTCTCTCATTTTTAATGTGATCCTTGAGACATTGCCCCCCGCCCCAAGACACCCCTGGACTACTGTCAGTAACATACTACAATAGCCTTATTTCCACACAAAAGTAAAACAATTTTCAACTTTGGAGCACAAACTTCACTGCCTCTCCCTGAGTTAGGAGGGAAAAGGAGAAAAAGAGATTGGAGACAACGTCGTGCTAATGGGGTTGGACGGTTACCAGATGAATGTCGGTGACCCAAATGACTAGTCCCGGATGTCAGAGTTCAACAAAGATTGTGGGACTTGGAAGATGATTAGAAACATAAGTCAGGGGGCAGCGCAATAGGTCATACTGGAATGAACAGGCAGATGCTAATCACAGATGAAAAGGTGAGGTCACCATATTCAATCTGAAGAATTTCTGGGCACTGTGCAGAACATAAGAATATCTGTTCTCCTTATACTGCTTTCAATNCTAGTTCCACACAAAAGTAAAACAATTTTCAACTTTGGAGCACAAACTTCACTGCCTCTCCCGGAGTTAGGAGGGAAAAGGAGAAAAAGAGATTGGAGACAACATCGTGCTAATGGGGTTGGACGGTTACCAGATGAATGTCGGTGACCCAAATGACTAGTCCCGGATGTCAGAGTTCAACAAAGATTGTGGGACTTGGAAGATGATTAGAAACGTAAGTCAGGGGGCAGCGCAATAGGTCATACTGGAATGAACAGGCAGATGCTAATCACAAATGAAAAGGTGAGGTCACCATATTCAATCTAAAGAATTTCTGGGCACTGTGCAGAACATAAGAATATCTGTTCTCCTTATACTGCTTTCAACGTCCAAAGACATGCATGGACCCACTTGAAAGGGATGTCCTGAATTCAAGCAAGGGGGAACTGGTAGCCTGTCGAAAGAGGTTGGCAAAAATCAATGATAATATATGCAGATACAGAGTGATCTTTTATACATAGATTACCTATTTTGCATAATTTATAGCTATAATTAGGTGGGTCTTCCCATTTACTGTCCATACATAACACAGAGTGTGTGTGAGTATACGTGACAGAGAAACATCTGTAGATCTAGGTATGAACATACTACCATATATTAAAACAAGGAAAAAATAATACAAAAATCAATTATAATCAATGTAATATAATCAACCTAATATATTTGCATACTGTATATCAACTTCCTTTGAAAGGCTCTCATTTTCCTTTTGTTTAATATCTGTAGGGGTTAGGTCAATGGAGAAAGGTATGCCTGTGTGTATATACACACACATTTGCAAATGCATTCATACACACCAGAGACCAGATTTTTAAAAACTTGCCACCTTAGATTGTAAGATCCTTGGGACAGGGACCAATTCCTTGCGATATGAATGTATAGTGACTAGCACAATGGGATGGGGTAATAATAAAGGATCATTTTTTGAAGCCACAACTTGCAGGCATTATCTTAACAATTCAGATGCCTACAGACCTGATTCTTGAGCAGATCAAATGATTTTCATTGTGTTACCAATCACTTCTAGGAGAAAGTTTGGGGCATAAAATGTGGAGGCCTAGTTAAGGCTGGTTTGAAAATTTGATCCTGTTTGTGTGAGTGACGACTGTGTATGTTCAGAATATTGACAGATTTAGATTATAGATAGTTATACACACACACAAGTAGAACAACTATCTGCTAGGTAGAGCTGTTCTTAAGAGAAACATCCAGAGTAATAGGAAAGGTCTTTGCACCCTTTGAAATGGTGATTATTAACTAGTTGCATTCAGTTTAATGGAGATAGCATGATTTCCTGGGATGTGTGTTGCCGGTTTCTAAACAGAAGGCTCCAAACTCAATTTTGTGGTGACTAGCTAGATGTGACTGGCTTACAAACTCAGCATGGAAGACAGGAAGCAAATTCAAGCCGCACCATTATTTTTTAAATATCAGAGGTTGATGACCCCTCACTGCAGTGGCCTCAGTGTGGCTGACCGCTGCGGAACAATTTAGTCTTGTTTCTGTCTCCAGGGTGATGAAGAGGTGCACAGCATGTGCTGTACTATGGATGGTGGTGCCAATCTGCAGGGAAGTTCGCAGCTTTCATAGGAAGATACGTATCTCTCCCCTGAAGTGAGGAAAGAGCTGTAAAGCGAGGCAGAGTGGAATCAATTTGGCAGACGATTGCAATTTTATCACTTTCCAGGGAACTCACTTTGCACAGACACAGTTTGCACAGGGCAATTTCCTCCTCTCTATCCATGCAGGTGTCCATCTTGCTATGGACAGGTTAAACCTTAACAGCTTAGTGTTTGCTCTCACTTCAGAAACCAAATCAGTATCTCCAAACACAAGTGACGCTCCTAGTGACAGCAGGGGCTGCGTTTTCTACGAGCTGCTTGGGGACTCAGACGCACGTCTGTAACCTCCATTTCTCTTGCTTTGTAGAAGAGGAGGTGTGTGTGAAAGTTACATGGGAGGAGATTCTTGGCAAAAAATAACTTTTAGGGAGACCTTTTAGCACTGGTTAATCAAGGAAAGAATCCAGGTACACTTAACATACAGGATCTGATCCTCAGCTGGTTTAAATTGACTTCAAGGGAGTTGTGTCAATTTATACCAGTTCAGGTTCTGATCCAGAGTCCCCATTTTCACAGCTATCAGTATGGCAGTCATGGGGGAACGCCACCTTTATGTTTCAGAAACATTTTTATCTGGATTTGGAAAAGATGATCCGGGGGGTTCAGGCACAAACCTAGGCATCTGGAGACCTGGGTTCATTTCCCTGCCACAGATTTCCTGTGCAAACTTTGGCAAGTCACTTATCCTCATTGTACAGATGGGAAAGTGAGGCACAGCACTTCCCTACCCCATAAGGATGTTGGGAGGACAAATGCATTACAGATTGGGAGGCGCTCCCATACTGGTGTAGTGGGGGCCAGAAAAATACCCCACATAGATAACATTCAAAGAGGTGCTCATGGATTGCTCCTGTAAAATTATGAAAAACATTTTCTTTAGAATCAATCCTGCCTAGACATCATGTGTCTTCCATTTTTTTCATCCCTCCTTTCTTTGGATACAGTTCATGAGAGTCAATAGCTACCCACCCTCACCAAGTGCCCACGCTACAATCTTTAGCATTACAAAATGGCCAAAGATAACTTAAATCTTTGCAAAAATTGAAGGAATGGAGGCCTCAGGCTGGAAAGGAATCTGGATGGGAACAGAAGAGATGGCTGCAACATTTCCACATTTTCCTGGGTGCAAACAGCTACCTATTAGTGTGCTTGGATGGCCAAGAGAAAAGGCTCAGGCACCACAAGGCATGAAATCTTTTGGGGACAAGAGACGAAATTGCTGCGTATGATGTTTGCAAAGGACACTGTGCCATTGCTACGCAGCACGAAGCCAGAAGCGCCATGTACTGCCATTCTGGGTGCTGGGAATTGCAAAAAACAGACACCAGCATGTCCTGTTTTGGACAGGTACGAATGATACCATCAAAGATAAGCTGTTTAAGTGTGAAATCCAGGAACCAAAATGCAAAACATCCACTGAAGTTACATGGGATTCCTGACCACCCTGTGCCCAATCTGAATGAAATGGAAAAGATCAATTGGTCGACAACTACACACTTGCGGGGGGGGGGGTTGTTTTTTGATTGTTAATTGCATAATACATAAAGCCACAACACTGTAAATCAGAGTTTGCTTGGCGATGGGCTTCCAAATAAGACTAGATCAGTGGGCCACAATGCACAAGCAGCTCATTGGGGTAATTCTCTTTGATATCAGTTAAAGCACACACGTCAAACCCTTACTATGCACAGGCAAGTGGGTTAGCAAAAGTGTCAGTGCAAATAGCAAAGGACCTGATTTTTTTTTTAAAGCGCAACACCCTGGTTAATTCAAGAGGTGCGTATTTAGCACTGTAAGGCTATCAAGGCACACATCCAGAGGTGAAAGTAAGCCGCTACGCCCCGGTACAGCGTACCAGCAAGAGCCGGTGCGCCGTACCGCGGCAGATCGGCTTCCCCTGGCGGCAATTTAAAGGGCCTGGGGCTCCGAGCAGTGGCTGGAGCCCTGGGCCCTTTAAATTGCCACCAGAGCCCTGCTGCCGGAGCCCTGGGGAAGCGGCGGCTATTTAAAGGGTCCGGGGCTCTGGCAGCCGCTACTGCCCCGGCCCTTAAAATAGCCGCCGGAGCCCCGCCACTGCCTCCCCAGGGCTCCAGTGGCGATTTAAAGGGCCCGGGGGAGTAGCGGCTACCGGAGCCCCGGACCCATTAAATCGTCCCCGGAGCCCTGCTGCTGGAGCCCTGGGGTAGTGGCAGCCGGGGGCTCCGGCGGCGATTTAAAGGGCCCGGGGCTCGGACACTGCTACCGCCCCAGGCCCTTTAACTTGCCGCCACAGCCCCACCGACACTACCCCAGGGCTCCGGCAGCAGGGCTCCGGGGACGATGTAAAGGGCCCGGGGCGGTAGCGGTAGCCGGAGCCCTGGGACATTTAAATCACCGCCTGAGCCCCCGGCTGCTGCTGCTACCCTGAGGCTCCAGCAGCAGGGCTCGGGTGGCGATTTAAAGGGCCCGGGGCTCCCACGGCCGCTACCCTCTGGGGCCCTTTAAATCGCCAGGGGCTCTGGCGGTGATTTAAAGGGCCAGGGGCTCCCGGCTGCCACTACTGCAGCTGAGCCCCATCCCTTTAAAGCTCCGCCCGAGGCCACGGCCCCGGGATAGCGGCGGCAGCCGGGAGCCCCCCCTGATGGTGATTTAAAGTGTCTGGGGCTCCCAGCTGCTGCTACCACAGCCCCAGCCCCGGGCCCTTTAAATCCTGATTTAAAGTGCCCGGGGATTTAAAGGCCCCACCTCTTCCGGTAGAGGTCACGCCTCTTCTGGTTGAGGCCCCGCCCCTTCCTAAGGACTCCGGAGTACTGGTAAGTCCTTTAAGTTACTTTCACCCCTGCACACATCAATACTTGATTAGGCTCACCAGTTGAAAGTCTCAAGAACAGAACAACAAAAATCTTAGCACTGACATCTAAGAAGCTTCTTGAGCCAAAGACTATTAAAGCTGGGGTAGTTACACAACAATCAGTAGCGGCGCCAGCTTTGCTGGCGCCCTAGGCGGCAGAAGGTCCCGCCCCCGAAATCCCGCCCCCAACAGCGGCGGCGGAAGGTCCCGCCCCCAAACTTGTACGGGCGGCGGGGGCGCAGGCGCCCCCAAAATAGCAGCGCCCTAGGTGACCGCCTAGGTCGCCTAATGGAAGCGCCGGCCCTGACAACAATGATATGCCAGGCAAATAAAACAGAAGGAATACTGTGACAATGCCAAAAAGCTGCCCCCGTGGCAAGAAACTGTTCGATTCCAAACATGAAACGGCTGGCAATCCTGTCAAGGTAACAGCTGTACAATTCATATCAAGGTCACAATTATGCCCAACTGCGAAAATTCTGTTTACATTGTTTGACAGGAAGTTGGGGGTTTTTTTGACCAAATGGATTTTTCGTGAAAAGTGTCTGCTTTCTGTGGAAAATGTTGATTTCTTGTTGAACTGGCTGCTCGAACACCAATGTTTTTGGTTGTGTTTTCAGCCAATACGCAAATGTTTTGGGCCAAACACCAAAACTTTCAACTCAGAGGTGTCAGAACATTCCATGTCAATGTTTTTGATCCAAATGAAGCATGTCAACATTCCAGAACTGAAAAGTTTCGTTTCAGCTCAGTTTGACATTGAACTGTCCTCCTCAGCCACGGTGGACCTCATAACCCCATTCTCCCTTACGGGCCAGGCTTCCTGGCCACACTAAGTCTGCCATGATGCACCAGCACTGACTTCCATGTTATGCACTGAGACACGTCAGCTAGAGGGAGCCCAGGTGCATCTGAGAGATGTAGTCTGACCAGGATGTTTGGCCCATAGAGGAGAATAGGGATAAGACACTTGAACTACAACACCCATGAGACACTGAGGCAGCTCAGGGAGAAACAGTTTAATATCGAACCAACCTGAAATGTTGCAATTCAATCCGACATCCCAAAGTATTTCGATTTGAATTGCCCCCACCTGAAATGAAATATTTAGTTCAGTTTTTCCCAGTTGAAACTTTTGCTTTTCAGCTGAAACTTGTTCGGTTTTTGACAAAAAAAGTTGAAATTTTCTGTAGAAATTTTTTGATAACACAATTTTTTTTAAAAATTGTCCACGTTTTCCATGGAAACCTCCACGCACCCATTTTCCTACCAGCTCTTGTCATAGCCACCACGGAGGGCAGCTTCTGCAGGATGAACAGAAGACATTTAAACAAACCAGGACACTGGCATTGTGTGTTTGAGTGCCAATCAGATACCACGAAGGTGATCAAATACAATGGTGATCAGTCTCCGGATAGTCAGAGATCCAGCATGCTATTGACAGTGTTCCTGTGCAGACGGAAGAATCATGTGCACCTAGCAAATGGCAACGCAAACACCAAGAACAGCAAACACAGGTTCCTCATATTGGAGCCATACCAGCAACCAACAGGCCACTGCTGAAGGCACTGTTTTGAGAAGACATCGTAAGCATGTTCTCAGAAAGCCTTTGAGATCACGGATGGCCGTTACTGACAGATTTCCAATATCCTGACCCTAAACGTCTCTATTTGCATTTTATGAATGGGCTGGATTAGTGCATGGCTGATTTTAGGTTTTATTTGTATTTACTTTGCCAAAAAAAGAGGGGGGGGGTGAGAAAAGAAGATTTTAACACTGAATTCTGCTATGTGACAGGAACAGACCCTCTCACTGAAAACCTTGGGTGAAGGAGAGGGAAAATTTGGCCCAGTCAGTCCATTTTAAAAAGGAATACTATTTTCACAAGCCTCCAGACAGAACATGAATAAAAGCTTAAAGTAGTCATTACAGCCGTTAATAGGAGTGCCAATAAACAGCAGCATTTCCATTATGGATCGCGTTTTTCAGGGGCTTATAACTCAGCCCTAGAAAGCTACTGTGGCCTAGCAAATTAGCCACAGAGAGGGAGCCAGGAGACGCAAGACGAAGTCCCGGCTTTATTGAAATCAATGGCAAAACTCACACTGAAGTCAAAGGAGCCCGGATTTCAGCCCTGCTGTCTGATCCTGCTTCTGGCTTTGAGTGACTATGGAGAAGTCCTTTAACTTCAGTAAACCTCCATAGGCAAAACGAGGAGAACAATACAGCTACGCTGCAATAAAACCCCCAGCACCGAGTCTCAGAGCCCGGGGCAATGGACTCGGGCTCATGGGGCTCGGGCTGCAGGGCTAAAAGTTGCAGTCTAGTAGCTTGGGCTCAGGCTAGAGCCCAGGCTCTGAAACCCATTCCCCCACCCCCCACCGAGTTTCAGAGCCCAGGCTCCAGCCCCCGAACGTCTACATTGCAGTTTTTAGCCCTGCAGCCCAAGACCCACAATCCTGAGTCAGCTGACCTGGGCCAGCCATGGCTGGGCTTCATGGAGTAGCTTCAGGAAGTCAGTTCAGTAGTAAATAAGTGCAAAGTCTGATGCCCAATCAATATGAGAGAGGAGCAGCATTCAGAATTCTGGGGTTCCCAGACCGGTGTTCATTTCTTCAAGCTGCGAGGCCTTTAAACAGCTGGCGTCACCACTACTTCCTCAGCCTGTTGTTATTATTTATTAGTCGCTCTCTGGTGGTACCCGGTCATGGAGCAGGACCCCATTGTGCTAGGCGCTGTACAAACACCGATCAGTTTCACACAAATCTCTTGTTTCATTTTTCATAAAGTTTCTGGGATTTCAGGGAAGATATGCAAAAACTCTAATTTTTGTCAAAAATCTTGGGTTTTGCAACTATTATTTCACCCCATCTATAAGTTCAGTTCTCTTTCCCCCCGCCCCCAAAAGCCTCTTGATGTTCTGACACTGACAATGGCTTTCCATACAGCCTGGCCCTTGTGACCTCACGGACTTCAGTGAGGCTTTGGCCGGAGCAAGCGTCCATCTACGTGGGGGAGGGATAGCTTAGTGGTTTGAGCATTGGCCTGTTAAGGGGGAGGGATAGCTCAGTGGTTTGAGCATTGGCCTGCTAAACCCAGGGTTGTGAGTTCAATCCTTGAAGGGGCCACTTAGGGATCTGGGGCAAAATTGGTCCTGCTAGTGAAGGCAGGGGGCTGGACTCGATGACCCTTCGGGGTCCCTTCCAGCTGTATGAGATAGGTATATCTCCATATATTATTATTATTACAGGTTTCAGAGTAATAGCCGTGTTAGTCTCAATCCGCAAAAAGAAACAGGAGTACTTATGCTACAATAAATTTGTTAGTCTCTAAGGTGCCACAAGTACTCCTATTATTATTACGTGGCTTCATTTGCAGAAGTGGGGCCTATAATTCTCTGCAAAATCAAGATAAGATACTAAGACAGGGATGACGAGGTTAGTGCTTCAGGGCACTCTGACAAAACATGGTGTAGAAAAATCCTGTACCTGGTTTTCGAATAGTTCCTTCGAACAGTTTAAACTATTGAGCAGCCAAATGATTTGATGCTTTGTAAGAGGCCCTTTGAGGTGGGTATGAGCTCAGCATGTTTCAAAGCCCCGGCAGAAATTTGCATTAGCTCGAGCCGAGCAAGTCTGGAATAAGGTTACATTTCCTCAGCACTCCTTTTACATGGCAAAACTGGAAGCATTTCGTTTGATGTAGAGGAAACACTTGGACAGATTTTAGCCATGTGGATTTACGTACAGAAAAGGGGGAGAGGGGAGACGGTGTAACACCGTCGCCGCCCATGTCTGAAAGATGAACATCATTGCTGTCGTCTGACTGCATTCCTGTCCTGTCCGAAAAGCCAACGTACCCAGCCAGGAAGAACTCTACCTTTCACGGGTTTTCAATGCACAACTGGTCGTGTCGTAGGCTTCCCTTTGAAACGAGGGCTCAGCAGCCTGGCTGGGCTGCAAAATGAAACGTCCTGGACTGTTCCTCTCAGGCCTGGCAGCAGGCGTCACAATCCACCTCCTTATAGTGGGCCCATTGAAAGCAGTTTTCAGCCAATTGACCTTCGCTGAGAGGTCAACTGACCCATAATTACAAAGCTGAACTTGTTACCAGCCCACCCCCTACACGCCACTTCATTCCCTCTTAAGCCTAGGGCACATCTCACCCTTAGTGCCTACAAGACAGTAGAAAACTAAGCAGCGAGAGCCAGGCATCGCCCCAGGTGGTACTAATCCACGATAGCCTTTATCAATGCTGGGGCCAATGCTTTGCCCACACCCTGCTTGGGGCAGGGAGGCACTGTCCCACAATGCCAGATCACCACTATGTGGCCAAAGCCAAAGATCCTGGGAGGCCACACAGGTGTATCAGGGTCCTTACCAGCCTATGCCGATTAAGGTTCTGATGCTGCAAACATTCATGCACCCACTTAATTCTACTCCTGCAGGCAGTGCCCTTACCTTCAACAGGGGTAGAGAGAGGCTCAGGGCCAGGTGCAGAGAAGGTGGCACACAGCTGCTGCCCCAGCAGTCCCTCACGGCTGAAAATGGTACTGCAGCAGCCCTGCCTCCGTGTCTTCTCCAGCTCGCTGTGGCCACAGGCCTGGCCTGGCCTCATAACAGAGCTCCACCCCTTTTGGGGCTTCAGAGTCTTTCACTGAACCAAAAATAGCAAAACAATCAAATCTGCAGCCCAGCCAGGCTCAGCTGTTAGCTCCCTTCTTTACAGGCTAGCCCCAGCTGCAAGAAACTATCCCAGCACCAACCCGTCTCCTGAGCTTCAAACTCACTGTCCAAAGGGTAGCACCATCACCCCCTATGCAGGGTTTCAGGTGGGCTGTAGTCCCTGATGGGTTCTTATCTTAGGCTGCTTGCCACTTAGGCTGTTCTTATCTCCACTTAGGCTGCTTGTTCTGTGACTACAGAACAGCCCACTGCCCCCCACCAGCCCTCAGTTGCTGGGTTTGCCTCCTTTTAAGTCCTCCCCTGGCCAGGTGTAGCAGGCAGGGGTAATTGAACAGGAATGACAGGCCCAAAGCCGCTGGCCCTTAAAGGAACAGGCCACCCTGTTACAGGGGTGCTCAAGGCCAGATATAGTGAGATGCTCAGGGCCAAGATCAGGGTCAGGTGTAGAGAGGGGATCAGGACTGGGTGTCGGGGCTGCTCATACTCAGGTACTTGCAGGATTCAGGGACTCCTGCCACAGTAACAAATGAGATCTACACGCAGGAATTCATTACTAGAGCCGGCTGCTAATTTTCCAGCGTATTGTTTTTCCAACAGAAAATGCTTTTTGGCTGAAATTGAAACTTATTGTGAAAATGTTAATTTCAGTGAAATTTAGTTTCAGGAAAAAGTTGGAATGGAACATTTTGGTATTCCGTTTTGAAATGACTTTTCCGTACTTTTACTTTGTCCTGTATAACCTTTTAACAAATGCAAAAGTCAAAATCAGAACGAAATGTTTCTGTTTTACAGAAATGAAAGACTCAGAATGCTCAACCCAAAAGGTTTCCTTTCGTTTTGTTTCCCGACTTTCATTTCGTGGGGAATTTGGACATGTTTTGGTTTCGTTCCATTGCAGAACGCTGATTTGGGAAGCTCCCTGTTCAGCCTGTAAAGCGAGCGCCCGGTCTAAGAAAAGCCGGATGCATTTAATAGATTCACATTTTTAATGTGGTTCCAGACAAGGACAGACTCCCCTCCCCGCCCCCACCACTCCGTCTAAAGGAAGACGAAGCTCTCCTTTGCAGATGCCTCCAGTTTTGGGTAGCTGAATGACATTAGCATTTGGCTGAACACTCTGTGTGTGCATGTGACTCCAGTTCCTTTTAGTCTGTCTGGGGGAAGGGAGAAAGGGCTTGAATAGGTGCCCCTTAGAGGCCCGGCGGAAGCCAACACACTCCCAGAGATCAAAGCCCCAGGCCCAGAACAGAGAGCGGCAGTGCTGCTTCCACCCGATCACTCTGTCAATGACAGTGGCCATTCATCGGCAGATCACGCCCTGTCACTGTTTGTGTCAAACCACCACCGCCACCATCACCACCACTCCTTCTCGGGGAACGGGGGGGGGGATTCATTATCCATTAATGAGCTCTTCACAGCCCTGATCCCTGAGGCAAACACTGCTCCATTCATAAAAACTCCCAGTGGCTGGCCAAGGGGGACCAAACGCAGCCATTTCACAGCCCGCGCACCATCTTGCTCCAGGATTTGTAACAGTTGTGAATGACAGACACTGAGACAGAGGAAGTGAGGCAGACAGACAGACAGGCAGGGGAGGAGAGACAGACACACAGACGCTAGCCTCTCTAGCCTCCCTGAGCTTTGAAAAGGAAACAACGAGCAAAATCAGAGAGCGGCTGCACATGCTGCCATGTGGAGGCTGAGAGAGACCCCACACTTTTAATTGACTCATATTAAGGGCTCCACGCTCAGAGCACCTCTGCCCCTGTCGTTCAATGCAACACGGCAGTAAAATATGTCGTCTGCAGTGGCATGGTAGCCGTGTTGGTCCCAGGTTATGGGAGAGACAAGGTGAGCTGGTATCTCTGGCTGGACCAACTTCTGCTGGTGGAAGGGAGAAGCTTTCAGAGACCTGCCCAGACCTGAAGAAGAGCTCGGTGCAGCCCCAAAGCTTGTCCCTTCCACCAGAAGAAGCTGGTCCAATAAAAGATATTAACCTCACCCACCTCGTCTCTCTCAGTGCAATATGCGGTGTCTATATCCAGTCTCTGTCCCTCCAGCGCTTTACAAAATAAGGGCCAGATCCTGCAGCTGGATTTGCACAGCGAGCCCACTGAGTCTGCATTGATCCTAATAATCAAACTAGACATGGGGGTTGCTTTATCCACCACTGAAATGCAGCCACCTCTGAGGTGAAACATGGCAACTGTAGCACTTAGGAGTCCCAGTCCTGGACCGGGACCCCATTGGGCTAGGTGCTGTACAAACAGATCACCCCTGCCCCAAAGAGCGTGCCATCTGAACGTAAGCCAAGAAACAGCCGGTGGCAGGGCCTAGGGCGCTACTATTTGGGGGGCGCTGGCACCCCGGTCGTCAGCGGAATTTTGGGGGTGGGACCTTCCGCTGCCGCTGTCGGGGGCAGCATTTCGGGGGCGGGACCTTCCGCCGCCTAGGGTGCCGAAAAAGCTGGTGGCGCTCCTGGCCGGTGGATACAGACAGGCAGACGGGGGAGTACCAGGAAACAAAGAGATCATGTTGATCAGCACAACAGTGCAGGAGCTGCCTAGCCATTGCCAAGTGTTTTGGGTACCACTCCAGACAGCTGTAGAACAGCTGCTGCTGCCTTTACATGAGGGTCAGGATGGAAAGTGTCCCAGGAAGGCCCACTGGCTTGTGGCATGCAGACAACTGCAGATATGCCGGCAGCCAGACCACCTTGTGCTGTGGTCCCGTCAGCTCTCACCAGCAAGGCAGGATTTCGCTGAGTCACGTCTTGCCTGGGCCTCATCCAGCACCCACTGCAGTCCCTGGAAAGACCCTCATTAACTGTTGTGGGCATTGACTCAAGCCCATAGGCCTATCATGGAGGCGATCAGCTGCAGCTTGAACTTACTTCGCTGAGCTGTGTAACAGGACAGCTTGCTCTCCAAGGGCAGGAGGGCCTGGGCTAGCCAACCTTGAAAGAGGCACACCTGAGAAGAATCAGGTGATTCCCTTATAAGTTGGATTTTTTTTCCCCCACTCTTTATTTTTTCCATTTGCTACTCTGACACTTTTCAAAACTTCTCATGCTTTGGCAAAGTTAGAGAAGCAGCGTTTCATTTTTCCTCTGGCCGCTCTCCAGCTCTTCCAAAGAGGAGGAAGTTTTGGAAGGTTACAGAGTGGAAAAATGAAAAAAAAAAAAAAAAAGTTAAAATTAAAATTAAAAATGAGCAACAGAAAATAATTCCTGGATTTCATTCATTCTACTGTCTGGGAGAAAGGGGAAAAACCAAAAATGTGAAATATTTTAATGTACATCTACTAACCATCACTCTTATAAATGGACTTCATAGCAAAAAACAACAACAACAACTGGAGAGAACTTGATAACAAAGAACTTAATGACAATGTACATCCTCACACAACCTGAAGCTACAATACAACAAAGACAACAATCATATTCCACTGATTGAATGATAGGCACCAGGTATGGGATAAATCCTCTTGGAAAACACTGGGAAAATATAATCTAATGATTGGCAACCATGGAAAGAAGCTGATCTATTACACGCAGGAGATTTGTACAAATAAATCATTTAATGTCATTTGTCCAAATTTAAGGAAACAGCTAATTTCAGAAGGAAGGAGATAGTTGGACTTTGTCCTTTGGCTCAAGTGGCAGAAGATCATACTTTAATTCTACGGCCTGTGTTGTGCACGAGGTATAATAATATATGGAGATATACCTATCTCATAGAGCTGGAAGGGACCCTGAAGGGTCATTGAGTCCAGCCCCCTGCCTTTGCTAGCAGGACCAATTCTGCCCCAGATCCCTAAGTGGCCCCCTCAAGGATTGAACTCACAACCCTGGGTTTAGCAGGCCAATGCTCAAACCACTGAGCTATCCCTCCCCCCCAATGGTGAAACTTGACAATCACAATGGTCCCTCCTGGCCTTCAGATCTATCAATCTCTAATGCAACCCCACAGTGCATACAATGCAACTCCTGGAATGTGCCTATACAGCGCCTCAACCGATCTGTAATGTAGATGGGAGAGACTTTAAATGTTAATTCCATCAGAAAGCAGCAGGATAAAATCCTACAAGTGCTTCATAGTTCAGCTAGGGAATCGAGACTAGATTGCTGACACTGACTGGTGTTGGAGATGACAAGCATCCAGCCTGGATAACAGGTCTGTCCTGTGCCTAGCACTCATTGACAGGGCAGAGCAGGGATTCACTGGTGTGCACTAGCTGCTTTCCACAGCTCCAGGGACACTGGGTAACTATGAACACAGCTAAATGGTCAGTTAAGCCAGCTTTAATGACTATTTTGCCTCATTGGAACGGCTCACAGCAGCCAGAGCATACTGGTGAATCTGGCCCAAGTGCTACTAATACTTTAAATACTTTCCACCCTTTAACAGCAACCCTATATCAGTGTAATTCCATGGAGTCCGCCGGAGTTACACCAATGTAAAAATGGTGTAACAGAGTGGAAAATCAAGCCCATAAAGGCAACAGCAGGAAGTGTAATATCTTGTTCCAGCATTTTAGCTTGCGTGGTTTCTCTGAAATAATTCCAGCAAGCAGTGGATTGCATTAGAAATACCATACATGGAGTCATTATTGTGATGTAGACAGTAAAGTCCAAATCAAACCATGTTAAAGGCTGTTCTCAATGTATGGATGTAGATATAGTTGCTTTTGGGGAATGGATACATTGATTGAACAATCATCTCATAGTATTTTGAGACATTTGGAAAGAATTCCTGAAATCAAAGAACTATTTAAATGAGGGAGGAATTTAAATCAGTGCCCACAGAGCCTGCAAAATCTTAATCTCATTAAAATCAACAGAAATACTTTCATGAGTAAAGAATACGCATGTGAGTAAAGATTTGCTGGGCTGGACCTGCTAATTGTATAAGTAGATTCCAAACATCCATTGTTTCTCATGTTCTTCTTTACTCTCACATCGCTGGTTACATGTAGATTCCAAACCGTTTAATTTCTATGTGTATTTTTTCCATTCCTTTTTTGCCGTATGTCTTTGGGTTTTAGGTTTGTGTGTGTGAGAGAGTATATATATAAATTAATAATTTGCAAGCTATACAACATTGCTCACATATGATGAACAAAACTTGAATCGCTGTCTGGGAAACCTAAACTCCACTCAACCCCTTCTGAACCCAGCGTACCAGTGCTGTCACTGAGTGTTGTCAGGCACTCTAGTTGAGCACACCTCTACTATCACATGTTAAAATTTCCATCAGCGAATGATTTTTTCTCTCCATAGCCTTCTGCATTTTCCCACTCAGTCTTTTGACAGCTTCCCTCACCATTTATGTCCTCACAGGCTACGTTCCTCAGTGAATTCTTTCAATAGATACCTATGCACGGAAATGCTGAATATCAGGTGTCCACCTACAAGGATACCTTTAGCCCAGAGCATATAATATCTGGTCCTGGTATAAACAGAGCTATGCCGATTTGCACCAGCTGAAGATCTGGTCCATAGTCTTTGGCTTCTGAGCTAGACTGCACCATTTTGCTGACCGGAACAGCCTGCGTGTCTTTTCCATCACAAAATCCTTTCCAACAATTAACATTAATTGCCAGCAATATGACAAGGTCTTAAATGAGTCTTTTCCAGCTTGACTAGAACCTACAAGTCTCCCAAAGACCAAACCCTTATTTTCTCCATGAAATCGACCTGAGCAAATCTAGAGGGAAAACCCTGCTGAGGCACCAGCCATGTGGTGCCATGGCTTTTCTCACCTCAGTGGTGAGGACAAGAAGCGGTTTTGCCCCAGCTGCTCTCTATATTACACGTGGCAAGTAACCATTGTCAGTGATATTCCTTTGTGAGCCCCCTAATATCTGATTGGTATTTGGATCCCGGAATATAAATGTGATCTAATTTCAAATGACTCTAGGAAACCCGGGCAGACACCACCTTCCCTGGGCACATGTGAGAAGGGAAAGAGGAACCTTCTCAGAGCAGCTCCCCTTCCCTCCTTTGGTCCACGTGCAGAAGGGAGAAGAAGATTTCTAGTCTCTTGACCTCAAAGAAGCCTCCTCACTCGCCAGGGAAACCAAGAGGAGACACGTTTTGTGTTTATAAAGCTTGGGAAGCAGTTGCCCGAAATAGCCCTCTACCAGGACAAGAGAATCAGGCTGTGGCCTCGACAGCCTTTCCTTCCCCCACCAACTGGCTCCCTCCACCTCCCATGGATAGAGCTCCTCGTGCACCGAACGGCCCTGCTCCTGCCTGCGTCTCAGCCCTCGCCTCTGGCTCTTCCCATTCTGGCCACTCTTCAAGCCTCCCCCACCCCCATGTGCTGGAGTTGTCTCCTTCCTCCAGCACCCCTCGCATCCTTGTTCTTCCCCTCCCAACCCCTCCTCCTTCAGCTAGCTCCCAGCCACCAGCCTCCTCTCCTTTCCCATCAGCTCCCCTTCTCTTGCCCTACCTCATTCCCAAATGAAAAATAACAGTAAAGAGCAGAGAGGGAAGGAGAGACACTCACACGCTGCACGCGCGACATTGCCGCCCCAGTGACACAGCGCTAGCATTGCACCAGAGCACCCGGCATGCAGGGCTCCCACTCCTCCTGGCCTTACCAGGACACCCGGCTTCTGAACAGCTTTATCTGTCCTCACCCAGGCCGGTCCCTCTCTCCTTTGCTGGCTTTTACCATGGTTCGTTTGTTTGCCCTTTGCCCTGCTGGGGAGAGCTTATTCCCTGGAGCAGCGCCATCGAAGAGTGGCACTGCTCGTGGGAGTAAATGCTCCTCAGAGTGAGTAAGGGCTGCACTTTGTAAGATTTTCATCCTTCGGGGCAGGAGCTACATCTTCTCTCCAGTGTCATGAATACTTCGGGCACTGGCGAAATATTAATGGGCTAGATCCACAGCTGGTGTACGTCAACAGAGCCCTACTCAATGGGGCTGCACTAATTTACAGCGGGGGGGGGCTGGCCCGAGAAAATCATAATTATTGTTATCACGTGGGTCAGTAAGTGGGAGAATGTTCCAAGTGGACTGCCTGGAGCATAGGCAGCAAAAGAGAAGCAGGAGAAGATAAATAAAGCAGCAGATTTTTCTCCCCGTGGCAGACAGACAAAGCAGTGTGCAGCCAGAGATGAGACCCCGCTGGATGGGTAAGTACACTAAAGAGCTGTAGGCCAGACCCCCAGCTGGTGAGGGAGCTATGGACAATATGCTCCAGGCTGAAACCAATGACGCTCTTCTTAGGAGGTGACCTAGGTAAAAGCCAGGGGAGCTGGATGAGTGGCTACAAATGTGGGGTGATCCCTTCTGATAACCTCAGAAAGAAGAGTTCAAATAGCCCTGCGCTCAGCAATGACACACTGTGATGGAAGCACTTGGTGGAATGATCCTTGAGGGGGCCATTTAGGGATCTGGGGCAAAAATCTGTCTGGGGATTGGTCCTCCTTTGAGCAGGGGGGTTGGACTAGATGATCTCCTGAAGTCCCTTCCAACCTTGGTATTCTATGATTCTAATGCAGATTTCCATCCCCCGGCCCGTTCCCCTCCCCCAGCACTGCGCAGTCCTGCCCGCGGCAAGGCCGCTTCCTGCCCACCATGCGCTAACTGTGGCGGAGACATGCCCACCGCTCTGCCTGGACGTTACAGCAGCTGGTGGCCGTTGTCCTGCCGGGAGGACGTGATCCATGCGCCCGGAAGGAGGGAAACCCGGCCCTACCCATTACAGGGCCTTGATGCAGTGCTGCTCTCGTTGCACTTGGCCTTGAGCACATCCTTGGGGCAGAAGGGGTCACTGGTAACATTGGCTTTGTCCCGTCTCTGTAACAGGATACCGTTATTAATTAATATTCACAAGGTGCTTGGAAAAAAACGTCAAGAGCCGGGGCCCCGGTTTTCAAACTCGGGTGCCTTCAATGAGTTGCACAGATCTGAACTGAGGCAGCTAAATAAAAGCAGCCTCGGCGGGACCGAGAACCTCAGGCCGTGGCGCAGACCCCCTCCCTTCTAGTTTTAGCCAGCTAGCTAGAGTGCAACTAGCACCTGTACATCTCACGTCTCCGGCAGCAATGGAGACACACCCCTAGTTTTCTCTGTTATCTCTGCTACTGCTGCAGGTTTTCCTTCCAAACAGGAGCACGTGGCCCACAGCTTCGAAGAGGGGCGAGCAGAAGCACAGGAAAGGTGTTTTTCAACCGGCTGGCTCTGCAATAGTGACATCTGCACCGTCAACGTCAGCGGATGGCAACGCCACAGTGTAAGGGCTGGCAAGGATGGAACAAAGCAAACGGCGCAAGTAAAGGTTGCTTCTCCTGCTGGTTTCAATTCCCAAAATGCCCCCAACCGCGGAGAAGACTCTACACTGAGGAATTAGAAACATGGTTTACGCAGCTGTTCTGTGGGGGGTATTTAAATGCAGCCAGACCTCCTCTGCAGCCCGAAGAGGTGGGTGGTAGCAAACACACGCTTCCTACCCAGTGCTTAATTTATGACGGTGGGGTTGACTCTTCTCGCATTTCCAGGCAGACTGGTGACCAGAGCTGAGCAGGGCGATGTATTTGGCGCATTTCGCCCTTTGTTCGGTCTGCGGACAGACGGCGTTCCCACCGATTGGTTCATTCTCTGAAATTCCTCAGTGGCTACTCCATGCAAACAGGTTTTAGGCGGTGGGTTCCTCACCAAGCTTGCATTTCCAGAATGGCCTCCCGGCAGCTGAGATTCACCATTGGAACTGGCTACATACGGGAGGTCACACAGGGAGTCTCCCAATTCAGCACCCGGTGGAGTCAGTGGGAAGAGAGGGGACTGGACTGGTCCCTGCATGAACAGAGCTCACAGGCCTTGCATTTTGCTCTCAATTCCCCACTATTGCTCTGCCTCTACAGTAGTTCCACCTGTGTGAGCTATGGTGGGAGGGAGAGTGTAAACATGCCTACGCCCAGGCCCCTCTAACAATCCCACCAGGCACCTCTCTGCATCTTTAGGCATCTCAATACCATTAAAAATCTGCCCTGTAGGGGTTAAAATGTCGACCCGGCTGCTCCCACTGTTGCCACCACGTTGATGAGAAACGTTAGTGCCTTGGAATCAGATGTCTGATGCAAAGACTCACGGCTAGAAATTCACTTCCTGCTAACGTCTTGCAGTTCTTGCTTCAGACACACCACTCCTGCCCACAAACCTGCTCACTGACCCAGTCACACGGAGCAGGACAGGGGCACATACACAGACAAGGAGAGCTGGTGAACTCTTCTGAGGGCTGCTTGCAAATCCTTCTCTGCTCCAGCCGGGACCACTCCTCCATGCCAGTGTCAAAGAAGTCAGTTCTCCCTCCTGACCGGCACGCCAGGGATTGAACCAGGGAGCCCTGGAGCCAAAACCATACACTGCTACAGTCTGAGCTCAAGAGCTCCTCTCTGGAATGGTGTAGGGGGGACATACACTCACCAATGACATCATCTCGCTTTTCCTGTTTACAGGGGCCTGCCTGGGACCTTTGCCCACCTGCACCCACCCTTTTTACAGCCTTCCTTGCCTCTGGAGAGGCAAATCATCTTAAAGGGACATTGCAAATTTCAGGCTCGATCCTGCAGAATTTACTAAGGAAAAGACTCCCATCCAGGTTGGAATTTGGGGTGTGCTTGGGTAAGCGCAGCAGGGCGGAGCCGTTCCTTCCCCAGGTGAATAACGGCACCACCTGGGAGTGTTCGTCCTGAAACGGTTTTCAAAATCACAAGTGCTTCCGTCCAGGTAGGTTTGTTTGCTCTGCGCACATCACTCAGCTCGGCCAATGGGAACAGGCTCGCCAAACCTAAATCGTGGTGCATAGCCGTTTTCACTTGCAGGTCTCATGCACTAGCCAGCCCAGTGGTGCAAAGAGCCAGTGACAAGCCAGGGTTAAAGAAAAGGAAAGCTCCCCCTCCCCGGAGCGTCCCTTCAGCCTTGACTGTGAGCTGAAACCCCACCAAACAGCACACTCTGCAGTGGGAGCAGCAACAGGAGCTAGTGCCTGGCTGGGGGATTTCTGGGGCTCCCAGCCACACTGCCAGGAGGGGTAGCAACAGCACCACCTGATGGGAGACGCAGAGGCGTCCCAGCTCAGAGCCCTCTCTTTGCCGCCTCTGTAGGGAGCCGTGCCCCTCCTGCTGGCCAGGAGAGACGGACAGAGAAATCCTGGAGGAGAGAGAGAGGTTGCATCAAATCTCTCTGTTACAAACACGTATTTAAACCTCTTCTCGCCTGCAGTGTCTGCCGGGTGAGTTCAATGACTGCCAAGGCAGAGCGCCAGCCCCCATTTGGAGTTTTGTTACAAAATCTCATCACTTACAGCACTGGGCTTGTGGGGCCCTCCAGGGACGTGACCCTGTTGAGCTATACACACACACAATCACACGTTACACACCACACACCCACACTGCATGCATACACATGCACACACTCACGCTGCATGCACGCGCACTGCACAAACACACACGCCGAACACCATGTACAGGCACCCTACACGTACATTGTGTACAGTGCCCATTGCACAAACACTGCATGCACTGTGCAAACGCACACGCTAAACACCGTGTGCAGGCATGCTGCACAAACACACTGCCAACAGTACACATGCACCCTGCACAAATGCGCACCCATTGCACAAACACATGTAATGCATACAGTATGTCTGTGCCCGGCACAAACACACGCAGAGGACAACTGTACACACACACACCCATTGCATACACACTACACACATTCATTTCCTTGGGTGGATGTAAGTCTGCTTGGGGACACAACCTCCTTTCTCATACATTTTGTCTTTTTCCCCTATTCTCTCCTGTAGCTTTGTCCTGTCATCACAAGACAACGTAACACTGCACCACCAAAAGAAAAACTGAACATGAGGACAGCAGCCAGAACTGGAGAACTCCCCCTCCTCATCTGATCTATGTTCACCCCTGGGAAAGTTTAAATCCAAACAGAAGAGTCTCTTCATTTCAAAACCGAGTAGTGATCTTGGGAGCCTCCATTTTTGGGTGTCCCATTTGAGATGCTGCTTTTCAGAGGACCCTTTACGATGGCTCAGGCTGGGCACTCAGGAACTGAGCCACCACAAACCCCTAGTCATTTCTGAAAATGTAGGCGACTTTTAATGGAATAAAACAATTGCTTTGAATAGGGATATTTGTAAAAACCTGTCTTTAAAATGTAACCTAACCTACTTGTGGGTCCCACGCTCACTGCCTGCTCCCCTCTATGGCCTTCTTTCAGCTGAATGGAATTCATTAGAAGACGATAAAATAAGATCATTCTCCATCCTCCCACCCATCTGCTCAACATGCATCGCTCAGGCTTCCCACTATGCGCAGGGAAAATCCGAACGAAGCAACCGAAGGTAGAGAGGGGAATCTGAAAACAAAACAGCAACCGTGCCCAACGGCGTCTGCCTATTTAAACTTAGAAAGCCGATCGCATCTCTCTTTAGTAAGCCAGTGTCTAGCTACTGTGTAGACTGCTCCTTGTGTCAGTCCCCAGTAGTATGTCCTTTAACTATAAGTGAAAGCAACCGATCCCCCACTAAGGCACATCTGCTCCAAGTCTACTTTACAATGCGGGAGGGGGAATGGCACCTTCAGCTGTATAAGCCAATAAAGATGGTCTGATTTGGTTTGCCCCTGTTGCTATTAGGCTAGCAACCCACTGGGTTAAAGACTGGTGACAGCTGCTAAAAAAAATGTCCAGACCGAGAGGAACAAAAAAGGCAATGAATCCTACTGAGTGCTGGATGCAGCTTGCAGAGCTGAAGAGCGAACCCATTCCATTTCACTGTCCCACTCAGACAGAAGCCTAGATCAATTTACAATGGTTACCTAGTCAGGGGCTCTACTTGTCAGAGATCTATATACAGACAGGCCCCTCCCTCAATATCGAGAGAGACATGTCAAAAAACTAAGTCACGAGAACGTTAACCATGTAGCGTCGAGCTCACAAAAGTCAGGAAATGGCAAAGTTAACTCTGCCCCCTTGTGCATATATATTACGATACAGTCCATCATTAAACCATCACATTTTCCTCTCCTTGAAATAATACAATATAATATGATTCCATTTCCCTAGAGTCTCCAATACAAAAGTGGGGCTTCTTTGTACTACTCGGAGTGCATTTGGAGTGCTTAACTGTGCACAGGTGACAATCGCTTAGTGGGGGGAGAAGGGTGTTAATGGAATTTACTGGGAGGAAGGGGGGATTAAGACAGCAAAAAGAAATTCCATAATGTGGAACCATTTAGCTAGACACTTACCAGAGCACCCTGTCTACCCCACGTAACAAGTCTGCAGGAGGGAGCCCGTTAGCTGGCCAGCTTCAGTGGGCAGCTGAAGATAGCAGTACTGCTATTGCAGATTGGCGTATTGGGGATGGGTAGCCTTCGGGGTTTGAGCCTTTCACATTCACATTCTCAATCTTTTCTCTGCAGCTATGAGGGCTTACTTCTTATAAATGAAATCTGAGATTCTCCTGTGGAGCTGGGGCTTTAGGAGACATTTAGGAAACTATTGTGATACCTCTGTGAGAGTTTGCAACATTGAGATTGCCTCTCTGCCAAACTTTAGGGACTATGCAGCTTTTCCCTTAATGCATTGCAGAAAAGATTAGCTCAAAGTTTTAAAAAATCACCTTTCAGCACAGATCAACCCTGTAAAATGTCGGCCCAAAAGGAGGACGTTTTGGAAAGTTACAAGTGACTGGAAACAGGGCTGTAGGATGGAGTTTCTATATTTTCTGTCCCGGTTCCCATACTGCTCTTATCACCACGGTAGATGGTTATACATCTTTAATTAACTACAGAGTTTGCTACTGCTCCTACTATAATGCCAACATTTATTTGTATAGTTATGGCCTGATTTTCAAAAAGTCAAGTGTGCAACTGCACATCTAATTAATGTGCACACCTACTGCAACTGCATGTACAAACCGAGTCTTTGCACCCCTGCAGCCAGCCACAGTCTGAGTGAAATCTAGGCCCCACAGAGGTCAATGGGAGTTTTGCAATTGACTTCCATGGTCCCAGGATTTAAACGGCCCTCTGCACCTGACCGCTTTGTGTAGCCCTGGGAACGGCCACGCACACTCGTTGTTTGGACTTAGACTGGCACTCCGGGNACCATGTAGCGTCGAGCTCACAAAAGTCAGGAAATGGCAAAGTTAACTCTGCCCCCTTGTGCATATATATTACGATACAGTCCATCATTAAACCATCACATTTTCCTCTCCTTGAAATAATACAATATAATATGATTCCATTTCCCTAGAGTCTCCAATACAAAAGTGGGGCTTCTTTGTACTACTCGGAGTGCATTTGGAGTGCTTAACTGTGCACAGGTGACAATCGCTTAGTGGGGGGAGAAGGGTGTTAATGGAATTTACTGGGAGGAAGGGGGGATTAAGACAGAAAAAAGAAATTCCATAATGTGGAACCATTTCGCTAGACACTTACCAGAGCACCCTGTCTACCCCACGTAACAAGTCTGCAGGAGGGAGCCCGTTAGCTGGCCAGCTTCAGTGGGCAGCTGAAGATAGCAGTACTGCTATTGCAGATTGGCGTATTGGGGATGGGTAGCCTTCGGGGTTTGAGCCTTTCACATTCACATTCTCAATCTTTTCTCTGCAGCTATGAGGGCTTACTTCTTATAAATGAAATCTGAGATTCTCCTGTGGAGCTGGGGCTTTAGGAGACATTTAGGAAACTATTGTGATACCTCTGTGAGAGTTTGCAACATTGAGATTGCCTCTCTGCCAAACTTTAGGGACTATGCAGCTTTTCCCTTAATGCATTGCAGAAAAGATTAGCTCAAAGTTTTAAAAAATCACCTTTCAGCACAGATCAACCCTGTAAAATGTCGGCCCAAAAGGAGAACGTTTTGGAAAGTTACAAGTGACTGGAAACAGGGCTGTAGGATGGAGTTTCTATATTTTCTGTCCCGGTTCCCATACTGCTCTTATCACCACGGTAGATGGTTATACATCTTTAATTAACTACAGAGTTTGCTACTGCTCCTACTATAATGCCAACATTTATTTGTATAGTTATGGCCTGATTTTCAAAAAGTCAAGTGTGCAACTGCACATCTAATTAATGTGCACACCTACTGCAACTGCATGTACAAACCGAGTCTTTGCACCCCTGCAGCCAGCCACAGTCTGAGTGAAATCTAGGCCCCACAGAGTTCAATGGGAGGTTTGCAATTGACTTCCATGGTCCCAGGATTTAAACGGCCCTCTGCACCTGACCGCTTTGTGCAGCCCTGGGAACAGCCACGCACACTTGTTGTTTGGACTTAGACTGGCACTCCGGGCTGTTTAAAAGTCAGGCTCGTTTTCTGTGTGTACATACAAAGAGTGGGATGAATTGAACAGGAGAATAACTGACTTAAATATCCTGTCAGGCTATTTGTGAGGCTCAAGGCCACCGAGAAAACATTGTGTTTTCCCTTCCTGCCTCGGGGTGGTGTGTGTGTGTGTGTGTGTGTGTGTGTGTGTGTGTGTGTGTGTGTGTGTGTGTGTGTGTGTGTGTGTGTGTGTAAAAAAGTAAAGGGGAGAGGGATAGCTCAGTGGTTTGGTTCCCCTTTGAGCAAGGGGTTGGACTAGATGACCTCCTGAGGTCCCTTCCAACCCTGATATTCTGCACATGGGCAGGCACATGTCTGGCAGAACAGGCCTCCTCGTCAAGAGCAGCAGTGTCTGCACTTTGTGACCACCGTTGCACAAAAGCAACAACTGTAGTAGTTTAAGCAGCAGGGATGGCAACAAATGGACAGAAAGAAAACAAACTAAGGCCTCAATCCTCCAACCATTGCCACGGGCGAGTAATTTACACACATGAAAAGTCCCAGTGAAGTCACTCTCATACAACAATGTCTACAGGATCAGGCCCTAAACTTGCCCCAGGGTTAAAATTGTCCCACTCCTTTGATTATAATAGGTGGGTGTGGCTGGCATGTTCTCCCAATGATATTTCCTAGCCTCTGGAACTCCTGTGGTTAGATAATAAGAAACATCCTTTACATCCCTTCAAGGATGATTTAGTTGGGGATTGGTCCTGCTCTGAGCAGGGAGTTGGACTAGATGACTTCCTGAGGTCCCTTCCAACCCTGATATTCTGTGATTCTAAGGAAAGAGCCAGTTATAATTTAAGGCATCTTTAAAAAACTCAAACTCCGAATATCCCGTCCTTTGTCCTAAATTATCCTTATTTTTAAAGGTAATGCAGCGTGTTCATCAAAGCGACATCCAGGTTGCATAGTAACATTTAACTATGAACCTTAAGAAGAATGCAAAAACTACAGGAAATGCTCCGTAGAAAGCAAAATCAAGCCATCTTCAGTGCAGCCTTCGCTGTCAAAAATCCCACTGATGTCAATGGGAGCTGGGGAAGTGCTGGAGAAAGGAAACTGTTCCTATAAACCATCCAGATCTCGGACGAGTCTAACCCACCTCGTTTGTATTTTATTTTTTAACAAGGTGCAGTGTTGTGCCATCATAATAATGTATCTTGCCATTTCCACTGATGGGCGGGAAGCTTTCTTAGTTCAGTTTTGTTCTTAAGGCATTGATAAAATACAACGCATCCCAAGTGGTTGATAATATATGAATACTGGCATGGCACCTAACCACGGGACCAATCCTGCTTCCATTCTAGCTGCCATTGACTTCAAGTGGAGCAGGGGCAGACTATCTGGGCCTGACTGTGATTTCACGTAGACCTGTAGAAATCGGAAGAAACTCCATTGCCATTGATGGAGTCACACCAGCGTGAAAACCTTGCACACAGAGGCAATGTCTCCTTAGCATCACAGTCATCTCGGTACCCATTTCAGCCCAGCTGGCCAGGCAATAGCACTCCGGTAGAAACAGTTCCCACATGAACAGATTAAGTCACAAAAGCAGGTTATATGGACCCATGTCAGACATAACTAGATATGGCGAGTTCTAAGAAAGTGAATATTGAAGACAATAGCAGAGAGAGCATCTTTCTAACGCCGCCCGCCCCTTTTTCAGTACGTGCTACCCACCAAAGAGAAAATAGGCTGGTTTACCTTCATCGCGTTTGCGTTTGTTGCTTTCAGCACTGGGGGATGTAATTCCCAGAATTCCACTAATGGAGTAGGAGGAGCCTGCGGAGTCAGTGCTCACTGTCGAGACTTGGGTCACGGACCCCGTGGAGGCTGTAATTAAAAGCAAAGCAGTCAGCGTGCAGACGAACATGGAAGCCAAAGCGTGCCCAGAACTGCTGCCATCCCAGTCATCTTGGGACCACTTTCCACACCCTCAGCCACAACAATTTCATGTGACTCTGCAGTGCCCCAGCTAAGAAGCTGAATGGTCATGCCTGTTTTGTTGTGTTTCCTCTGACACGTGAGTTTTGAAAAGGGGCTGATGGAGCATAGCTTGTGGCAAACACACAATTGCCTGCAATAGGGATTTGCGTGTGCACATGCGATGGGGTTTACAGACCCCCCCACTCAGTGCCAAGAAGGCCCCGCCCCACATCAGCCATGGAGCATGCTCCAAATGGAGGACCTGCTTCAAATGGGAGTCTGGCAATCAAGCGGGGGAGAGGGAAGGAGACGCTGTCTGCAGGAAGGGAGCCAGTTAGAACCTTCTGGGACAGAGGGATCCACAAGGGAAGGACCTGGACTGGGGACAAGGCCTGATGGGGCAGCCAGGGGCCTGACCCCTTTTTCTCCAAGGGGGAATCACTGGACACTGGAAGGGAGCTGGGCAACCCCAAGTGACTCTCTGAATCACTGCGACTCCTCGAACAGCCTCCTCGAGGAGGGAGGCAGAGGGCTGTGATCACGCCTGTTGTGTATTTGGTTGTCGTGGTAATAGAATCTTGTGTTGCTATGGACAACGCCCCAAAATGAAGAGTGCTCTGGGAGGTAGGAAGTGGCTCAGGGGAGGCTGGTCTGAGGTATCAGCTCAGGATGGAAACACAGGGGATGGAAACACAGCCTCCCCCCTTGGTCTGGACCTAGTGGAGAGGGAGGACCTGGGTCTCCCTACCCTTCCCTCTGCCCCTAGCCCAACCGGGGGGTGACCCAGAGAAGGAGAGACTATAATTTGGCCACTAGGCCCTCAGATTGCCTACCAGGCCCCCAGGACTTTGAAGACTATTGAGCCGTGGCCACTAAGTGAGCCCCGCTACAGCAGGGAAGCAGCTTTGGGCCCTAAAGTAACGCTCAGGGCAGTGCTCCACTCAGGTTGCTTCCCTTCTATCAGTACCACGGTGGTTCTGGTTCCTGTTCATTAAAATCACTGGTTGGCAGCAGTCACGGTTGGCCGTGCTGCCCAACCCAAGTGTTCAGAAATCAGGAGCCAGGCCCCAAAAATCATTAGATTTACAAAATAATCAAAAAACTGTGGGGTCCTTTTTATTTGCCCCTGGGTCAGGTCTCAGCCTTTTCTCTCCCACCACGCGGCCTAGAAGCTTTCTCCTTTTGTTAATGACAGCTGCGATTCTCAGGCCATAATCTGATTCCAGCAACTCAGACGTTACGAAAAAGGCCAAAGATTGTGAGAGTCGTGATAAAATAGTCCGATCTGGCAGTGGTGCCATGGGAGAGCTGAGCGCACCGCCTCTCCTGCTGACGCAGTGTTGTGTCATTGGTTCCTTACACTCCCTTGTTTGTCTGTCTCCATCTGTTCTCGTCTTATTCCTCCAGTGTAACTTCTTTGGGGCAGGGACCATTCTTCTCTCTGTGTTTGTACAGCGCCTCGCACAACAGTGCCTGACTAGGGTTCCGAGGCTCCAATTAATAATAATAACAACTACACCGTGCTTGTCTTGGGGACCATTGAGGGCCATTTAAAAGCAGTCTCACTGCCACACCCATCAAACGCCTTATATAGGCACCTCACAAATGTCAAAGCTCATGTTGTGCTTTATCTACCGTTTATCTTTTTTTTAATTGGCTCGTTCGCTATACAATAAATGTAACGTTACATATTAAGCCACTAATTAAGAATCTAGTATGATATGGAGTTAACCTGAAGCCACAATCCAAGACTGCTGATGTATTATTAGTGGGGGAACCACAGGGCGGGTAACCTAACCGTCGTAGTGCTTCAGTGAGCCTTTTGTATTAAACCCTTCATCCTGACTGCAGTGGCTGCAACAGGGGAAGAGGAGTCATTCGCCAGCATTACACAGAATACTAAATAGGAGGAACGTATAAGGCGAGCGCCCTGCTAGGGGAACCTTTCGAAGAAGGATTACCAAGACCAGAAGACGTTGTCTAAATGTCTGGTTATCAGTTTACAGCTTTAAAGAGGTGGAATGGCTTTGGATGGATAGGATAATCGTAATTATAATAATGCTTAGCACTTACAGATTGCACTTTACATCTTCAACATGCTTTGCGAGCACACACTGATTAACCTTCAACACAACTCCTAGGAAGCAAGTAATTAAATAATAACATCCCCAGTAGGGAAACGGAGGCAAGATGGTTAAGTGATTTGACCAAGGACGCAGATGGAAATAGTGCCCAAGCCAAGAGTTCGAATCCCAGCACTGACTCCCTCTGTAACCGTGGGCACAGCACTTACCCTCCTTCCTGTGGTTTCCCCATCCATCCTCATACACCACCCTGGCATGTGGTAAGAATGCGTCAATGTGCATAATTCGCTGCCTGGATTCTGTCAGCACAAACAGGCAGAACCCAAGCTGCAGGTCCCCGGTGCTAGAGCCAGGAGGTAACAATCTACCTGCCCGCAAGCACGGGTCTGCCAGGGGACCTAGAGCACAGCAGACAACGTGGGCAGGCCCAGCTGGGGAGAGGATGGAGCTAAAAACCCCAAGAGCTGTCCAGGACAAGAATGAAAGCTGCATCCCTTTGGCAGAATGTCCCCAGTAGGGCAGGTGGGGTACTGACCTGTCCTACAGGGAGTGGCATTAGTGATGGTCAGTGTAAATTTGGAGCTGCCAGATAGCCTCTTTGAGGTTCTCCACAGCTGGCTCTCCATCCCTCCCTGGGGCCAGGGCAGTGGGGTGGTGTCCCCTCTCTGGATGCAGGAGGGGATGGGCTGTCACACTGCCATCCCACAGCTGCTAATCCCACAGTGCCAGCAGGGAGAGTCAGCACTCCGTTTGTGCTCGGCGGCCACAGCATCCGGATGAACCACCGAGCCTCCATCTGTGCAGGGCAAAGCGGAGTCAGGATTTCCCCTGTATAAACGAAGGCTCCTCTGAAGCCATCGAGAGTTTTGCTATTGAGCTCACTGGTAACACGATCGAGCCTTAAACTATCATTCACGCTAGCTGCTGCTTTTCTTCATCGGAGGCTCTTAGCGTCACTTTCTTGATAAAACGATTCCAAATGTTTGGAAATAGCAGTACGCCCGGGCGCTTTCCAACTGAGTCTCACAAAAAGCACCTCCCAGATATTTAACTTCACAGCACTCCTGGGAAGTGAGCATTATCCCCATTTTACAGAGGAGAACATTAAGGCAGAGATTCTGCTGCCTTTCATAGAATCATAGAATATCAGGGTTGGAAGGGACCTCAGGAGTTCATCTAGTCCAACCCCCTGCTCAAAGCAGGACCTAATCCCAACTAAATCATCCCAGCCAGGGCTTTGTCAAGCCTGACCTTAAAAACCTCTAAGGAAGGAGATTCCACCACCTCCCTAGGTAGCCCATTCCAGTGCTTCACCACCCTCCTAGTGAAAAAGTTTTTCCTAATATCCAATCTAAACCTCCCCCACTGCAACTTGAGACCATTACTCCTTGTTCTGTCATCTGGTACCACTGAGAACAGTCTAGATCCATCCTCTTTGGAACCCCCTTTCAGGTAGTTGAAAGCAGCTATCAAATCCCCCCTCATTCTTCTCTTCTGCAGACTAAACAATCCCAGTTCCCTCAGCCTCTCCTCATAACTCATGTGCTCCAGCCCCCTAATCATTTTTGTTGCCCTCCGCTGGACTCTTTCCAATTTTTCCACATCCTTCTTGTAGTGTGGGGCCCAAAACTGGACACAGTACTCCAGGTGAGGCCTCACCAATGTCGAATAGAGGGGAACGATCACGTCCCTCGATCTGCTGGCAATGCCCCTACTTATACAGCCCAAAATGCCGTTAGCCTTCTTGGCAACAAGGGCACACTGTCGACTCATATCCAGCTTCTCGTCCACCATAACCCCTAGGTCCTTTTCTGCAGAACTGCTGCCTAGCCACTCGGTCCCTAGTCTGTAACAGTGCATGGGATTCTTCCGTCCTAAGTGCAGGACTCTGCACTTGTCCTTGTTGAACCTCATCAGGTTTCTTTTGGCCCAATCCTCTAGTTTGTCTAGGTCCCTCTGTATCCTATCCCTACCCTCCAGCATATCTACCACTCCTCCCAGTTTAGTGTCATCTGCAAACTTGCTGAGAGTGCAGTCCACGCCATCCTCCAGATCATTAATGAAGATATTGAACAAAACCAGCCCCAGGACCGACCCTTGGGGCACTCCGCTTGAAACCGGCTGCCAACTAGACATGGAGCCGTTGATCACATTGAGCAGTACCTTGTCCCACCAGGGCTACTTGCAGAATGAACTACCAGACCCACAAGCAAGGTGGCTTAATGGAGGTCCCATTTTGTAGCATGGGTGGTAATAGAACCCAGATTGCCTAAATCTTGTACCGTCACCCCAAGGCCATCTTCCCTTCCCTTTCCTTTAGCAGCCCTCCATGGAACGCCTTGCTACTAAGAAAGCAAACCCAAGTTTAACCTCCTAGGGATTAGCTATAAAGGACAAATCTTGGTTCAACTGAAGTAAATAATGTCCACCGCTTGCTGCCTTCATTGCATTCTGCACGTAAGGAGGCATGAATGCTGTGGGAAATGGAAATTTCAAATGAGGAATGATCTGAGTGAACATGCCTACAAAGGAAGAATATGGGATATACATGCAGTTGCCTAAGACAATGTTTAGGGAGATCAAAAATCTCCACAACCAAGAAAGTTGGGCTGAGGCCACCAACGCCATTAGCCACAAAATTGTGTTAATCGGGGTTGCTGTCTCCTGACATAAGCAGCATTGGAACCTGGCTAGAGCACGTTGCTCTGGCCTGAACATCTGCATTAGGAAGGAGAAGGGAAGAACAGGAGAAGAAAGTTTGGAAAGTTTTGATACCTCTTCACTCAAGACTGCAAGTGCACAAAGAATTATAGAAGGGATGGTTGATAGAAGAAAAAAAACACATTCACAACTACTTACTGACTAATGATGCAGAAAATGTTATGAATAAGTATCCCTTTCTTGATTTATTACTTTAATTATCTGACATTCTATAGACCCCCATTAGTAGGGGGGGGGGTTGGTTTAGATTTCAATTTTCTGTCTCACGGTGAAAGCTATTTATCATAATAATCAGTAAAATTCAAAACCTTTTAGCAGTATTTATAAAATTCATTTACCATGTTCAGCCCTTGCCGAATGACAAAGAAGGCGCATTAGTACGTGTGCTGAAGTGTTTTATGCAGAATTATCTGTCCATAAGAATGATTAAAAGTTCTTTAGAATATTTGTATTCCATTATATTATTTTGTTAATATAAAAAAAAGTTTGACTTACCTATGCTGTGACTAGAGGCTGGGACCTGCTGGTTGGGTGGTTGCTGTACCTTAGTCCGTATGATCCTGCATGTAGTTGAAAAGAAACAAATGGCTCCTTACTATGAGGCATGCACACTGTAGAAACTGCAGGCAAATAATAGCAGTGCCTGGAGAACATCAGAAGCTATTTTGTCCATTCAGGACACTTAGATGGTAAAGGAAACATCTTTTCCTGTATTAGTCCACTGAAGCACAGTGAAAGTCAGACTGGTGGGCAGATCTAGGGCCAAATTTTCAAAAGTGCCGAAGACCCAGATCCTCAAAGGCATTTAGGAACCTCTTTGAAATCAATGGGAGTAAAGCATGTAAATACAGCTGAAGATCTGGGCCTAGGTGAGTTAGGAGCCCATGTGCCATTGAGATTTAGGCTCCTAAACACCTAAGGTTTTCAGGTGCCTGAAAATACAGGTAGATGCCTAGCTGGATTTTCAAAAGTGCCCAGGCGCCAAACTCCCGTTGATTTCAGTAAGGGATAGGCACCAACATATTTGAAAAGCCCAGTAGGCACCTATCACCTATCTTTGGGTGCCTAAATACCTTTAAAAATCTGGCCCTAAGTCACTTTTGAAAATGGGACTTACGCTCCTAAGTCTCCGAGGCATTTTTGAAGGTTTTACCCCAAATCAAATGGAACACTGAAAGCAACAAATCTTGGACCAAATGCAAGACATCCAAACTCAACAATTACCTTGTCATAACTGGACCCTCAGACCATCTTCTGCTCTCATTTACACCGGTGTAAATCTGGAGTAACTCTATGAATTTCAAAGGGGTCACTCCCAATTTACACCAGTGTTCTCAGAGAGCAGCATCCGTTACAGCTGTGCATGTGGTGTAGAAAGATACAGAGAAATAAAAGAAAGGGTGTGTGGTGGCTTTTTGGAAAGGGGGCAGCTAGCAAGAAAAGCAACAGGAATGTGTTGGCAAAAACGACAGTGACAATGTATTAACGGGAAAGACACAGGGTGTGAGCCGTCTCCCCATGACATAAATGGACGTTTTGCCATGGACTTCGGTGGAAGGAAAATCAGGCCCAAATACTAACTGTAGAGTGGTCTTGACTCAGCTAATACATAGTTCATTGACGTGCTTCTCATGGTAGATGTGTATGTTTTATGTACTATTTTGACAGCATGCTGTGGTGATGATTTCTCCCGGGGCTATTTAACAAGCTAGATTCCCAGTTTATGCCTTGCTATACACCAGTTTTTTGCACATTGATATGTTCACCCAAGAATGCCAAAACTTCATTCATGAACCGACTGTGTAAAGTGATAGTGGGGGTCTGTATTTGTGCGTAGAGCAAAAGGAAGAAGCTTAAAAATTATTCCCAGATCAGGGCTTTATCATTCAGACTCCTTTTATGTAAAATCAGTTTTCTGCAGAATTTTTATCTGTTCCCACTAGATCTTTTTCTATTATTTTACAACCATTCAGTAGAGACCACAATAGTAACAACACCTAACCCTTTATATAGGGAGTTTTTCATCAGAAGGTCTTGCTGCTCTTTACAAAGCAGGTCAGTATCATGATCCCTGTTTTACAGAAGGGGAAACCGAGGCACAGAAAGGGGAAATGACTCACCCGAGATCTCCCAGCAGGCCAGTGAGAGAGCCAGGAATAGAATCCGGGGCTGGGTCTCCTGAGTCCCAGCCCCACACACTAGGCACTTAATCACACGGCCTCCCCATATTTCTCTACTGAGCAGAAATAGCTGGTGAGACATGCTCTCTAACGTAGGAACTGACTCCCTCCCTGCCTCTCCCATCGGGCCCTGTAAGCTGCAGAATGGGAAGCAGCCCTGGGTGCTGAGTGCTAATCACTGCACTCCCGGTGGTGGGGCCAAGCTGCTAGTGAAGGCGGGGGGTTTTCCCCCCAACAACAAGCCAGGACTTTTGCAGCAGGGGCCCAATCCTGTATTATTGAAGCCAGTGAGAGCTTTGCCACTGACCTTAGTGTGGGAGCAGGACTGCGCCCCTCAAGTGGGATCCATCTGCACGAGAGGGAAGGGGAGGAAATAACACTTTGCACAAGGATTTTGAGTTGTCAGAATGAATCAAGAGAATTCAGGGCCTTCTTACATGTAAATACCTTTATTTCTGGAGGGCTAGAGGATAATAAGCAGCCGGTGAGCTTGCAGCTTACATGAGTGAAGCTAATAATTATGATTCATTAAACCTTATTGTCATGAATTTGCTCCTGCTGAGGCGTATCCTATGATTAATCTTAATTGATATTATCAAGTATTGGTTGTATTAATTGAGGCTATCCCAAACCCTGAATTCTCTTCTATCCAGTGTCCTTGGCTCAACACCATAGTATCTGAGCACCTTCCAGTCGTGCATTAATCAGTGTGACAAACACCTGCCGGGTGTTATGTGAAGGCACTCAGCTGTCCTACGGTGATGAGCACGGGGTAAGAAACTGCATAGGCTAGACTGCCCAGCATGCAAGCCAGCTCCCCGGTGCAGCGCTGGGCTGGCTCCTTCGTGCCTCCCTCCCTCCCATGAAGCAGGGAGGCCAGGTGGAGTGGGGATGTGGCATGACTCCCCTCCGTTTATTCCACACGTGGGCTGTGCAGCCATTGTCTATAGCTACTTACGACACAAACCAGAAGCAAGAGCTCGTACTGAACAGCTTCCAAAGTCAATGGATAGAAGGTTAAATTTTAAAAGCACCTGTGTGATTTATAAGCCCAGGACCCATTTTCAACCCCACTAGGCACCTGCCTGCATCTTTAGGTGTCTCAATACCTTTAAAAATCGGCCCCAAGTCACTTTTGAAAATGCTCCTAAGTCACTTAGGTGCTTTTGAAAATGTTCCCCTGTGTTAATGTTAATGTGCCCTGTGAACAAACATACGCATGTAGGAATGTAATGTGCATGAGCGTATATTATATCAGCCCTGCGTCTGCACTGTGGCGCTCTGCTCGTGTTGATGGTTTTCACTATTAAATTCTGTGCTTTGCCTTTTTAGAATGTGGGAATTGGTCTTCGCCAAGGGCTAGAGAAAAACAAATCCTGCGTGTAATAGTTAAAACTAAATGGGGACTTTCACATCACCCGATGTCTGTGCACCAGCCCCATGGCTCCTGTTCTGGAGCTGGGGTCGGAGACTGCTATGGACTATAGGTCCTATGCAGTGAAATGTCAGACGATCATCCTCTGGCTCGGTAGTCTTCCCACAGGGCTCTCAGACCCTCCCATAACTGGATGAACTGCTTTTAAAGAGACAGACCCAGCAAACCCAGGGACAACAGTAGTCCTTAACTACATGAGAAGTCCATTGACTGCAGTGGGACTACCTTACATGAGCGAAGATGTGCGGGATCAGACCCTACTGCCCCAACACAGCAGAGCGTTTACGTATATGCTTAACTTTAATCCTGTGCTTGCGTCCCAGGGAGTGCACAGCTGAATAGGAACGAACTGCAGAATTGGGCCCCATGTCTTTGGAGTAGATTCCCGACTGATTACCATATGTAAGGTTTTTTCTTACATGCAATTGCAAGTCCTGAACAGCAGGAAGGGGCTGTAAGGTAGCAAAAACGATTCTGCCCAATAAAACAAACCAATGCAAAAAGCTTGAACGCATTTCAAAGGGAGGTTCTGAGCCACAACTGCAGATGGGTGAGAAAGGATGAGATTTCCACCAAATGGGGTGGCTTCCAAATCACGGAACAACTTTTTGACATGTAAACGGGAGCACTCCATGATATTATTGGTACGAGAAATACACTGGAGTGGTAAAAAGGAACAGGAGTACTTGTGGCACCTTAGAGACTAACAAATTTATTGTAGCATAAGCTTTCGTGGGCTACAGCCCACTTCATCGGATGCATGCAGTGGAAAAGTACTCCTGTTCCTTTTTGCGGATACAGACTAACACGGCTATTACTCTGAAACTGGAGTGGTAGAGAAGGCAACAAAAGAGTGAAAGGTGAAAACTGGATTAAAACATGCAAGAGGCCTAGTTAGGTTGTAATCTCTTTAGGGCAGGGAGTGTCTCTTGGTTATGTGTTTGTAGAGCACCCAGCACAACGAAGCCTTGACCCCGAAGGTCCAATAATTAAAAATAATAATCATGCTAGCAATGAAGACAATGGCAAGACTCCCATGGATTTCAGTGGGGAGTGGAGCTGCCCTTTGGTTATCTGAGGACACCAAGTATTAAGATTTTCTTTCAGCCCCCGGTTTCTGTTTTGTTTCTCGAACTAGTCTCTTTCTTGCCCAAATCTGTAAATCTCTCAGTATTACTGAATGCTGCTAGGATTTCACTCCAGTTAGGAAACTGCAGACAGCATTCAACATTTTGAATTGTCTACCCAGTCTTTGCACTTATTCCCGTGAATCTGTCACATAACATTGGATTAGGAGGTAAAGGGCCACCCATTATTTTTCATGTTATCATGTCAGAGATTATGAATACTACAGGGGCAATTCCACAAGGGCATCCAGGTTGGGATCCCCAAACAGACATACAAAATAATATGGCATCTATTTATTACATGACCCTAGACACACATGGAAATTTAGAGTTAGCTGCATTCTGGGGATTTGGATGAAATTGCATGAAAACTATCTTGATTTTTAAAACCACACACACACACACACATAATGGATTCACAGCCCAACACAGTCTTTGAATTTAAATGTAAAGGGGTTTTATGTCTACACCCTGTATCGTCAACTATGAAGAACCCTCTAAGACGAATACCGCAGGGGATGAAGGGCTGTTGCTTACCATCTAGAATGTTTAGGGGATTCGTATCCCTTCCATTAAACACTTGTTACTGACTTTTGTCACTTTGCACAAGATGTTTCTCAACACTGTCATGGTGAACACTCGTTTTTCTCTTCGATGGGAGCTAGTATCTCATCCATCATGCAAGAGAGTGTTGGTTTCCTAAACAGTTCTGGTTAAGATTCATTTAGGTGGAGCACTTTAAAAAAAAGTAATTATACTTTGTACCTCTACAGGGCCCTAATCCTGTGCCCATGAGAGTCGATGGCAAAGCTCCTGTGGTGCAAGATCAGGCCCCATGGCAGTACCTTGCATGTGAGGTTCCTTAAAGTTCTTTTAAAAATTAATTAACTCGCAAAACACCCCTCTGGGTGGGTAAATTTACCACCCATTTTACAGGTGGATAATTGAGGCATGTAAAGGTTACAGACCAGATTCCATCAGCCTTACTCACGATGAGTAGTACCTTATCCCACCAAACATGGATCTGGCCTAAGGGAATCCAGAAATGCTGACATGCTCTAACCACTAGACCTCACTCTTCCCACCCTCAGCTGAATCTGAATTCAAACCTTTTTTAGATCACCAGTAGTCCAGGTCACTGGTGGTCTCAACCTTATCCCTAGGGAATGTTTATATCCTGAAATCCCTTGCTACCGAATCCAACCCTGGGAGCACTCTCGATTCGAATAAGCGTGGGACTTTCCCAGCAAAAGAACCGCAGGTCAGGATTGGGATGCGGCAGCGAGGCTGCGTGGTGATAGCAATTGTTCATAATATGCCACACATTCGCCTCGGTGCTCAACCACTGGCGTTCATGGCTGCCCAAGTCATCCAGGAAACAAACACAAACCAGATTACTTGCAAATGACCCAAATGAGGAGAAGCTGCAAATTCTAGCGGCGACAGCCGCTGACCGGTGCCGTCCAAATCTGTACCTGTTAATCGAGCTGACGCTGGGTACGGTGTCATTGTCACACACTCGCTCGGCTAGAAGCCTGTCCCTGATCTCCCAGGCAAACATGGTGGGATTTTGGCGTTTATACTCTGCAATTTTTTCGACGACTTTGGGTGTGGCGACCTTTGGTTTGGATCCTCCAATCACTCCAGGCTTAATGCTCCCAGTCTCATAGTACCTGGGAGAGAATCCAAGACAAAGTTTTAGTTACCAAGAGTTGACAGACAGGAAGGTTGGAGATTTACAGTGGGCACTCTTTTAGCGCAACGCAGCGCCAGTCTCTGCTATGATACAGCTGCCCTTTCACTCACACTTCCTGGCTACGTAGTACATTATCTCCCCAATGGATTAATTTATAGTAATTGAAAACGGGCCCCAGTATAAAACATACATTTTTCCATAACAGCAAGACAATAGAAACAATGCAAGATTAAAGGACATGCTGAGTTCCTAAATTAACTGGAAATGTGTGTTATTAATCAGAGGTAGGAGCAATAATAGAAACAAATCACATTCAGCACCATTATTTTTGTACTGAACTCTTTTGTAATAAATTACTGTTTAGAGGGAAATTCGCCTTCATTCATGTAAATGCCTTGTCATCACTTCACACCCACACGAAGGCCAGGTAAAGTAGTATCAGGACAAAGATTTGTAGAGTACACTGGAAGTAAGTATGCCAGTGTAACATTTTGTTGTGTTCTCTTTTCCTGGGAGCTATGGTTTCAATATCCAGTTCTTAAGGAGGAAACAAATATTTTCTCATCACTATTCTCAGAAGAAACTAGAGTGGTTGGTTTCTTTAAATTCGTAGGGCCTGATACCATAACCCTTGCCCACAAATTGCTCTATTGACGTCTGTGAGATTACTCATGTGATTAAAAATGATTCCAATCAGACAGAGTGGTAGGATCAGGCCCTTTAACAGAATTGTATTAAAGACACTGTGAGAGCTGCTCAGCTGGTGTAAATGGGACCAACTCCACTTCCTTCAGTGGAGCTGCAACAATTTATTCCAGCTGAGAACCTGACTCTTCTTTTCTTTTTCTTGAAACAAAAGCTTGGAAAATACAGTAGAACCTCAGAGTTGCGAACACCAGAGTTACAAACTGACCGGTCCACCACACACCTCGTTTGGAACTAGAAGTGTGCAGTCAGGCAAAAGCAGAGACAAAGAAAGCAACTACAATATTGTACTGTGTTAAACGTAAACTACTACAAAATAAGGGGAAATCAGCATTTTTCTTCTGCATAATAAATTTCAAAGCTGCATTAAGTCAATGTTCGGTTGTAAACGTTTGAAAGAACCATAATGTTTTGTTCACCGTTATGAACATTTCAGAGTTACGAACAACCTCCATTCCTGATGTGTTCGTAACTCTGAGGTTCTACTGCAGCGGTTCTCAAACTTCATTGCACTGCGACCTCCTTCGGACAACAAAAATTACTATACGACGCCAGGAGGGGGGACCGAAGCCTGAGCCCGCATGAGCCCCGCCGCCCTGGGTGGGAGTGGGGGCCAAATCCCGAGCCCCACTGCCGCGGGCGGGGCCGAAGCCGAAGCTCTAGGGCTTCAGCCCCAGGCAGGGAACCTGTAACCTGAGCCCTGCCACCCAGGGTTGAAGCCCTCGGGCTTCAGCTTCGGCCCCGGGAAGTCTAACAGCCTTGGCGACCCCATTAAAACAGCGTCGCAACACACTTTGGGGTCCCGACCCACAGTTTGAGAACTGCTGTTACTGTATTGCTCAAAGTGGGAGTCTTGTTCTGTCCACAGAGGACCAAGAGGAAATCTAAGGAAGAAAAATATCTCCCTAAATGCTAAGCCTAAAAGTTGTGCTGTAAGTGATGACGTTGTTCTGGCTGTGTAAGTCAATGATGCCGTGCACTTTTTTATAGTTTGTAATTTTCTAAGAACAGATAAAAATAAGCCCAGAACTAACAGCAGAGAGACTGATACTTTCTTCCCTATCAGACCTGATTCTAAAAGTCCTCTATGCTTAGAGCTCCCATTTCTTTATGGGTTCTCCATACAGGGAGACCTTGCCTGGCTGTATCATCTTTATCAGCCTAAACTTGTTCATTGACCTTGGCACATCCCATATTTTTAGCAGGATCTTTATTAGAACCCACCCAATAAAAACATACGTTCACATAATATATTTTCTCTGCAGCTACTTGACATCTGTGTTGTCTGCGGAAAAACAAATCTCCTAAAATCTCTCCGACGCAAAAGAGCATGAACATGTTATGGGATCGACGTCTGTGTCTCAAGGGCAGTTGCATTCATCAGATTTCTTCTGCATTACAGATTTAATCGTCCTGCGGGCACTCTTTTTTCAGAGCCCAAAAAAATCCCTTTAATGGGAGTGACAAGATGATGTTTGCACCTGTTTTTACATGAGTTTGGAACAAATGGTCTCTTCCACTTCTGTCTCCATGCACTCATTTGAGTACTAGTAATGGAAGGTGACGAGCATCTGTGATGGATTAAACCTTTGGGCTGCCCTGAGTTGAGCCTAACAATGAACTTGGGGCAGGAAGGAAACACTTGCTCCCTCCCCATGCCCTTTCCTTGGGTGAATGATGAAATAATGGCAATAACATGTTTGCATGATGCACCTAAAAAAATCATGCCTTTGAAAAATGACCATTCAAACCAGACCTTGTACTCTTCACTTATGGCATCCCTCCAGTGAGTGAAAGCTCCAGAACGGGGCTCTGGTAAGCTTAGTGCTACATTACTAACCACTCACAATTTTCAAAAAAAAAAACGGCAGCTTTTATAAAAATTCCTCTGTGTAACCAGTCTCTCTCTCTCTCTCTCTCGGGCCCGTGTGTGTGAACGATCACTGGTTGTTGCCCCTTGCTTACTGTTGCCTCCAGCTCTGGACAATCTAGCCAACAGGAAAATAGACAACTGACAAGCAGTTTGGTGATTCATTTTGGACTCTGCAGACAGACAGGCCCCTATGTTGCTGGGTAACAGTTTTGCCTCATTGAAGGACGTTGGCATAGAAGGTAAGGGCCTGATCTGAACCCCATTAAAATCAATGGAACGATTCCAATGACTTGAAAGGGCATAAAATCAGGTCCTTATAGAGTCAGCCCCAGAATAACTTAATCCCAATTTCCCTGTAAAGCTGGGATAACCAAAGGGCAACCTGCAGGCCAACTAACCCTATAGAATTCCCCAGGGCACTCTTCCCGCCTGGTTAGTCTCATCTTTAACCTGGGGCGTGGCCCACAGAGACTACAGCTCCCACAGTGCAATTCTCCCTCTCAATCTGGCCACAACCCCACACTAAACACAGGGCAGCTGCAATCTGCTTGATTTTATGCAAATGAGATCCTGCCCTTGAGCTCCAGGCAGGTTGCCAATTCTCCCCTCAAATGGGCGCAGGGCAGCGCCCCCGTTGTAATGCTCCGTGAGCGATCAGCTACAGTCAGCCTCCTTCTGCCGCCATCCAGATCATCACCCCAAAGGCTCACATTTATTTCCTTGAACGTTTTGTGTTTTTTTCCAACGTTTGACTAAAAACAAGCGGATTCAAAAACTTTCAGTTCCAGAATTTGGAATCAAACGTTTTTGCGTGGAGCATTCGTATTTTTTCGCCACAGACGGCAGCTCCAATTACAGTGACATTTTACCCACCATAATTATTAGTTATGAAAATAATGAGCTATGAAATTCCAATTTATTGTTGACAACTTAAATGACAAAACTCCAGAGCTGCTCTCTGAGCTCCATAATGCAAATATATCTAATGACAAATCTATTCAAATCTGAAACAGTAAAGTGGTTGGACTTTTCCTCGGTAGGCAAATGAGTTGCCTATTTATTAGCTTTGCACTGATACTAATAGAAATGGTTTGTAAATCTGCTAGAGTGGTAGGGTGTCACAAATAGGACCAGCACTCAGAACAGATTCAAAGATCAAACAGAATGGAGCAGCTTGTGGTAGGCAGGAAAGTCCCACACAAGAAAAGTCTCTCTCAGAAAGAGTAAAGATATCAGAGCTTACATGTCCTTTCACTTACACCAGTGTAAAATCAGGGGTAACTTTGTTGATTTCCAATGGAATTACACTGGAGTAAAACTGTGGCATGTGAGAGAAGAACCAGGTCCACTGGATTTCTGGGACCTTCTGTGCATATGACTGGTTCCTATGGCATTATAGCAGCAATCTGAATAGGACTGCAGAGAAGATTCTCCAGTAGAGACAATGGGTCTCATGGAATAAGGGTGAAAGAATCCTTAGCTTTGCCAGATTCATTTCATTTTGAGTACTGCATTTGTCCACGTGGGACTGCTGCTGCAGTTATTTCAGGGGGAAGAGTCTATGTACACTGCTAGACAAATGTTTGCTCTAACAATCTTTATAACTACAGTCCGACCAATAAAACAGATCAATTAAAATTGAGGGGGGAAAGTGAAGGTCAGAATATGACTAATACCAGTGGAATGCAAACAATGAAGTTAATTCAATTGTTAATGCTCAATAAACATTTTAAAAACTTCTCTGAGTTATAGAGAGAAAATAGAAGGTAATAGAAAAGTATGGCAGCTAAAAGTTCCCAAGATACACACGTTCTAGTTCATTTAAAACCAGTGATATATGATATTCAGATTTGTGCACAAGGAGTCAAAATGCAGTGATGACTTTCCTGAATCTAAATCAAGTTCAAAACCAAATTCTGACATGATAGAATTGTTTTAATTTACTATTGCTATACTACTTTGAGCATCTCCAATCAGAACAGATGGCTACTCTCAAAGTCTCAAAATTAAGCGAGTTAATGATTACTTATGGTACTTTGTGTTCTAATTAGGAATATATCTTATCACAAAAATAAAACAAGCCTTAAAATGAAATTATTGTGACAAATTTCAAAAGAGGCCATGTAAATGAGTGTGCTGACTGACAACTGCTCTTGGTGGCTTTAGGTAGTGAAATTATGGGCTAAAAATAGAGTGTTCTTTAGAAAACAAAAGGGGTAGCTTTCACTGCCAGATTCATAACTTCTGGTTTTTCCATTTTACTGCAGATGACACACAGATTTGTCAATTTGTTCAGTACACACAGGTGCAGGAAATTTAGACCACATGTGCCATCCCTCCCCTTCATTTCTTTAGTTATTTGCAAGAATTGTTTGGTGAAGTAAATAAACAAACAAATAAATAAATAAATCGCTTTCACTTCCCAGGTCAGACATCTTAAATTGTGACTGACCGATCCTATACCATTTCCTGTCATGCCTAGGTCATTTCTATCAGTCTCCATTTGACTTGTTTCTTGTTTCATCATCTTTGATCCAGTGTTTGATATTTTCCTTTACAGAAACAAAGTTACCTGCCAAGAATTTTGCTGACACAACCATGGCTGACCCGTAGCTGCCTGGAGATGTCACACGGCCTGACACCTTGGTGGGCAAGTTCCACAATCCTTTGGCGGACAACATCAGGGAGTGGACGACCATTCACAAAAACACCCCCTAACTGATTCACTCCTCCATGTCCTGAAACACATGGGAAAAAAAAAAACAAGCAGAAAAAAAACATCTTTGTGATAGTTGGAAGATACTTCTCTACGGCAATCTTGCTTAGCCACAGATTCCTCCTTCACAATGATCAACCTCACTCCTCAACAAGAGTTTAAACGTTTTCAAATGACTGCTCATCGCTTGCTGCCAAGGCAGGAAGAATTTTAAAAGTTGAAACCTAATTCTGTTCTCATAGCAATTTCACATCAATGTAACCCCACTGGCTTCAACGGAGTTCCTCCTGATTTAAGTGACATCAAAATCAGGCCCCTAGTTCGTAAAACAGCGTTTCAAATTACATTTTTAGGCCCAGACCAGCAGTACTCAGGCAATAGCTCCCCTTGAAACCAATGGGAGATGTTGCCTGAGTAAGAACTGCCTGGGTAAGCCCTGTAGCTGCATGGTAAAAAGGTGACTTTTAGTCTCCCTACAAATATGAGGCTGTGTTCAAATAAGACTCGGACCATTTTCCTTATAAATGTAGTTTCATTCCGTCAGAAAAGGGTTGCACTGAATTTAATGATCGTTTACTTTTTTCCCCCAAATGACTGCTTAATGCTTAATTTAATCAAAAGGGGGAAAAATACGGAATGGCTTTTGCTGTTCTAATTTACAGCGGCCTCTGCAGACATTATGGTCCCACAAATGAAATGTGAATGCTTAGCCCACACCTATATATTATTCTTTTTCTAGCAGATTTGCACTGTTCTCCTTTAGCAAGGTGAATCATATATCTGATGTGAAATGGGACCCAGCTAGATGAGCAGCAGCTAAACTGTGTAAAACCAATGAACATGTAATAATCCCATGTAGCAAGTGGCAAAATATAATTAATCCTCAAGTTGTTAATCATTCAAACTACTTATATCACAGAGGGCTGGCAAAACTGAAAACAAATAATAGCATAGAACAGCCCTGTTGCCAAAACTGGAACAAAAAAGTAATAAGAAAAATCTCTATTTACAGGAAACTTGGACTATACAGAATAAACTGACAGGTCAAATGCCTCAGTGCTTAAAAAAAACAATTGTATAAACTATTTTTATTTAAATCCTGTCATTTCCCCATTGATAAACTACCATCAAACTTTGTAAACACCTTCGACAACTGTCAGAACACATAATGAATCCACATAAAATATTTGATTACTAAAGCCAGTTTAAGCCTACACAGAGCAGCCAGTCACTGAAGTTCCTTGTCAATTTCAGAAGTGAATCTTTTTTTCAGCACACCAGATCTTAGTGGAAGCTTCAGGTTCAAAGTGTTTCCGCTCCAAAAATAAGTTTATTCAGAGCATATCAAGAGAAGGCTGAGGATAACCTTGTGCTGCATTTTCCAGAGCGAACCATCCCATCATCTTAGGTTTACAGAGCTGAATCTGAAATTCTTTTAAGGCCAGAAAAATAATGTCCTTATTGCTTTTAATACCAAAAAACAGAGATACAACTCCACTTAACTGAAACAAACTAGCCTCCGGTCCCTTAGCAATTTGAAGGATATTCAATTATTAATAGTGTATTTAATAAAAAATAAAAAAGGGGGGGGCAAAGCTCTATAGCTTTTCATCTAGCAAAGCAATTCAAAGTAGAAGAAAGAAAGAAAGAAAGAAAGAAAGAAAGAAAGAAAGAAAGAAAGAAAGAAAGAAAGAAAGAAAGAAAGAAAGAAAGAAAGAAAAAGAGAAATTGATATTGAAAGCTTGATATTGAAAGCTAAGACTTTGTTTTGGGAAGGGTTTTAATTTTGTAATTATTCCCTCCAAATATTACAAGTTCGGTGTTTTGTAGGCATCGAGCTCTCCAAGAAGCAAAGGTTCCTTAATGCCCTAGAACAATTGACCCTCTCGATGGCAAATTAAACAGAGGACCCCTCTGTTCTGCGGGGCTTCCTGCTCCGAGTTGGAATGCACCCAGCAAGGCTCGCTCAGCAGCAGCAGCAGAGGCGGTGGGTCACCAGCTGAAGCTCTCCCCCACTTGAGCAGGGACCCGGGTTTCAGCTCCCTACAGGTTCTGACACCTCTCCTCGGCGAAAGTGAAACCCTGATCGACTTGAACTTCCCTGTCAACTTCGCTGCCATGCAGTGAGGCCAAAGGGTAAACCCTCCGCATTTCCCCCGAGCAGCCAAAAATCAACACCTGCGTGAGTTTCCCCGGGGTTAGTTTCAAGTGTAAACGTGATTAGTAAAACACAGGCGGGGAAACGCAATGCCTTGATATTTGTTGTCGATACATATCGGATGAAACCATTCTGTGACTTAAAATAGGTCATTCTCGAAGGGGAGTTATATTCCTCCCCCTGGAAAAAACCCCACAACATAACAAAGATCTCTCTGCGGGGGAATAGCCCCAAAGTGTTGCTGGATCAGACAGCCCCCAGTTTGGCGATGGGGGGATTAAAATGCTTTAGAGTCACAACAAAAAATGTACTGCACTCCCCAGCAAACCGGACTTTCCCTCCCAGAGAATCGAATGATTGCAGCTGCTCAATAATAAAGATGTAGCGATAAATCATCAAGTAATAGTCAGTGGTTGTATTAAAACATATATAACGCTGGCAACCCATGGGGCGATCTGCAATAGCTCTGTGCTGAGGAAGAGGATTTCTGAACCTGGGGAGGGTTGGATCCTTCTGGATTTCTAACAAAGAGAAGCTGCGCTATGCTAATGACCCGGCAAATTAGCCAACAGTTTGAAAATCTCTGTCTTCTCCGTACAGCTCTCAAATCCTGCTGGGCTCCTGGAGGCAAAGGAACCCCCCGACCCCACCAGCTCACTCACCGCTTGCTCTCCTGTCCTCAAGAAATACAACCACTCTGGTTCTCAGGCGAAGTCTTACTAGCCAGAGAAGGAGCCAGTGATATTAACCAGCCCAGGCTGTGAGATTACCCTGTCTCCTCAGCTAGGGTCACTGTGCAGAGCAAATTGGGCTCCCTGCCTTCGTGTGCTGGAGCAGGAGAGGTTAAATGACGTTAAAATAATCTGCAGCGGGGGTAAAAGAGCATCCTACGGGCAGTTAAGGGGCCTTCGGATTTGTACCATTCATCTTCGGGACGGAGAAATGTATGGGATGGGAAAGGAACCGCTAGTTCAAATGAAAGGGAAACGATCCATCCGTGGGGATGCCTTCTCCTCATCCACTGTATTTGTCCCCATTATCACCCGCTCCTCTGGCTAGCAGATGGAAGTTCTCACTGAAGGAAGGCAAAGGAAAATGCTTTTAAAAATCAGGTCTTCTTTACTGCTGCCAATCAACCTGCAGAGTACAGGGTACAGGCCACAGCGCGTCTAGCAGGGCCAGTTCTGGGAGTTTGGCAGGGAGGGCAACAGTAGCTAGTCCCTCCCTGTGAAAAATACACCTTATTCAATAACCAGGTCTGCTGTGTTTTCCGGGGGGGTTACACAAGAAAACTGCACTATGCCAGGCGAACGGTGACATTATAAAAGTACAAAACATCTAAGTCTGGGGCAAGTTTGTAGCACTCTATACTACTGTGCCTATTACTGGGAAATTTTAAAGCAATGTTAACTATGGAGAATATATATACTATGTATTTATGTATTGTGTGTATGGTTATGTGAATATAATATAATATAATCCATACATGTATGCATATATACATATGTATGTACATATGTATTGTATAGTCTTCATTGAGAAGTATTCAAGTATATAATACATATAGACATATATATGTATATATACACATGGATGGATGGATTGTGTGTGTATTGTTGTGTCTATATGTTATAATATATATGTACATTACATATACACACACAACTGTACGCACATAATACATACATGCATAGTATATATTCATATATACATACATGTATAGTATATATTCATATATATGTGTGTAATATGCGTATATATGCATATCTGTGAGGGAAAGAAGTATAGAGATATGTCTCTGTGACTACGCACACATTATAGCAGCTGTTTAAGCATTAAATCCAGTATTGCTCCATCGATTGGCTGTAAGTAAAAGGGTTGCTGATTCACAACAGAGCCAACCCACTTGCTAACAGGGGTATTAAAGAAAGTTTTTTTTTTTAAATTACTAGAAGTGTCATTGCGAAAAATAAACCCCGGGGTGTTCTTTGCCAATATTACCTCGCGCCTAGAAACGGGTGGGAACTCTTTTGCAGAGGGTAAAGCTAAATGCCACCACCTCAAGGAACAAAACACCTTTGCCGTATTTCCCCACTCGGTTCTCACGATTAGAGGACGATGGGCGAGCCGGGCAAACGAACAGACAGAGAGGCGCCCTTCTAAATGAATTCTCATTGTCTTTCTCAATGTGTCCGGCGTTTCTCTGGAAAGTCCAGCGCTTCACTCTCCGTTTGGCGGTCCCTTCTTTTCCAGCCTAGTCCAGTTGCAAGGGGATCCTCGCTGGCTCATTTGCTCGGATTGCTTCTTGGGTGGATTTCAGCTGCAAAGGCTGCCCCAGTGTTAGGGGAAGCAGCTGACTCAGCGCATTCTTATTTGGTATATTTCCTCCCCCGGTTGAAATGTGCGGGATAGCTTCCCTCTCCTCGCCCAGCGATCAGATTGCCCCTCCGCCTCCCACAAAGACAAACGTCCAATAGGAAAGGAAAGAGCTGTCGGATTATTAGGATTTGGTTTGGGGCTAATTTTAGCGCAGGTGAGATCTGGACAGGATCTTTATTGTTGGCACATCAACGCACGTGCAAACTGGGAAGGTTTGTAGCCAAAGTGCCCTGCGCCTTAGCGCGTCACATCTCAGCCTTTCCCCTCGCCCCCGTGGGAAGCAAAACGCAGGAAAAGTTGAACGACCAAAACTTTGAGAAAGAGGAAATGCCCAGGGATTGGGGGCGGGGTCGTTAACAAGCTATGGACAGCGATGGAGGTGGGGGACTCGGTCTTAACCTCGTGCTGGTTATTGTTAAGTAGCAGAAGAATCACCACCAGCACTGACCAGACTTTCGGGGTGAGTCCCCCGCTCCAGCCAACCTATTGCTTGGGGAGGTATTGAAAACATGCCATTAAGATCCCACCTATTAACAGCTTTACCCATGCTCCCATGTATCAAACAAACAGAAATACTGGGGCGTGCTACCAGACCGATAGGGTTTGTCCCCACCTGTAAAAATCGGACTTTCCTGGTTGCAAAAGCATAGCACAATGTAACTACACTTCGTTCTTCCTTACTACACACTGCATCGATGCTGGATTCAGGGGCTCAGTGCCTGCAGCTTTCAAGCTTTCCCCTCCAACGAGAATGAAGAAACGATGTGGGATTGTTATTCCTGGGCCAGAAAAACCCGCAGGCATTGTAAGCTCTCCGCTCTCTGCTCAGCATTTCTTCTCCCGCTGTGTGGCGGCTTTGCTATACTTCCTTAGGAAATGATTCCTCTGGTTAGGGCATTCCGCTCTCTGCTCCCGGCTCCAAATGCGGTTCTAGGTTGGGGGTATTTCTGATGGGGCTGGCGTTAGCTGGCTTCGCCCACTGAGGATGCTAAAGACTAAATCACCATTTGTGACAAAACACTGCCTGGGCTGTTCTGCAGGAAGAAGTCTGATCCCTTTCCTCATAGTCACCTATATGTATGTTGTTATTATTTCAAACGTTTGAACTAGGTGAAATGTGTCTCAAGAGGGAGAACAGAATAGCTGTTGATGTACAACTGAAAATTCAGCCAGAAATTCTTTCTTTCGGAGTCAATTGCACTAAATCTTTCCAGAAACAGATTGACTACAATAGCAAAAAGCATCATCATCAAACTGGGGTTTTGCCCCTCCATTTCTTTTTCTCCCCTTACATTCCTGCAGAAGATATTGATTTATCATTATTTAGGTTAATGGAGGAAGCAGCTAAGTCCCTTGGTGGCTTTTCCACATATGGTTGCCCGTCAAATGAGCAGAAAGACAACTCCACGAGAAATCTTGTTTTTCACTATTAATCATATTTCAAACTGTCGTTCTCCTAAATGAAAAGCTCGATTTGCACATCAGTTCAAATATTTTGATTTGTACATTTAAAAAAATCAAAATCAATTTTTCCATTTACAGTTTTCCTTTTTTAAAAGCAGGTTATTTTGAAAATGTTTTAAATGTCTCATTCGATGTAGCTAAAAAATAACCTTAGTTCTTTTAATAAAAAAATGTTGCATTTTTCTTTGTAGTTCATCTTATACACTTCCCTGTAAGTTTACAGTTTGCCCTTCTATAGTAATCTACTGTGTGTCCTATTCTAAATGTATATTATTATAAGATAGATAGATAGATAGATAGATAGATAGATAGATAGATAGATAGATAGATAGATAGATAGATAGATAGTGTCTATCTATATATCACGTTCTTTTATTTTGAAAACAAATCTGTCTTGGCTAAAATGTGCAGAAGGGAAATGTGATTAGTTCTACTTTATATTTCCTTGAAATCTCTAGATCTAATCCAGCGTTTAACTCACCATGAGAGAAGATGTCATTTCACATAACACTGTGTTAATGGATAAATCTTCTCCCAGCCTCTCAAGCACAACAAACCTCAAGCAACCACATTACACACATTCTGCTAACTTACACAGCGAGTTATACATTCTGCCCCACTTAGACTTTGATGTTGCAAAAATTAATTCTATGTTTTTAGAAGAAAATTATTTTAGACTCGGTTTATCATTGATAACTGCTAGGTATTTTTAGGCTAAATCGATATTTTAAATTTGGCAAAAATTCTGCAAACCAAACTTTTCTGTATCTTTCAAACACAATGTTTTCTCTGAGAGAGCGAGAGAGAAAGAGAGAGAGAGAGATTTGATTTAGAAATATTTGTACATCAATTCATTCTTCTAGAGAGTAAATGATGCACACTAAAAGAGGCTGTTTCTAATATTTCCAAGCCCTATTTTTTCTAGTAAAGATTTGTCTTAAAAAATTATCTGTACATAAATAATTGAGAAATGGTACAAATCGACTAAGGAAAACCTCAACTTTTTAAGCCATCCAAAAAAAAGGGGGGGAGGGGGGAAGAGACTTACAAAAAGGAACAGGTCTGTTTGGTGGAACTATTTAAGGGGTTTGATTGTACTGCTTACTTTGGGCATTTGAATCTCACTGCGAGATGGCAAAGTTCTAACAAAATAAAACGTGCAATCCTCTCTGTAGTTCTCACCCGGTGGTTTTAGTACCTGATCTAGGTAAATCAGTGTTTGAAATTTGCATTCTGGTTCTCTCTGTGCACTCTGTCTCTGGCTTTCATAATACAATGATGAGCAAGGGCTGGTCGGAGTGGCATGTATATAGGGATATAGATTTCTCTAGAAATACCGCAGAAGTTTATCTCGCGAATTCAAGGGGGGAAAGAGCGAGCCAGCGGCGGCGGCTGTTGTTTTCTTTTCCATCCTCCCTGCAAAGCGCAGGTCAAGTGCTGCTGGTCCTCGCTCGTGGTGCCTGGCCAGAGGCAGCTACACCGACCCCCCTTTAATAACCGCTCGGGCCGCTGTGTGACCGGACAAGGCAGGGTGGCCGGGTCGCTGCTAAATGTCAGAGAAGTGGAACTAGCCGCCTACTTACTATGCATTGCTGCAAACGGGTCGTGCTTACAGTGTATTTCCATCGGAGCGGTTCCCCAGCAGCTTCCCCGGCAGGTATTAAACTCCCCGCCGCTCGGCCCCGCTCCGTCAGCCCAAACGGCGGGGACTGGCTGCCCAGACCTCTGGCTCCACGCCGGCAACAAACCCCCCACACAAAGATCCTTCCCGGCGCGGCAATGTCCGGTCAGTCCCGGGACCTGCGGAGGAGTTCGGGACGGTCCGGTTCCCAGTCCCGCCCGGTCCCTGCCGGTCTCCCGCTGGCGCTGGGGCGGGTGCGGGGTTCCCAGCGGCGGAGCGGCTCAGGGCGCCATGGAGAAGGTCAGCAGAGCCCCGGGCGGGTCCGGAGCAATCCAGGGGCTGGAGAGGCGCGGAGCGGGACCCCGCGGGGTGCGCTGGCTGCCGGGGCCGGACCTGTCGGGAGGCGGCGGGGGCTCCCCGCCCCGGGGAAGCTGGAGGGCGCTGGGCGAGCCGGGCCGGGGGCTCCGACCATGCCGGGCGGGCTGCTCGGCTGCCTCACGCCCGCCGCTCCGCCCCGGCGGGCTCCGGCGCCCGGCGCTGCGCTCCCATCCCGCTGCCCGTCTCGGCTGCCCCGCGGCTACTGCGCGCCCATGGCGGAGCGAGGCGCCTGGCCGGAGCCGCCTTCAGGACCCCGCTGCATGTGGACAGCGGCGCGGGGCTCAGCCTCTGGGAGCGGGCGGGGGCGGGGGCCGTCACTCACCCGCCCGCGGGCCAATCGGAAAAGTAAAGTTGCCGGCCGCCCCGCATTGGCTGCCGGGCGGGGCCGGCTGCGATTAGCCAGCTCCCGACCAATTGGAGAGCGGGGGCGGGGCCGGTTCATTGACAAACCGGGGGAGCCGGCCAGCCCCCACCTCGGGCTGCTTCTCCCCGGGGCGCCCCGCCCCCGCGCTGGGGCAGTGTGGGGCCCACCCGGCTGGGGGAGGGGGGCCTGGGGCCGCAGGGGGAGTATGGGACGCACCGCTCAGGATCAGGCCCCCGACCCGCGCCACAGCTGCCAAAGGCCGGGCGCCCTGGTCTGTCCCGGTCACTCCCGTTCCTCCCTGGGCCGCTTGGAAAGCGCCCGGCCCAGCCGGGTCCCGCCAGGAGCTGCCGGTGAGCGGACCCCTAGCGAGCTCCCCAGCCACGCCAAGGACAGGCCCCGAGGCCAAGCTGAGATCAGGGGCGGATTTTTTTTTCCCCTCTCCAACTTTTTCATCTCCAGTAAAAGTGAAATTATTTCCCCTCGCCTCCCCCCCCCCCCCCCCCCCCCCCCCCCCCCCCCCCCCCCCCCCCCCCCCC
>QXTE01000072.1:4679058-4727790 GCA_003942145.1 Platysternon megacephalum
CCCCCCCCCCCCCCCCCCCCCCCTATTTTCACTCCCAAGTTAATGAGAGGGCGGCAAAAAAAAAAACACCACTATAGCAATTGTTTAAAAAAAGGCACTTTCACAAAGTCACAGAAGGATGCTCCCGTTTACAGAGGGAACCGCGAAATGAGAGCGGCGCGATAATGATCATTAAATATACTGAGCAGCTCGCCGCCTCTCCCTGGCTTCAGAGCGCAGCATATGACACACCTCACAAAAGAGACTCGATACCGTCTATTTTGCTGCTGGTTATTATTCTGCCTTCATGAAATCTATAGTTATTACCGGATCTAGTTGCATATGCTTGGCAGAATTAAGTAACTGTGCCCTTTGTTATGTTTCTTTCCTCCTATGATAACTTTGTGCAGCAAGTGCATCATCAATAATATATTGTATAGGTGTACATATATACACCCAGCCTATATCGCTGTGCATATGAGAGTGAATATATTTGTACAGACTGTATCTACTGTGTCTACAGTCACACACATATATAGTTCTGTGTATACACAGAGACTCATATTTATAGCACATGTCATTTATATTATATATAAACTGTATATCGTACATACTATAAATTATGACTGTGTATCATATAATTATACACAGGAGAATATATATATATATATATAGAGTCATTATATATAGAGAGAGAGAGTCATTATATATATATAATGACTCTATATAGGAGCATGCATATATATAGAGAATTATACACCGGAGAATATATATATATATTATAAATACTCTATATAGGAGCATGCATATATATATAGAATTATACACAGGAGAATATATATATAAATACTCTATATAGGAGCATGCATATATATATATAGAATTATACACAGGACTGATATATATATGCATGCTCCTATAATAATATAATATAACTCTGTGTGTGAAGATACAGATAATAGTCTCAGANCGGAGAATATATATATATATATTATAAATACTCTATATAGGAGCATGCATATATATATAGAATTATACACAGGAGAATATATATATAAATACTCTATATAGGAGCATGCATATATATATATAGAATTATACACAGGACTGATATATATATGCATGCTCCTATAATAATATAATATAACTCTGTGTGTGAAGATACAGATAATAGTCTCACAGAGAGAGAGAGAGAGAGAGAGAGAGATGCAGAAAGAATTATTTCCTTGTAGTGACTAGCTGAAGCGAAGCACTCCTAAGTTGTGTATTCTGTATTGTGGGTGTGACGATTGGTTAGCCTGTTTTGTTCGCTTGCTTTCCACACTGTTAATAAGGGATCTAAAGCTGACAGGGAACCGGGCGCCACTGAAGCAGGGAGGTTGTCTAAACCAGTGTGGCCCAGGCCCAAAGAAGGGCTCACTGACTCGTGTGGCTGAGGCTGGGTATTTCCCGGGGGCTCTGTCCCAGGGTCTGGCCGGCAGAGGAGAGCCCCTGGCCTGCCCCTGGCCGCGCTCTGTGTGTTAGGGGGCAGAGAGGACTAGCCCTGCTAGGAGGGTGGCTGATCTGAGAGCCCTGGGCGAAGTGATGCGCGCAGATGACTCTCAGCTCACTCTGCGGAGCGGCCACCGACGCCCACGGGCTACTGGCCTCAGCACTATTCGGCCTCCCCCAGCCCTTAGCCTCCCTCCCTCGCACTGCAGCTGAACCTCAGGCCTGTTTCTGGCCGGGCAGCTGCAATGCACGATGCTAACGCTGAGCCCGGGGGTCCGGAAACCTCTCCGCGCTGCTGGGCACTGGGCAGAGCCTTCCCCGCTGCAGGCAGTGCCCGGCCGCTCAGGAGCACGGGAGCCAGGGCGGTATTTAGCTGGGAGTCTGCTGTTGGACGCTCTTGCGCTGCATTTCCCAGGCCCCCGCTGCCCAGGGGAGAGGTCTGGAGAGACATAAACCGGTGCAGAAAACAGGGCCAAGCGCTTCGCTCCGGAACCTGCCCTTGGCCTCCACGGGAGACAGGCCTGTGCATTCTCACCCCCAGCCCCGGCAAGGGGGGGTCTGCTCATTAACCCACCCAGGCCGGCGGGACTCGCTTAGTCCTAGAGGGGGCGGTAGGAGCGAATCTAGCCCGGGGCAGAGACCAAGGAGAAATGGGGCGTTTCTGGAAAGTGAGAGAAGGTGCCCCAGAGACACTACAGAGAGGCCAGGCAGGCCTTTCCCCCCAAGGTCTCGCACTGCTTTGTGGTTTTCATGGTGTGAAGCCGCCCTTCCCTGGTCTCTTGTGCACGGGTATCTCCAGCCCCGTGTGATCGCTGGCACCCAGGCCAGGGCCCTGAGCACCCAGCGCTAACACGCCTCATGCGGGTGGACGTGTTCCCTGGAAGCCTGGTTCAAAGGCCGGCTTGCTGCTCGCCTCTGTCCAAGAGACTCGTGCAACAGTTTGGGGAAACCCTATTGGGCAGATCTACGCTTTGCTGAAGTGACTTGGGCTGAGCCGGATCACACAGACAGCGTCCACACGGCGCCTGGTCTTCCTAGTGCACGAACTAGTTTGAGCCAGAGCAGTGGGAGCCATTTGCCAAAGGGAAGCTGCAGCAGAAGTCACTGCCACGGGCAGCGCTTGCTTTTATTCGGTGCAATACGCTCGCTGGCATTTGTTATGACTAGTTTTAATTATTATTAATTATTATTATTATTATTATTATTATTATTATTATTATTTGCTCTAAACGCCTCGTTTCTCGTCCTGACTCGCCACTACCCCCCCTCTACCCACCTCCCTTTTTTTCCTTCGGCCCCGTTGTCTTTCCAAGGGGCTGCGGGCTCGGCGCTGTACAGTTTAACGCCTAACACCGCTCGGATTTGCCGGCCCTTTCCAAACAGCCCTTTCCTCTCGCTGGGTTCCTCTGCTTGTACTCAGGAGCTCTCCCCACGCGCTGCTGCAGCCTTATGAAATTAACAGTAGGGGGAGTTCCTGCCTGGCAAACTCTGACCCTCTACATCGGGAGCACAAGCAAAAGTGTCTTCTCCAAAAACCAGCCTCCTCTCCCCCTGCGAGCCTGATGTGTGCGTGTACCCGGGACCTCACACGCAGCCACGTCGGGTGTTGTCCCGCGGGGTGCAGCTCCCAGGCTGTTCGGGACGCGCGTGTAAAATACAACCAGGCGCACACCTTTCCCCCGGGCTTCGGCCGCAACATGCGCTGCGGTGACACGCCCGCCCAGCGTGTAGACTGCGCTGTGCCAAACAGGGGTCGGTGAAGTTTGGGGAGGGAGGCTGGCCGCGGGGCGTTTACACGCTTAAAGGGAAAGGGGTCTGCACTGAACATCCTCACCCATTCTCTCAGCTTCCTTCGAGAAGGGCGAATCGACAAGGCACAGAGTCCATGCGCTCTCCGACACGCCAGGATTTCCAAGCTCCAGGCATTCAGGAAACCGCAGTGACCTTATCCACTGTATCTCTAACGCTCTGATTACAGCGGAGTGTCTGTCATTGCTTTTGGCTATCCCTTGTCTAATAAAAACAACTCCGGAGCCTCTCCCGCAGCTGGCAAACACCTTCCTGTGGGTGCAAATCTCCAGCTACAGAAACTGCCAAACTCGGAGCCTGTCCCACTTGCGGCCAGCCACAGGCCTGACCGTCCACCTGAGTTTGAGTGAAGGTCAGATTTGTGCAGCGTCTTTCCCGCTGCTGCCCAGGGGTTGCGGTTTAATTCTGCACACCAGGCGCCAGACTCGGAGGGGTCGGTGTTTTCTCGAGGGCTAGAGAAGGGAGGGTGGGGGTCAGGACGGGGGGCGGGGGGGGGGTTCAAATTCTGACCTGATCATTTCCACTTTGCGCCCGGAGAGCGCTTGAAAATCACACCGCACTGACAACATGCAAAAAATCTCCGCAAAAGCCTTTCGCGGTCGGTTTCAGTCGAGAAGGGAAATTACACCTTCCGAGAGTTTTCGCTGGGAAAAAAACCTCTTATTGGTAACACGCGGGATCCCTTCGAAGTCCCGACCTGCTGCAGGGTCTCTCTGGCTACCGGCGAGCAGCCTGCCCTGGGGCGCTCGGGTTTAATGAGCTGTAGCCAGCGTGTGCCAGGCACCAATACTTCGAGGGGGTTTAGAGAGAGCCTCAAAAGGAGTCAGGAGGCGGGTGAAACTTGTACAAAAACACGATCAATTCGCCTGCCTCCAGCCCCCGTCGCTGGAGCTTACTCTAAAACTGGCACAAAGCGGGCATCAAAGGCGACTTTGGCGAGGGACAAATACATTGGAAGAGGATTTCCCTTTAACTTTCCATCACCACCCTGGGCCCTTCCCCCCAACTTCTAGAGACACAGTCTGGGGCGAGTCCTAGCCGGCTTTATCGGCAGCATCCTTCCCGTATTGCACCGTCAGCCTTTTCTGAGCAAAGAAATAATAAAACAATAATAAATAATAAGGCATCTATTTATGACTAGCCCGTCTGAGTTCCTTGCATCCCGACCAAACGAGGCTAACATGCCCATTCCGAGGGACTGGCTCTGATCTGGAAAATATGTACAGGATCTATTGACCCCACTATCAAATCAGCTGTGCCGTGATCTCCCACAGCACGTGCTAAGCTGTGGGCACCCGCCACGCGAAGTTATCAGTCCATCATTGCACCGGGAATGGTGATGGCTATTAACTATCTATTTTAGAGGTTTGCCTGGAGCCAGGGATTTGCCATTTAGATCCGCCTTGTTAGTTCTGATTTCAATCTCCCACTCCCGTGATGTGCCCTGGTGAGGCAGAGGGTTTCTGGCAGGCAAAAATCTCCCCTCTCCTGATCCCCCTCTCCCCCCTTTAAACCCGTGTCAGATAAATAATGCACTTGCCATGCTCGTGGCGGACCTCGAGGTCACCCAGCTCCCACCCCCTTCTTTTTAGGAGCTAGAAACCATCTCAAGTAAAGCAGTGCTGGGTGAGGATGTAAACCCACCCAGGACGGCAAAAGCCGGGAGTGGAAGCGTGGGTCCCACGCGTGTCGTGCCACCGGGGAGTGTTTGACAGTGAGATCAGAGTTGAAAGTAAACAAGTCTATAGATTATTTCACGGGTCACAGAGGGGGAAAGCGCCTCCCTTAACAGACTCTCTAGATTCAGTGGCATGAGAAGCACCGGGAGACTAGATTGTCCATCAACTCTCGTTTAACCCCAGGCACGAAAAAACAGGGGGGCGGGGGGGGGGGATAAAATTCTCCCTCCTCCAGCCTGTGCCGCCCGACAGCTGCAGGTATCCCTTGACCGCTTGAGGCGAGAAGATTTGAGTCGATCCCTGTTACTATGCGTTAGGTACCTGCCCAACCCCCACCTAGAGACGGAGAATGGCAGCGCACCCCAGAGGATTTGGGGATCTTCCCTGTTACCAGCCACGTGAATACCTCTTTTATGTTTGGGGGGTTTTTTTGCGGGAGAGGATGCAGCTGTGATTGGATGTCTCTGCAAGGCAGGCTCCTCTTCCAACTCCAGGTTGGGGGAAATGGACACTGCTAGGCAGGGCGGCAGGTGGAATTTACAGACCGTCATTTAGATCCGCTCCATTTCCAGAGCAGAGGTGTCGTCCGTTTGAACGCGCTGATGACGAAGGCATTTTGTTTCACACTAAATTGGGGGCCAGAATCTCCCCCCAAAGCCTCCAAAATAAAGTAATCACCTAATGAAGGTACCGATGAGTGGAGGGGGGGTGGGTGAAATGCTCTCCTGTTTAGAAACACTTGCTCTCTGAGGCATTCTGGGGCACACGAAGGCACCAGCTCTTCAAGGAGGAAGACCAGATCGCAAATGACAGAAATCGGTTTAAGGAAAGCCAGTTGAGTGAGGCTGGAAGCAATAGGCCATACAAAATGAAGCTGAAAATGACTTCCGCTGCTCCATTTACCCTTTCTGTTTCGAGTCTCCTGCTGTAGTGTGTGTACAGACCGGAGTAAAACCAGGGGCGAGAGCCTTGCTCCAACCATCACACACACACACACACACACACACACACACACCAATCAGATTGTGTTTTCTTTCCAAGCCAGGGGAGACAAGACAGCGATTTGGCCGGGGGTGTCATCGGAACGGGACACGAGAGCAAGCAGAGAGCGCACAGCGCCGATTTCCGTCCAGAGTGAACACGGGGCACAAAGTTTAGGACTATAACTACAGACCGGGCCTAGGGAAAAGCCCCCTTCCCCACCCCCCCCCCCCCCAGCCCAGCAAAGCGTGCCAGGAGAAGCCGGGGGGAGGGGAGGGGTGGCATAGGGGAGAGGGGAGAGGACAGGCCATAGACACGTTTTAAAGCTATCTAGCCCTGTCCAGAGGATTCTGGGGTTCCCGGTCTCCTTCACCTGATCTCGGGGGGGGGGGGGGGTCTGGGTTCTCCCCACCTGCCTGTGGGGTGGCTACTAGCCGGCTACCCAGGCCGGTTTGGCCCAGTTGTCCTTGGCCTGGATACAGGCCTGTCCCACCGCCCCCAGCCAGTTGAATACAAAGATGGAGCGATGGACTGGGACACAAACAGGCAACGCTCAATTCGGATCGTGCCGGGTCCGGCTCCTGCCCAGGTTGGGAGAGCCGCCACTGCAGGGCCGGAGGGGCAAGGCCCAGCCCCGACCCGGGGCAAGGGCAAAGCTTTGGCGGGAGCAGCCAAAAGCTGGGGACCAGGGGCAGCTTCTCCGCGCGGCTTAGGACCTCCCCCGCCCCGCAGCGGGCTCCCCCTCCACCAGGGCCTTTCCCAGCCCCGGCCCGCAGCTAAGAGCAATGAAACGCTTTATCGATTAACCCATGATTCAGGCGATTTCACTAATAAAAGGGCCCATCGATCGCTGCAAAATTGCATTCTTTATAGCGAGCTTGGCGGGACCCGGGAACACCCAGAGCTCCCCACTGCAGGGCAGCTCCCCCCCCGCTATTCCCAGCGCCGGCTCGCCCGGCCGCTCGTGGGGGCGATGCGCTGGGGGGGCTGGAGGATTTCCCCTCCTGGGTCAGGGAGTCCCGAGCCCGGAGCTGACACAGCGGGGTCCGCGCTCTGCCTAGCCTTCCGTTCAAGTCCCATCCATGCCCCCTCCCCGGGACCGTCCCACACGCCCCTACGCATCCAGCCAGGAAGGGAGCGGTGGGACCCAGGCAATGCTCCTTCTCGTGTTCGTGGCTGTCCACCGAGCCTCCCCTCCAAAGCTCTGGCCGATTTCCGCCCCCCCTCCCCCCCCCAAAAAAAAAGCAGCGTCTGGCCGGGTGGCTGAAACCCTGCAGGAAACGCCACTGGTTGTCCTTGGTCTGCCAGCCTTGTTCCCCCCACCTAGCGCCCCCGAACTCCCTCATGCCTAGCGCGAGTGTTGACTTTTGCTTTGAAAATGGTTGATCTCGAGATAATCCCTTTGGCGATCCCAAAGCGACATCACCGGGCAAAGACAAGGCAGTCACCTCCCTCCACGAGCAGCTCTCTACCTTAGTGCGGGGAGGGGCAGCCCCTGTGCTGGTTAAACATTTGTTACCATCTTTTCTAAGCAGCACGTCCCCTGGTTTGTAACCCACTTAAACCCCTGCTAGTACAACCAAACCTAATACAGTGCCTAGAAACAGAGAGCTAAAGCCCACATTGCATATATATCCATGCTGGGTGTGCATCTCAATAGCATACTGTATGTATGCACGTACACAAATATATGGACACCCACCTATAGACACCCACCGTATAGGAAAACTATTTATGCCCAACACACAGGCATCTCTCTCTGGATAGAGAGTGAAATATCATATTTATTTACAACTACTTTAAAAACCAGGAGCACAGTCCTACCTGTTCGGCCAGTCCTGGAAGTCATGTAGTTTTTCTCTAATTCCATTCTGATTTTTCAGGACTTGGTGAAATGGACAGAGAAAAAAAAAGTTTCCACTTTTTTTTTTTTTTGAGGGTCTGCTTGCAGGTTGGAATAATTCAACTCTTCCGCTCCCCGTCGAGCCTTTGCAGCTGATCACTGAGCTGAAACTAAACGTTTTAGGTGGAAAAAAAGCCTCCGAAGGAACCGTGAAATGATTAAGGAACTAAAGAGCTTCTCGCCATGTGAGATCATGTCCTGTTCTCTAAAACATCACAAGATGTCCCCAGACGCAGCCAAAAACCAAGAAACTCTGACATCTGTTGTAGCAGGAATCAAAGTTTGTTTGCAACCAACTGCCTTAAAGTGTGACTTTAGCTGTTTACAGAGCAGCGTGCGAAAGGCGGAGGCAGAGAGACGCCTGTGACTTTACTGAAACAAAAACAGTCAAGGGTTTTAATGTATAGCTGGAAAAATTAAAGTGGCTGATCAACTTTTCATCAAAATCAACTTTCTTAGCATTAAATGGGCAACCAACACTAAAGGCTGATGGGGACACACCGGGGAATCATTTTTCCTCTTAAACCTAATTATTAAATATTATATTTTTGTTGCTTGCAATATTTGATCGAATACTCGCTTTAAAGGGAATGGAACTTGTCTTTGCTTAACTATATCTGCGTGGATAATCAGACCAAAATTAGTCCCTTATGAAGGATCCTTTTGTCCTAATATCAGCTTCTTGCTTAGAAAGGCACCATACTCCAAAAATAGCCCAGATGATCATGAACTAGAATGAGCACCTTAAACAATCATCTCATCTTTGATTGTTTTTTAAAGAGGAGCCTAGGCTAGACTTTTCGAGAGGGAATATTTCATTACACGGTGCCCTCCGAAATTATACCAAAGGACCAGTCATAACAATAAGATGACGTCCCACAGGCCTCAGGAAAAAAATAAAAAGGTGAAAAGATTTCGTGCAGCCATTTACTTTGTTTTGGTTTTTTTTAAGTAAGTCATCAAGGGAAACGTTTCTTATTTTCTTTTTTTTTTTTTATTCTAACACAGGAGGGATTTCAAATATTGTAATTTTACTCAGGACCAAGTCTTCGGTGGAAATAAAGATTTTTCGGTGTATTTTTATTTTCACAATATGTGTGTCTCGTGTTTTACTGCCTATACACTCTGTGAGTGTACACACACACACACACACACACAAACACAGGCCTTAAAATTGTGCTCAAGACGGGATGCTGTTCATTTTTAACCGAAAATTAAATATCGGGCTCAAAATTATTTCAAAGAAAAGCTTTTGCACTTTAATCTCCTTCGCTGTTGTAGTAAATCTGATTAATTTGGAAATATTCATGCCTGTCGAAAATCGACTTGTTCCACGAGACAGTTAAGCCACCCACACTTCTCTATCTGCCATTACAGCTGAACTTGGTATCAAAATAGTTTCTAGACACCTTCTTTTTTTTCTCCCTGAGTGCAGAATATGCTTCAGTGGATACAGTTTTAGAAAAGCGAAAGCCCCTCTCTAGCATATTTAGTGAGTGGAAAGGGGGGAATATGGTGAGAAGGACCGATATCGATTTAATGGCAAACGATACATTTATGCAAAATATTCTTTCACCGTACAGAGGGTGGTAAAGGCATTTTTCTAGTGGGCTAAACTCCTACCTGTCTCGATTACAATTAAAAGGGCAGAAAGGGAATCTTTAAACTCCAGCTTTGCCTAAAATTAGCACCCACATACTCCAACCTAGCTTCAAGCGAATGTAAAAATCCTATAGCCGCCATATACGATGAAAAGGGCTGCGAATGTTTGTCCTTCGAAAATACTGCGATTCCTGAATTCTCAACGCCTCGTTAATTTATCAATGATCGGTATTATTATTATTATTATTTCCACCAGATGAAAATGCATTTAATATTTCCTCTCCTCCTTGGCTCAGTGGAAGCTGTGCTCTGGATAGAAATCACCTTTTGGAATCGAATTTACCTCACCAAGGGATAGCTTCTATCCTGACCTGTTTTGCAAAGAAAGGAAAACAAAGAATATGCCTCTTATTGAGGCATATTAATTTAATACATTAAATAAGTATGAATAGTTGTAGAAATATGCAGATTCCAAAGAACGGGTTTACCTTCTTTATCAAACGATATTGGTGTTTTGGGTGGGCGTGTAACTGCTTTGTGAATGGGGAGTGAAAAATACAAAACAGGGCTTGAGGGGGGGGAAAAATCACTGCGAAGATGGGAATTAATTCACAGGTGCGTTTTTTAAAAATCTCAACAAATATTTTGTCCTCCCATCAAGGAACCCGGGGCATATTGTTGTCACTTAATTTCCAATCAAATACTTTCGAAATCGACATGTCGTCTGTCTACAAGATTTTAAAAACCCTCCCAAGGCCAACAGAACCACAAGCCATCACAGTCTATGCCTTTGTCTTTTGAGGCTAATATCTGAATCTAAGCGGGCTGCACACCCCGTGGTAGACACCTTGTTCCATGGCCAGTGAATGTAACACACACACACACACACGACACAACGGGCCGTTGAAATAAAGGGGCCCGAGCTGCCTGCTGCCGATTCTGTTTTGCCTTCCGCTCTGTTACTTCCCTTTTTCCTAACGTAACTTTGCTCTCATTTGTTTATATAAAAATAAACCCGCTCAAATAAACATGTCCTAGCCGCCTGCTGACCCCGCGACAAAAGCCAGAGCTCGGCTGGGCGAGTTCGGGCTCTCGCTTGTCTTTGGTGGGAAGTGGATAAGAATCCACTCGCCTGATCCTGCAGCAAACCCAGCCCGGCCCAGATGGGAAGGACCGCGTGGCTTTCTGTGCTGGACCATTAGGGGAAGGGTTGAGGGGGGGGGTAACTTTAGGTCAATCTTCCAAACAGGTGTAAGGGGCTTTGCTCCCCCGCCCGGCAGCGTAGCAGAGGGGAATGAACTAGCCCCAGGCATCAAAGTACGGAACAATGGCTCTGGACACGGGGCGCCGCCGGTAACAAAACGGAAACAATCCCTCTCCAGCCCCCCCGTCATCAGCAGAGCCGGGCTCGCGGTCCCGGGGGCTGCCACGCAGCACCTGGCCCGGGTGCATTTCCTGTTGGGTGGGTGCGTATGCTGCGCACATGCGCGTCTGGGTAGAGGCGTGTGGCTGGACGTGTTACGGTGTGTGCGCCTGTGGAAATGCTGGTGTGTCTGCGTGCATGTATATCTGTGTATGGGCATGGAGTTGTGTGTATATCTCTATCAATGTATACGTGTGTATTCTCAGCTAGCTATGGATGTTTATATACACACGGGTGTGTCTCCATAGAGATACACATGTATGTAAATCATCGCATGTTATCCGCTACTCGCACATATGCAGACACGTGTGTGTCTGTCCCTCTGTAGACGCAAGCACGTGTGCACATGGGAGTATTTTCTCTGTGTGTGTGTGTGTGTGTGTGTATATGGACACACCGACACGTGTCTCTCTCGGGAGGCAGACCCGTGCCTGGGGATGAAGGTGTGTCCGAGGGTGCATGGCCTTTCCCAGCTCTCCTGGGGGTGTGGGCGTGGATTTCCCCAGCGCTGGGCCGAGCCGTGCCCTTAGCGCCCAGCTCAGGAGCCGAACCCTGCACTCCCCGGAGCCCGGAGCCTTTGGAGCGGGCTGGCGGCTCCCCTGAGCGAGGGAATGGCCCCGGAGCTCAGCCCCGTTCAGACAGCGGGGCCGGGCCAGCGCTCGCCCAAGGCTGGGGGGTTGGGGCCGGCTCCTGCCCTGCTTTCCCCAGGCAGCGAGCCCATTGGGGCGGCAAGGCCAATCCGGCCCTGCCCTCCGGCCACAGCTCGGGGGGGCTGGGGCCATTCGGCCCCGCACCCGGCCTTTGCTGACCCCTGACACCCGAGAGGCCCCAGCAGAGATGGGCTGGCTCAGGGCTAGGCCCCGGAGAGCGATCTAGGAGCTGCAGGCACTTCCCAAACTCGGTGCCCCCCTCCCCGAAAAGGGGCAGCGCACAGTGCCTGGGCCTCCCGTTTGTACCGCCCGCCCTCCCCGGGCACAGCTTGGGAACAGAAGCCATGTGCATCCGCCCCATCCATTTAGGAAACGAGCGGGTTGTAGGAGAACAAATCCAGGCAGGAAAGCTCTGTCTGGCTCTGGCTCGGCCTCGGCAGGCTCGGTGGAGTTCTCCACTGAATGCACGGAGTGACTGGAGTTAATGGCTCTCGCACGAAGACCCAGGAAATCCCCATCAAATCGCAGGCAGGGTGCAGCGAAACCAGCCACTACGGCTGGATGTGCACAAAGTCTGGCTTCTCCCAAACCTTACGGGTCAGGAGGCTCGATGCACACACAACCCCATTGCCGCTGGTCTCTCTCTCTGACACACACACACACACACACACACACACACACACACACACACACACACACACACACACACACACACACACACNGGTGGAGAGAGATGATCTGCTGATGCCACCCCTGCAAAGGAAAGAGCAAAACCCTCCGGGCCCCGCCACGAGCAGAAATCAAGTGAAGAAAAGGAGAGACGCAGACAGACCCTCAGCACGGCCTCGCCCCGAGCACAGATGTGGCCTCACTGTGCGCGCAGCACAGACCTGGCCCCGGGCTGGGAACCAGCCTCAGCCCCTGGGCACGTCTGTAGGATTCGCTTGGCTGTTTCCTGACCTTGCGCCCAACTCCCGCAGCTCCTCCTCCGCTGCCCACCTTCCCCGGCCCGCGGGCAGCCGGGAATCAGATCCGATCTCCTCCTCCGCTGCCCACCTTCCCCGGCCCGCGGGCAGCCGGGAATCAGATCCGATCTGGGTCCAGGTTAAAGGCTTTCCAGGGGCCGAGTGAAATCAATAAACCCCAGTCCCCGCAGCTCAGGACATGGGTTATTCACGAGGCGATGGGACACCTCTGGCCAGCCCGCTCCCGGGAGAGAAAGCACCTGGCCACGTCTGGGCAAAGCGGTTCCCCGCTGAAAGTCACCGGCCTTACACCGGGGAGCGGGGCTGGCCCCTCACCGGGGCAGGAGACCAGAGTCTCGGGGACTGTGATTCAAACGACGCGGCGCGGAATTGGGTTTGCATGTGACACTCGGGAGGGTCAGGGACCGGGGCTGTCACCGCCCTGCGGGTAACATCCCCGGCTAACGCCATCAGCCTTTTACGGGGTGGTGAGGAAACCCGGATTACAGCGAAGCCAGGGCACTGGGACGCTTGGCAGTTCCCCGGGTAGCAGCGTAACCGCACTCAGTGACACCCCCAGGTGGGGACCCGGGAGTCAGGGGGTAAAACACGTCACGCCCTCCCCAGACTAGGGCACCCCAGGACCAGAGAAACCTTCACTCCGCTACCAGCCCCGGCGACCCTCCTGGCTTCAGCGCCGCTGGTTATCCCGCTAGGCGCAATGGGGGCCAGGGGACCCAAAGGTAACTCCATTGCCCCCTTTCCACTTGTGCCCCGGGACAAAAGCAGCCCGAGCCGCCCAGAGCCTGCGAGGAGCGGGAGCAGAGACCTCCAGGTTATCTGCAGCCAAGGAAGGGAAGTCTGGCTGCCTTCCCCAAGGTCATGGTCACTTTCTCCCCCCCTCCCCCCGTGCCTCCAGGGCAGAAACTGGATTCCAGTAACTCACAATAACGGCAGCGGATCCCACTTGTTCCGAATCCCAAACCAGGCTGCGGCAGAGTTTAATACCAAATACACAGCAAGGGGACACAACAGTACCCCCCCCCCCCCTCCCCAGCCAGTAGCACCCCGCTGCAGCCCCCCGGCTCCGCTGGGGAAACGATTCTACTGTCACAGGCGCACGGGAGTGTGAACACGAAACTTTCCCAAAGCCACGTCCGACCTGGGATTTAAAAGGGAAACCAGGGGCACCTTGCGAGTGGGAGAGCAACACCTCCCCTCTCTCAGCGCTTCCAGCGCAGCCAAGCAGCGGCTTTCATACGTTCTTAAGGTGTTGAAACCTGGGGCAGAGCAATGCAAGTTGGGGCTTCCAAGAACCTGTTACATTTCCCAAACCCTCTGCTCGCCAGTTAAGTATTTCTCGTCCCTGAAAGACACCCCAAGAAAATGTTATTCACATGACCGTCAACTTGAATTCTGCTGCGAAAGCCCTGCTCCGTGCAGAGCCACCAGAGAGCATGAAGCGATCCCATTGGAGCCCAATTCAGGTCTGGCTGTGCTGGGTGAGTTCTTGACAATTTCCACACAATTCGCCTGAGCCTGGCACGTGTAAAAATATCACACTCTCCAGCCAGTGTTTGGCCCTTTCTTTCCCCCTTTCCCCCACGAATCCCTGCCTGCTTGCTCACCTGAGAGCGGAGTTTCTGAAATATGCTGATGGCCACAGATTTGGGGTTTTTTTTTTTTAAATAAATGTACTTGGAGGGTTTCCTTTGGAAATCACTACACACCCTTCTATTGGTCACACACCGTCTTTCTGTCGCTGGGGCCCCTCATTCATGCTCGTGTTAACAGCAGCAAACGGGGCTTTATGCAGAGGTTTCCCAGCACAACGTGTATTTTAGACTCCGGTGGGAGAGGAGACTCCGGGGATGAACTATCGATCCCTTTGCAAGCTGGGCCCGGGCTCCCATTGGCGATTTCCCGGGCTCCCATTGGCGATTTCCCGCAAGGGGTGCAAAGTGGAGGTAAGGTCCCGATCCTGCTCGCATGAAATCGAGGGTAAAACTCCCGTTGGGGGGTCAGGATCAGGCCCTGAATTTTACAACGGTTTCAGTGGAGAAATTAGAACTTTTTAAAACTAATCATTAGGAGAAACCTTAGGACCTTGATCCCGGGCAAAACAAGCCAGCTGCGGGGCAGGAAAGGGGCCATTTCACGTGCTAGGTTCTTTCCTGGGAGCCTGCTTCTCCTGGGCTGGTTTTCTGGGATGCCCTGGGCTGGACCCTGCTTCCCCTGGGCTGTTTTTCTGGGATGCCCTGGGCTGGAGGCTGCTTCCCCTGGGCTGTTTTTCTGGGATGCCCTGGGCTGGAGCCGTGTTTCCCAGCGGGGCTGGGGCTGGCTCCAGGCGCCCTGGGGTGCCCCCATAGACGTCTGAACCCAGGAGAGGCACCAGCTTTGCCAGAGCGGCTTGAACTGAACCAGTTCTTTTCGCCCCGGCCATTCAAGATGTGTTTCCCGTTCACTGTGCAGGGGACTTTTCAGCTCGCTACGAAGTCAAATCAAATCAAACCGAAGCAGGGGTTTGAACATCTTAATCCCCTGCCTAAAACAAACCGGGATTGATTAAGCGGCTGGAGCTCGCTGCGCAGTATTTAAAGCCCAGCTGTAATTATGGTAGTTTCCGGGCCGGGTCCAAGATCCTGACAGAAACCTGGGCAAGCGCAGGCGCCCTGCTCCCACCCCGCACTGCCCCAGGCTGCTGTTTGGCTCCAGGCGCAATCTCCAGTCATTCCTACAGTCTGGAGATTGTCATGCAAACGGTGACAGCCCCCATCCTCCTCCCACTGAAGTTAATAGCAACAGTCAGAGAGAGCAGGATCGGGTCCCACAACCACTCCAGAGGGTGCTTTTCGTACTGGGTGTTTGCAAGTTTCTTTGCAAATATCTGCATAGAAAAAAGGGGACAAGTTAAAGCAGGTTTTACAAAGCAAATTATATTCCTCTGCCCCCCCCCCCAAAAAAAATCTTCTAATCAACATGTATAATCCTTTATTTCCTCTAAGCACCAGAGGCATTGGATCCAAAAAGAAAATTATTAAAGAAATGAGTCATGTATTTTACTGACTGAGTTGAATTCTGAAATGTTAGGCAGCTATTTCAATTTTTATTCCTGAATTTTTTCCTAAACCAGACCTTAATTTTAAAGACATTAATTCTTTCCAAAACAAAGAATGAGACCTTAACAGCAAAGTACACACCTAAACCAAACAGAGACATGGATAGTTTAGTCCTTTGTAAAATACAGAAAAGAAAATCCAAATATAGATGCCTAAAGGTCTCATCCATATGCAGGCTCCCCAATCCTTTATACAATAAAACCCACTCAGGGCTCAAACCATATTTTTCAAACTTGAGGAATAAGGAGAGAAAGCATTCTCGGCTGGCACTGTCTTGGGTTTATAAACTCTGTCATGTGTATCATTTCACACATCGTTTTGTTTTCTGTAAATAGCATGGTGCAGGGGAATAATGATAATAAAAAGGAATTAAGAAGAAAATTGTTCTGTTTCAGGAACCTGATCCCTTTTCCAGACTATCTAAAGGACACTTTCTGTGGCCTTACTACTAGGTATGCAGTTAGATGAGTCTTAAACCAGACCTAGCCTTTTGTCTTTTGACCTCTGATGCATGAAATTAGTAGCAAAAGAAAATGTGAAGGAAAGGATAAAAACACATGGAAAAATATCTTACAATGCTCATTGTATCAGATCATAGCCCAGCTACTAGGAACATCCAGAATTATTTGTTTATAAGAACCTTTCCCTCCCCAACCACATGCTTGTTTTCATTTACAAGGACTCTGTATTCATTAGGAGGGATTAACTTCTCCTTTTGCTCAGGGAACAGGCAAAGGTATTATGTTGGAGCATGTACAGTTTAACTCCTTTCTCAAGTCCTTTGCTTTTTTACTAATTTTCCTGAAAAACCACACAACTCCCAAATCTGCAGGACTGTCACAAAGGATGATCTCCCTGCTAGCATCAGTAGCTGAAGGTATAAACAGTGGTTTTATTGTTGTCTCAGAGCTACATGTCTGCACGGCACATTTGGGGCCATGATGCTGTTTATTTCACCTTTCTTCCTCATTTCATTTTAATTTCAACATATGGACGAGCTGGTAGTGATTGTGACCTAGTATCTTCCCAGGGATAAAATTAAACCCTGAGATGGGCAGGCTAACTAGACTAAAGTAATTTAAGGAGCATTCGCTGGGCCCTCCCCAAAAGTGGAAAGCTGTTGGTTGATGGTATCACCTAATGTCCTCAATGATCCTTAAGAAATTGACCGAAAGAAGTCTTCAGGAAGTAAGGTTTAAAAGATGTTAGCTTGTGATCGATGCGTCCAGCCATCAATAACACATGCTAAGTTAGACCCTGTAGAAGGTGACCCAGAACTAGTCCCTCTCCTGTTTTAATGATGATTTAATCATCAGGAAAAAAAGAACTGCCAGGTGCAAACATGCAAATGAAGTGCCTCAGTGGCAGTATTCTGACAAAATAGCTCTACCGTGCGTAGCAACAATTTCAACCGTGTTCAAAATTTCAACCAAAAAAGTCACATTTGGGGGGCTTAAAAACAATGCTAGTCGTTTATCGTGCTTTCCCTGTTTTTGAGGATGGCCTTTCTCCCCTACCTTCATACGATGGCTGCGTTAACAAATGCCTCAGAAATGTTTCATTTAAACAAGATGTGTCAAGTCTCTCCAGACCTGCATACTGAATACACTCAAAAGCAACGCATAAAATTGCTCATCTCTACCATTTCAGGAGATACAGACCACCAGATTGTTGTACCCATTCAGATCAATAGAATAAAACGTGGTTTTCAAACGGCAAATCCAGATCATCATAGTTGCCTGCCCCCAACCACCATTTCATCTTCCTTTCATGTTTTGAATGCTTTTCTTCAACGGGACCAGTCACCTGAGTTCAGTGAGCAGGAGCTGCTGTTTTTATTTATTTCAGTGCAAAGATTTAGTCAAATTTAACTCATAAAGCACAGGGCCTAGTCCTGTTTCTACTGAAATTAATGGCCAAAGATCCTACTGGTTTCAATGGGAGCGGGATCAGGCCCCAGTTATAGTCACTGGGTTGAATGTTTTGTTAATTCACAAAAATAATTTTTAAAAAGTTAATTTCGGAGCAATTTCTGGCTGGCGACACTCTTACCTGGACCGCAGAAAACGTGGGCGTGCATGGCCGCCATTGGCGTCTGCCTCTTCCACAAAGTTGCAGCAAGAAAGCTCAACGGGTTCTCGGAGATTGACACCGTGGTGGAATGGAGCATGACCACAGGGACATCAGCATATATCACAGCTACTGCACATGTGTAAGTGGCTGCTTGGGCCAAGGAATGGCCCTAAGATCCTCTCCATGGAATTAGCTGGAATAGAAGGACTGAGGGATGTATAGGGCTGGTCTCAGGTAGGTGGCAGAGGGCAGTCAAACAGCCTCTTTCGAAATGGCTGTATTAGGAGCAGGAGCATGGCAGATGATGGGGTACAAGCAACACGCCTTGGATTAGCCAGCATTTGGCTGTGTTTTCAAATGCAGTCCCTTATAATCTATACAATCCGAGGGGTTCCTCACCAGGAGAAACTGCAAAATGCTGAACTGAATGCAGTGGGTGCCGTGACATCACGCCTAGAAGCTCAGACCTAGATCAGGGCCGCATTATGCTGCACATCCACATAGTAAGAGGCAGATTCTGCCCCAAAGTGCATGCAATCTAAATAGACACGGATTATTAGGCTCCTTTTACATCTAAGGATCAGAGGCACAGAGAGATGAAGTGACTTGCCCAAGGTCACTCGGGGAATCTGTGGCAGAGCTAGGACCTTTGAACACACATCTTCTAAGTCCCAGCCCACTTCCTTAAGTGCAAGGTCATCCATTCCTATTCAAACCCCCATATTTTACCAGTGCAATGTATGCTGGTCAAACATGCTCACCAATTGTGCATTTTTAAACAATCTGCTAACAGGCAGAAAGACAATTTTGAAAAGCTTATGTTGTCTCTGCAATTTTGCTTCAAAGCATATTTTATGTTTGCCTTATTGCAACCCCCTTCCTAACTGTATTCTTTCCATAGACATTTTGAAATGCTGGGGCCATTCTGGGCAGGGGAAATGCTGCCCAGTAAGGAAAACTATGAATGAGATTTTTCTGATGAGACTTTTTGCTGGAGACAGATCAGATGGGCCTAAACAATGCCTGCTTTTTCAGCCTCTAAGGTCAGTGTTGCAGCAAGAGAAGGAAAATTTCAACTCAAGTATATCCTGTACTGTAACTTTTGTGCTCGCTGCTATTAAAACTCTGAAAAGGTCAAACTGATTCCATTGCTTCGGGAATTGCTAGGCTAAAAAGTAGATGGGAAGATATGACGTGAAAAGGGTGAACAAGTCTGCCTCAGACAATGGCTGGCAAGGGGGCAAATACCATTGAAGTAAATAGTGCATTGATTAAGGTGATCTCTCCGATGGATAGAAAAGTGGAAACTCAATGCAACTAAAGAGAGGAAACTTAAGAAATCTAAGCTTTTCTCAAGGCACAAAAGGAGAGATGCTTAAGGTATTATTTATTTGCTTTCCTGGATGGTATTCCAGGTCAGGAATTTGATTCTCCCTCATTGACTGAAAGAGTCCCGTGGGTCACAATCTCTGAGCACATGTTTAGCATTAACCAGGTGTCTGAGATTAGAATCTAGGCAGTGCTCTGTGCCTGTCTCCCTCTGAGTTTGGGGTCTTTTGTATAGAGGTGAAAAGTCTGGGATTTCCTTCCACCCACCCCCTATGAATCCCTTGATTGGTAGACAGGTGCATCTTTTCCCTGACATGCTGTCATATGCAGTGAATTCATACATCTATAAATCTCCCTTAGAGAAGGGTTTTTGATTCTAGCACATTTTACTAAGTGGCCCATATGTGGCTTCAGGGAAGCCAGATATTCCCTGTGTGTGTCTCCGGTAGATATCATAGCACATATTTCATATGGGTGCATGCCACATATTCTGTGGTAGACAGTCATGGGATAAGAGGGAAGGTCCTCTCATGGATCAGTAACTGGTTAAAAGATAGGAAACAAAGGGTAGGAATAAATGGTCAGTTTTCAGAATGGAGAGGTAAATAGCGGTGTCCCCCATGGGTCTGTACCAGGACCACTCCTGTTCAACATATTCATCAATGATCTGGAAAAAGGGGTAAACAGTGAGGTGGCAAAATTTGCAGATGATACAAAACTACTCAAGATCGTTAAGTCCCAAGCAGACTGCGACGAGCTACAAAAGGATCTCACAAAACTGGGTGACTGGGCAACAAAATGGCAGATGAAATTCAATGTTGATAAATGCAAAGTAATGCACATTGGAAAACCTAATCCCAGTTATACATCTAAAATGATGGGGTCTAAATTAGCTGTTACCACTCAAGGAAGAGATCTTGGAGTCATTGTGGATAGTTCTCTGAAAGCATCCACTCAATGTGCAGCGGCAGTCAATCATTAAGACAGGGATAGATAATAAGACAGAAAATATCATATTTCCTCTATATAAATCCATGGTACACCCACATCTTGAATACTCTGTGCAGATGTGGTTGCCCCATCTCAAATAAGATATATTGGAATTGGAAAAGGTTCAGAGAAGGGCAACAAAAATGATTAGGGGTATGGAATGGCTTCCATATGAGGAGAGATTAATAAGACTGGGACTTTTCATTTTGGAAGAGAGATGACTAAGGGGGGATATGATAGAGGCTCTAAAATCATGACGGGTGTGGAGAAAGTAAATAAGGAAGTGTTATTGACTCCTTCTCATAACACAAGAACTAGGGGTCACCAAATGAAATTAATAGGCAGCAGGTTTAAAACAAACAAAAGGAAGTACTTCTTCACACAACACACAGTCAAACTGTGGAACTCCTTGCCAGAGGATGTTGTGAAAGCCAAGACTACAACAGGGTTAAAAAAAGAACTAGATAAATTCATGGAGGATAGGTCCATCAATGGCTATTAGCCAGAATGGGCAGGGATGGTGTCCCTAGCCTCTGTTTGCCAGAAGCTGGGAATGAGCAATGGGATGGATCACTTGATGATTACCTGTTCTGTTCATTCCCTCTGGGGCACCTGGCATTGGCCACTTTCAGAAGACAGGATACTGGGCTAGATGGACCTTTGGTCTGACCCAGTATGGCCGTTCTTATGGTCTTATGGACAGAAAGTCCTCCCTTCCAGGGTTTGATTTAAAAATCATTCCTGTTTTTAAGAGTGAAAACAGAATTCAAAGCAGCTATTTCTTTAATTTAGATTTTAAAATCATGCTCATCATAGCAATGTGGGCCAGGGTGCACTTCATTAAATACAGGAGTCAGTGAACTGTCACCCAACAATAAATAGGTGACCCCAAATTAAGCTGTTTAAAACAACAAGTATTCTTCGTTCACGCCCTCCTCAAGCAAAAGCCTCAGCAAACAGGGAGCTTCCAAAATATTCAGACGAGGGCACTGTCAGACTGACGGAGGAAGTGATACATTCCAGAATCCTGGGCCCTCCACTCACAAAGGGAGCTCCTCAACAGGTGTGACCTGGAGCTACAACAATTTAAACCAGCCCCAAGCTGTCCTGCCAGGATGCTCTAGTCTGCAGAATGGAACTGGGACCCTCAGCCGATCTCAGCTGTAGCATGGTGCATAGGAAAAGGGGTGGATTCCTAGGCAGGTGAGGCCTGCACCATAGAGGGCTTTACAAATTAGTATCAGCGTTTTGAATCGCACTAAGCAGCTAGAGAGTGCAGTCTTGGAAGCACTGGTGAAATATTCTTTCCTGTTGTCAATGACCCCAGCAAGCGAGTGGGTGACCCGGTTCTGCACCAGCTGTAGTTTCCAAGAGCTGTCCCAGCCATAGCTCCTGCAGCAGGTCCAATCTGGAAATCACCAAGGCCAGGTCCACATCAAAGAGAACCATTTTGAATCATGGTGGGGAATACAGCCGAGAAAGGGCCCTTCACACCCGCAGGGGACCTGGAAGCAGCTCTGAATTCTGGATCTCATTGCCAAGGGATAAATAATCCCCCTCAGTCATGGTTCAGTCACCATTCTTTGGTTATTATTAATCGTGTGCATCACCTAGGAGCCCTAGTCATGGGCTAGGACCCCACTGTGCTAGGTGATGTACAAACACAGACAAAAGAGATGGTCCCTGCCCTGCTACTGTGCATTCTCAAAGCCAGGCCCATGCAATGGAAAATTGTTGTATCTTAGCATTTCACACATCATTGCTCTGAGTGTTTAATTTCCCCCCACTGAAATAGATGAGGGAAATACCTGATAAAAACCACAAAAAGCCCCATTTTCCGTCGTGGGGCTTGAAAACCAAAACAAAGCTCTGTCAACAGAAGCGATAGCGAGAACTCGACTAGCCGGTACACAGCACATTTAAAGGCCTGTTGGAAACAGTGCTGGGAGCAGGCTTTCAACAAAGGACATCTACAAGAGACATGGCCAATCTGACTGGCGTGTATCGGGCATGTTCTCCACCAAAACCGTCCTAGCTTTCTACAGCAATCTGAAGACAAAGATTGCTGCACTGAAGTCCAGGGGAGCTGTGACAAATGATGCCTGCTAAGGATCGGCCCATGAGTGTACCCTGAAAGAACAAAAAGGCAGAATCTGTTCTGCACAATGATCATTCTGGAGCCAGCCACCATGAGTATTTAAAAATGGATGTCAGGAGGTGGATGCTGCAACGCTATACTCCCAGCCAACCTGCAAGTGACACATTAAAATGTATCAAATATTTTTTTATCGTGATTATTGGAAGCGACAGCTCCAATGCTGGTGGAAGAAAAACTAGACGGTGGTGAGGGAGATGGTAGGGCTGCTGGCAGTTTGCTAAACAATTCCTTCATATGGAATTTAAATAACTCGTATTGATTTACTTATATAGAATTATAGATCCATGTGTGGTTCTGATACTGTGCTTTCTTCAGAGAATAATTCTCATCAGATCTTTGCTCCCTCCCCCATCCACTCCTCTTTGGCTATTTTTGGGTAGGTTTTTTTTTACTCTTTCTGTAATTTTTGCAGGGCTGGGTTCAGAGCAGAATTATAAATAGCCCTGGTTTATGATAAAAAAAACTGTGAATTGTAGTTAGCTGAAGACTTTAAGAACAATGCCGGGAAACAATACTTACAGAAATCTATTTAATTAATTCCAGAAACCGCTTAGCTCCAATTGGACAGCTGTGTGAAAGTTACTAACTGTGAAATATAAAAAGGTTGTTCTGTAATTGGAACCTTTTTGGGGGGTTTGTTTTTAGTTAAATTTTGAAATCAATAAAAAGAAAATTAAAACCAGCAATTTGATAACACCCTGTTTGCTCAATATATAGTCATCATCACTGTGAAAAAGTCATTTACTTCTGTGGTATGTTCTCCAGTGAAAACTGAAGAATTTCCTTGCTTGCTTTTTAATAAGCCTTGTGTAATATCGGACAGTAAAATACAGGATCACGTTTGGCTGGCAAGACACCCTAGCACAAGATGCTGCCTCAAAAAGACAAGCAATTCCTGGCTATTGCCTGGTCCTCGCTGCAGAGGGAGCAGTGAAGCCCTGGGTGGAGACTACCACCCCTCACTCTGCCGCAGTGGTCTAGAAGCAAGTCACCTCAGCACCCCTTGAGGAGAAAGTTAGCACCGGTGGCTTTCTGCCACCTTTCCACTCAGTTGATCCTGGCGTGACAGTTCCACTGGCTGGAAGCTGAACAGAGGTAGACTGGAAATAAGGTGTACATTTTGAACGGTGAGAGTAGTGAACCATTGGAACGATTTCCCAAGGGTTGTGGTGGATTCTCGATCGCTGACGTTTAAGTCAGAACTGGATGTTTCTCTAGAAGACCTGCTCTAGGAATTAGTTTGGGGAAGTTCCCTGGCCTGTGCTGTGCAGGAGGTCAGACTAGATGATCCCAGTGGTCCCTTCTGAGTTTGGCCCCCGGCAAAAGTTAGAGCAGCCTCAGGCTGCTCTGACTTACATTGGCAGGACAGCCTCAATGGGCCACTCTGCTGGCCTAGGATTGCTAGAGTAGTGTCTTCTAGCTATGACCTGGCCTGCTCCCAACATGCCCCCCCCATCAGGGGGACCAGGAGTGGGTGGCATAGAACCACCTATGCCCTCTTTATGCCACCACTTAGTGACACCCCCACAGTTGCCCAAACTTGCCCCCTTAGCAGAACAAAGTATCTGGAAAGGGGAAGGGAAGGACCCTGGTCCCTTGGGCTAAATACAGCCTGTAAATTGTCAAGATCCCTGCACTGAAGTCTATTTGGGCTGTATACCACCAAGCATACCTCATATAGGGCCTGAGTAACCCCTCATGGCCAGGGCTGGTTCTGCAGCACCCTAGCCTCAGTTTCCCCTCTTTTCAGGGCTCTCTCAATTAAACTACCAGAAAAAAAATCTTCTCCGGTTCAGCAACACACCTCCTTAGTGCTGGATCTATTAGTAGTCTGAAAATAAAGTTCTCCAATCCCCATCAAATCCATACTCCCCATGTTTCCTGCAGGAGATTGCCCAGTTCTTCCCTGTCTGGAGCCTTTCCCATTGAAGACTGAGGATTCCCTGCTGCAATTTACTCACCATCACAACCATGCCCTGCCTTCGCAGGCTTCTGCTGCCATCTCTCACTCAAGCTGCCTCTCCTCTACCCGGGCCCCTTCCTGCTGCTCTTTATAGGGGAATCAGCTCCTCCCAACCCAGGTGGTTCTGCTAATTAAAGGCAGGGAGGGCTAATTGGACAGGGCTCCAGGCCTCCACCCCTTAAAGGGGAGGCCAATACCTTTGGGCGCGGTATAAACAATAGAGAATAAATCATCATCATCAGAGCAACCCTCCAGCTGGCCCAAAGCAGCAATGATGGGCCTTGTGGGGAGCTGTCTTCCTTGGTCAGAGAGATCGCTGTGGCTGGGGAAGTGAAGGGATTCCTGGATTGTACAAGCCAATGCACAGCTCTGATAAGGTCACTTCTAATCACCACCATACGTAGGTCCCGGTTGGGCGAGGTGCTGAGCCCCCTCCACGCCTGGTCCCAGTGAGGAGACTGTTTCTCACTGTGAGCCAAAGCAGCAGCTAAGAGAGTCCAGAATGTGTGGCCAGGAATTCAGTGACAAACTCTCGCAGTTCTAGCTTTGCTACACGGGAACTAAACGGGGCTTTAGTGGTTGCCAGGTTTTAAGGGAATTTCCCACACATTATTATACACCTCTACCTCGATATAACGCACCCTGATATAACACGAATTCAGATATAACGCGGTAAAGCAGTGCTCCGGGGGGGTTGGGGGGGGCTGTGCACTCTGGTGGAACAAAGCAAGTTCAATATAACACGGTTTCACCTATAACACGGTAAGATTTTTTGGCTCCCGAGGACAGCGTTATATCGAGGTAGAGGTGTAGTTTGTTTCGGCATTGGACTGTCTGATTAACTCATTCTGTTTCCTATGCTATTTTATCTTGGGGAGGTATATTTTTTGGCCTGTAGCAAGTAAATGGAGTCAGGGATTCCCAAAGATTGTCTTATAAGGCACATTTTTCAGTGGGATACATAGGACATTTTTACAGCCACTCAACGCTCAATTTAAACAGCTGCTGATTTCCACGGGGGTGCAGCTCAGTTCAAAATGATGGACAGCATCAGATCTAGGTATTCTGGAAAACCTGCTGTTGGAAGATGCACAAAAGATTTGACGCAGAGGTGCTCGTTCTTGGCAGGAAAAGAAGTCTTTGGTAGCATGCCGCTGTTTCTTTCTTTCATTGATTTTAAGACCAGAAAGGACCGCTATGATCCAACCTTCTGTACAACACAGGGCAGAGAATTTAACAGAGTGACTCCTGCACTGAGCCCAATGTCTGATGCATCTTTCAGACACAATAAAAGGGGCCCTAGATTGAAGCCCTGTTACCAGGCCCTCTGTGGGATCTCAACCCAGGACTTTGGCACCATAAACAAGCCCATACTCCCAGGCCATCTGGCAGCTTCTTGTTCCCACCTCTGAAAGAAAGAAGCAAATTGCTCCATCGCACAGTTTGATTTAAAAAAACCCCACCTCTCTACAACCTGCTTCTGCTGCCCAGAGGTGAGCGTTCTATAGTACGAGAAAGGAAGACGGGGGTGGGAGGGAAACTTGATAACAGGTTTTTAAGAACAGGCTGGACAAACCCCATGTCAGGGATGATCTAGGTTCCCTTGGTCCTGCCTCAGCACAGGGGGCTGGAGTAGGTGGCCTCTCGAGGTCCCTCCAGCCCTACATTCCTATGGTGTGGGTAACAAGCACTCAGTTCCCACCCTCGGTCTCTCATTCAGGGAGTGTCCACACTGCACAGTTAACTTGGGGTCTTACAATGGTTTTAGCCTTAACCCTCCTGCCATCTACACAGGAAAACCTCTGACACGTGTTTGAGTCTAGTGTACCCGGCTGGAGGTGGGGTTAGAACCTAGGCTCCCATTTCACTTTGGCTGGACCCTGCTCACTTTGCACTGAAGATGCAGGTTAAACCACTTGAGTGCCCATAATCTTCCAATGCCTTCCCACAATCACCCCAAAGGACAGACAAGTTCTCCTGCAACTGACTGGGAAAGAATCCTAGAGCGTCTCAGCTCAACAAACCATGGGCTGTGCCAGAACCATGAGGGGGGCCAGAACAACAGGGCTAGGCTAACCCATGAGCTCAGACCTGGCGCCAATCCTCTGTGTGGTCTATGCCGTGTGGACATGCCCTCCCCTGCTGACCAGGAAGGCAGGAGCACTCACTCTGGAGTGATCTCGCTGCCTATTAAAGAGCGAGAGTGACATGTTATGAAGGGAGTCCCATTCAGTCCTGAGCGGGAGGGCTGGTGGCTGGAATGCAGGGCAATGGGGGAGCTTCACGGGGCTCCCCAAAGAAAGTGAGAGACTTGCATCTGAACCAAAAGGGGCTTGATCCTGAAGGCTCAAATCTCTCCCTGACTTCAGTGGGTGCTGAGAGCTCTCAACACCTCATAAGATCAAGCCCTATATGGGATCTGATCCAACACCCACTGAAGTCAATGGAAAGTTTGGGATGAGAACCAGTGTTACCAGCTCTTATCATGTGACCGCAAGTCTCCCCATATTTGGTATTTTTCTTAAAACCCCAGCTCTTTGAAAATGAGAACCGCAGCTTCCGTTAAAGAGAAAAGAACGTTTCTAGTCCTCATGGTAGCAGAGAACAACTTGTAAATGTGACCCCCTAAAGATTCAAAACCCAGAGGGCAAATAAAGAGACCCTAAATTGATTCTTTTTTCAAATCTCATGATTAGTAATCCAATTAATCTCACGATGTTTGGGACCCAGGCGCATTAATTCTGAACGCTTGGGGTTGGCAAAACTGCACTACTCACATGAGTAACCTTTATATGAGCAGTTCCGTTGCAACTGATAGCACAGTTCCCATAAATCAAGACTCTTCACTAGAGTAAGAGGTGCAGGAGGAGTCCCTAACAGAGACCTTCTCCTTACCAAATATTGAAAAGATGAAAGTCTGTATAGACTAAACAGTAATAATACATATATTATATATGAACACACACACGTTCATTAGTTAATGCTCATAATCCAATTCCTTATTTATTTATATTACCAAAGCCTGGTAATGAGCTAGGAACCCGTGATGCTAGATACTATACAAACATGGACCGAAGAGGTGTTTTATGAGTGCTAAGTTTATTATTGTTGCTGTTATTTTAACAACAACAATCATTTCCATAGATAATCGCCAGGGAGATCAAAATGTATAAATGTCTATAGAAAGCAGTTTCTAGCATTCCAAGTTCTTTCTTTGTTTCAATGAACCTTGCTACCTGGCACTGGGTGCTTGTATTAACATAATATATCCATCACCACGCACAGAGAAAAACAACAGCTTCATTTCCTCAGCTGGAATATTGATATTTTAAAATGTAAATGGTTCACATACAAAATACGGCCTTTAATCCAACCTTTTAAAAAAAAATTCAAATTAATGTTCTAAAGACATAGAAAAAGGGCTTTTCTATCTGCTTTATTTATCTGAATATTGCAAAGGATCTCAAAACGGAGCTATACATGTATATCAGATATCATTGGAAGTAATGAGTGTATTTTTCTAATCTTTCCAACGCCAACTTAACAACCCATTTCCAATATCATGCATAATAATTAATTTGTTTTCCATATAGTAATAAGATTAACAACTTCGCATTTACACGGGGTACTGAGTCATGTTCAAATAAAATAAGTTCTAATGAGAAAAATTGGATGTGGCAGCAAATCAATGTTCCACTAAGCAATCCAGGTTTATGTGTGTTTGTCTGTCTTTTCAGCATGTATTTTTGTCAAGATTCCACTGTAAACAAGATAATTTCTTTCATGTTGGGTTAGCCTGGGTAAATATGTTTAATGAACAACAAATGTATTGTAAATATTGAAATAAATCTAAGTGCCTTACAGAACAGCTGTGAATCTATACGGTGCTTTAAAAGATACACGATATTAAATATGAAGACTCCGTTTAATCAATGAGGTACACAGTGTGAGGTTCTATGAGCCATGCACAGAGAGTTGTTTTAGAATCATTCTAACATGGCTTGCTTAAAAACAAAAGAACATCATATACAATAGATATATTTTAAAGAAGCCCCTTTGGGGCGAATACTTCTAGATTCCACAAGGAAGTGATAAAATATTGCAATGAATTTACAGAATTATGTTATAGAAAAAGATGTAGGTTAAGAGAGCTTGTCTTTCTTTCTCATATATGATAGCTGTTCAGAGATGAGTTAGTCTGAAAGTACGGTAAAGTAGCTATAAGTCTCAACCTGCAAGGTCTACCCTATGTGGAAGAGTTAACTCACTGCTGATGCGCCCCCTCGTGGCTGGGTGTGGGGTAGCAGACCTCTCTCTGGCACCCTCCTGCCGACAGCCAGTCCAGTCCGGCAGCGGTCTCTCTTCTTGCAACTGGGCCCTCCAGCCAGATCATGTTATAATTCCACTCCTTCTGGGGTAACACGAGTACAACTAAAAGTCCCAGAATGTCCCAACACAAAAGATCCTGCTGCCCCTTTTGGGCTTTATGTTGGCCTGACCTTGAGGCTGAGTCTTCAGCCCCACCTTGGGCTCCGTAATCCTTAAATTGGGCTTGTATGCCCCATCCTCAGGGCTGGCAGGGGAACCCAGGCCTGTCCTCTGCTCCAGGTTCTGGCCCAAGGGCCCTATATTGAACAGCTAGGTCTGCTCCTTCAGACGCGCTGCTACTTTCTCTGGGCCACTTCCTACCTCCGAGCCCCTTGCGCGGCTTCCCTGCACCCTGTACTTAACAAAGCTCCTCCTCTGATTCCCAGGCCTCTGGCTTCTCCCTAGGCTCTCCCTGCTCCTCCTTTCTCGGCTGGAACACTGCTGCCTCAGGGCTGCCTTTCTGTGCCCAGGCCCCTTGCCAGTGCCCACCGCAGGGGTTAATTCGGTGCCTGGGGCCTTCTGTCTGCCCCAACCCCTCCCCAGACAGGGGCAACTCCCCGGTCAGAAATCAGGGCCCGCAGCAGAGCCAGTCTCCAGGAAACCTAATGAGCACAGCTGGGAGGCTGCCTGATTAAGCCCAACAGTAGCAGCAGTTCATTGACGGCTCGACAATTTTGCCTCTGTCTTGGACCCTGCCCTGCCTCACTCCAGGTAACCTGGCTCTGACCCTCAGCTCCGATTCCTGGCGCCGGCTCTGGTTCCTGACTCCAGTTGACCTTGGGCTCTGACTTCTGACTCTGACCTGTGTCTCTATCACCTGGTCCTGGACTCCAGCTCTGACCCTGGGATCCAATTTCTGGCTACTGACACCTGCTCTAGCCACTAGGCATGGCGTCTTCTCTAACCAGTAGGTATAACCACCTCTATGCCAGTCACTGACATCTGTCTCCTGGGTTTCTCTGCCCTGGGTACCTCTTCTGGGCCTCCCTATAGCTTTTGTTACCTTCTTTGATCAAGTCTGACACACCCTCCAGGCGCAGCAAGGGGAGCTAACTGAGCTCGCAGGCTCTTGTTAACTCTTTGTTCACCTGTGTGGGGTAGACACCCCCCATCACGCCTAACATAATCATTTCTCTTTTGGCAGGGCCTACGTTTCAGGACACCCTATGCTTCTAAACAGGGGCGGCTCTAGCTTTTTTGCCGCCCCAAGCATGGCAGGCAGGCAGCCTTCAGCGGCACGCCTGCGGGAGGTCCCTGGTCCCGCGGATTCGGCGTACCTGCCGCCGAATCCATGGTCCGCAGGCATGCCGCCGAATCCGCGGGACCGGTGGACCTCCCGCAGGCGTGCCGCCAAATCCGCGGGACTGGGGACCTCCCGCAGGCATGCCGCTGAATCCGCGGGACCAGGGACCTCCCGCAGGCGTGCCGCCAAATCCGCGGGACCGGGGACCTCCCGCAGGCATGCCGCCGAATCCGCGGGACCGGGGACCTCCCACAGGCAAGCCGCCGAAGGCTGCCTGACTGCCATCCTCGCAGGGACCGGCAGGGCGCCCCCCGCGGCTTGCCGCCCCAGGCACGCGCTTGGACCGCTGGTGCCTGGAGCCGCCGCTGGTTCTAAACCAGCAGAGTAATGCGCTTTCCAGATTGGAAATACAAAGTAAGGGCCCGAGCCTGCAAGCAGTTACACACATGAGCCGTTTGACTGAGGTGAGTTAAATATTCACATGTATAAGGGTTTGCGGCACCCCGAGCTGTGTCCTCTCATTGACGCATCCACTTCTACCAGCCTTTTGTGTCTAAAGGATGACCCGGACTATAGGCCACTGATGTGAAATGAAAACCAAACTCTCACAACATTTTACAGTCTAGGAAGCGTGATCAGACACTGGCTCAGCGATATCTGTAAATCGTGGTGGGCCCTGGCAAGGCTGACCATGTAACTTAAAGTCCACTGAAGTCCCATGTTAAGGATTTTTAGGGGACGTGAGTGGCACAAGAGCCCTGAACCAAAGTGCATTTTACACACTGCTAGTTTGTTGCTATATCTTGGGGTCCCATCTCCCCTAGGCTGGAACAACTCACAGAGGGGAGAGGAAATGCCATGAAATTCAACTCATGATGTTTCCTGCTCATTCTTCCATTGGGGGCGGGGGGTTGGATCTCTCCCTACCCCTGCAAAAGAAGCCAGTGGTCCAACTGCCTTCTCTTGTGAATCCCTCCAGAGCTGCACATATCTCAGCGGATCTGCTGGAGGCAATGGACATCCATGCCTCCTCTTTCCTGTCCAGCCCCACCAGCATCTCCCCAGCCCTGGACAGCAGAGCTCTTGCAAGAGCTTTGTTTCTAGGGGCATTACTCTGGTAGCCCCTGGGGTGTGTGGAGTTCTTCAGCATGGAGAGAAAAGCGTTGCCAGTTAACACAACCTCAATGTGTATTGACCGGGGTTCTTTTCCCCATAGGTTTAGAGGTGAGTGAGAATCTGGAGGAGCCCAGATCAGTCCTTTGACTTGTCCTCTCCGGCTCTGTGGAGCTGGAATCCTGTGAAAGCCCTATGGAAGGCAGGGAGAAGGGGCAGAGTTGGAACCATCCCTTTCACAAGAAATGAGTCCCATTGCAGTACAGATCATGGACAGCAAAATCCCGGCCCTAATGGAGTCAATCGGGGCAGGATTACCTAGAGAGTGCACGGGCCTGTTCATTTTTAGCTTTGGGGGCCTGGTTCTGCAGTCCGGACTAGGCAAAGCGCCCAGTGAAGTCCCTATGGCCCAGGCCCTCAAAGGATCTGGATCTGGGCCTGTCATACTGGAGTTGACGTCAGTGGGAATTTGCCTGATGAAATGTAATTGGTGCGGTTAGAACTCCCATGTTACACTAAAAGCAGGACGGAGAACAGAGTGCTTAAAAGGGCAATGAACTTAAAGACCACGGATATTGGGAGAGTTTGAAGCTGAGAAAGGTCAAGTACTTAACCCAAAGCAAAACATAACTGACAATTATGCCTTCAGAAAGCCCAGGGTATAAAATACAGGACGCTGTAAAACAGATCAATCCTGCCTACAATATATTTCATCCTTCGTCGCTCTTAGGTGGATTAGTACAAATTAAATTTCACGTCAACCTGCACAAGGCTGGAAATGCTCTATTAGGCGGTAGGCTGGTGCTTCCTAACCTTTTTGGTCCTGTGACCCACCGATCACAAACATAACCATTTCCTGACCCAACATTCTGACAAACCATCCTGGAACTCATCCAATATGAGGAATATACACAACCCAGTCTTTGCCTTTGACAATGGCTGTCGTTGCTCAGAACCCCAGCTTGCAAAGCTATAGAGTTGTTAATGGAAGTAAGTGCATCTCGCCTTATTAGCAAGAGGTGGGTACTCAACCCTGACGGAACTCCGGCATTCAAAGCGGGAGCCTGTAAATCAATTTTCAGGATAAGAAAGAAAAAAAAAATCACCAGATTATCATCAGAGAGTTTTACTGCTGGGGCCAGCCTATGCAAAGGAGGCCACTTCCCCTTTCCTTCCAACGGGTTAGGGTCTGAGGGTCTGATCCTCAGCAGGTAGAAACTGATGCAGCTCCATGGACTACAGTAGCTGAAGGTCTAGCGCATTAACCACATACGCCAAGGGGATAGACAAAGAAGAATAGGCCCAACCAAGAGAGAAACTACTACTACTAAAAATACTGGGCCAAAGTCATCCTTAGTGTCATTCTATTGACTTCCTTGAGGAATTTGGTCCCAAATGTAGTAATTAAGCAGTGCTGAGTTATTGTTGTCATTTATAGTGCAGTACCCATCGTGCTAGGTGCTGTACATACAAGCAGGAGACAACCTCTAGCCCCAAGAACTTACAATCTAAATAGACAAGAGGTGGAAGGGAAAGTGACTTGAGCAAGATCACACCGGAGGACTGAACCACACACTTTCTTCAGTAATGTTGTTGCTCTATTATTCGTTTTCCTCTTCAAACTGCATGCCTCATCCTCTGCTCCTCATCGTTTCTCCCTTTAGTTGGAGTCTGTGGCCAGTATTATTAATTCTTCATATAGTCCACGGTTAGGCTCAGCAATCCAACCCAATACTTTTTTCTTGCATTTCTTTGTGTATTACAAAATGTCTGAAACGCCTCGTCCTCCTCATTATGAGAGTGGGGCAAATAATGGATTTGTCAGTTTGCTGGCAATTCTGAAAAACGGGGTGGGTGGGTGGAAATTCACTTTGGGTTGACTCCCCACCTTTTTTTTTTGTTTTTTTTGGCAGATTGAAAAGTAAAAAAGAATTCTGGTTGAACAAAACATTTTGTTTCAANAAATTCACTTTGGGTTGACTCCCCACCTTTTTTTTTTTTTTTTTTTTTGGCAGATTGAAAAGTAAAAAAGAATTCTGGTTGAACAAAACATTTTGTTTCAATTTCAAGCATCTTCTTACAATTTTGAATTTTTAAAAAATAGACCTTTCTAAACAAAAAGTCATTTTGAACTGAAAAACAACTCCACTTAATGTTTTGACATTTGGGGGATTTTTTTTTTTCCAGCCTAAACAATTCAGCTACACTGGTACAAATTTGCAAAGTGTTTCAGTGCCTCTGAAGCTGCATGTGTCACCGAAAAAAAGTTTGGGCCAGAAAATTTCCCCTAGATCTGCTTGTGACCAACCTGCAATCAGACTGTGACCCCACGGCTTGGCCACCACTGCTGTTCGGTATGGGGGCAATTGCTTTAGAATATATATTTGGACTGATCATGATAGTTGTGCAGTGCATAAAGAGTAGTGTTACCACAGCTGTCTGGGGAGAAGCGGGGCGTGGCATGTGAATGACGACTAAGGCAGATAGCTGTATAATTTATTTATTTAACTAACACCTAGGAATAATTTACAAAGTAGACCCAGCCCTGATGCTGTTGTCCTAACCAGGATGTTCTCTCTATTTTACGCTCTCTCCTGTTTGTGTAAGTGTAACCCAGGCCTGCTCGGTGTGGCACTCAGTCCCCTCTCCGGGCACCTAGCCCAGCTGGAGATTGATGAGTCTGCTACAGCCAGTAGCGGCGCCAGCTCTTCCGGTGCCCTAGGCGGCAGAAGGTCCCGCCCCCAAATTTCAACGGGCGGCCGGGGCGCAGGCGCCCCCAAAATAGCAGCACCCTAGGCGACCGCCTAGGTCGCCTAATGGGTTGCGCCGGCCCTGGCTACAGCCTTAGCTAAGAGGTGGGTGGTTTTTAGCTCATGCACTGGAGCAGTGGTTCTCAACCTGCAGCCTGCGGGCCACTTGCGGCCCAATCAGCACACAGCTACGGCCCATGTGACTCCTCATGGCCATACAGGTAGTAGATGTAAATAGGCTGACCATATTTCCCAAAGGGAAAATGGGAAACCGCGTGGGGCTGGCTCTCCCACTCCTCCCCCACCAGGCGGGGCTGGCAAGAGCCCTCCCAAATCGCCCACACTCCCCTCCCACTGAGAGGTTGGTCGCTGCTCGTTTGAGCCCTGCCTGCCCCCCACCTGAGCCCTGCCTCCCCACCCTGCACCAGGTTGGAGTTGCCCCTCGACCCCTCCCTGCATGTTCCTCTGTACCACACCCCACTTTTTTTTGACAAAAGTGAGCATTTGTCCTGTTTGCTCTTGTCAACTGATCAAGTCGGCAAGAACAAAGGGGACAAATGCCCACTTTTGCCAAAAAAGTCGGGACAGCCAAGAAAGGGCATAAAAAGATACGTGGCCTTGTGGAGGGTCCTGGACGGGAAGCTTTGGTTATTATATATGTTGGTGTAACCCCCCTTGTGTTGTATGCAGGGTTTTTTTTCACATTCTGCTGAATCATCAGGTGTTGAAGGCTGCCAAGAGCACAACATCTAACTAAACAAACCAATGGTCTGATGCAATTTGGTCAGCCCTATCTCCCATGGATTTTGATAGCAGTTGTTTGGCTGAGGCCATAAATCTGTGCATTTCCCAGTCAGTTTTAAGTGCAGATGGGCAGCTAAGCAAAAAGAATAGAGTGAGAGTAACATGTTAAACCTAGTGAAGAGGAGGAACCTGGGCATGCGACAAATAGGCCTCTGAATATTTCCCCTCTCCCCCTGCCTGGGTGTATAGCAGACTGTATCGGTTTCATCTTTTCTTTGGTTGAAAGAGCTTTTCCCCCCAACCTTCTTGAGTTTTTAAATAGAAAGCTCTGCTCAGCCCCAACTACAGAATCACTAACGGGTCTAAAAAAAATAAAATAAGTAAAACTATCGACCTCTCTCAAAATAATGAATAGGACAGAACAGGTGATGTGCGTGGCTGGGAGATACTGGCCCACACTGGGTTCCTAGCCAGGGCGCCGGAACCTTTGTAGAAGTTTGCGGGGGGCAGTGACAAAGTTCTGAGGCTGGCTGCTCATGCTGGGAGCCAGCTGCCCTCTCTTCTGGCACTACAGCATCCCCTGGTGGGTGAAAGGTGTAACTGCAGTGCCTCCCCAGCAGAATCTATTATTCTGCGTGGGGGTGGCGGGAAGAGAAATCTGCAGCGGACATGAATTCTTCACTTATGTTTCTTTTGTTAAAAAGTGTGTGTGTGGGGGTGTCATGGCCCCCTGCCTCCCCCCCCCCAATTCTGGCACTGGTGGTTCCTAGGCTCCAATCCAAAGCCCATTGAAGCTAATGGATGTCTTTCCTCAATAGAGGGGCCCAGGGCACACTGCAGCAGAGTGTCTCACTGCGTACCAGAGGTAACTACTGCAGACCCTGTAATGAGTCACTTAGTCTCTTAGATGGAGATTTAAGACAATAAAAAAAGCCATGTCACAAGGCATTTAAAAAGCTTTAGGAGTCAGATCCTCAGCTGGCATAAATCACGATAGCCCCTTGGCAATCAATGAATTACACTGAGCTAGGCAGAGTTGTGCCCGCTGAAGATCTGGCCCTAAGTGGGTAAATGCATCACATTTACTAATCATCCCTTTATAAATAAAAGTGTATTATTTAAAGCGAATAGGAAAAGCAGTAGAGGCTTAGGATCCTCAGACACTCAATGTGAGCTGAAGTTGGCACTTTGGACAGGCTGGTGGTGTCTACACTACAAAATTAGGTCGATGTAAGCTTCCTGGTGTCAACTTAGCTGTACATGCATCTGCACTTAAATTTGTCTCTCCTCATGTAAGTTCCCCATTACAGGGTTATGCAAACCCGACTTACGGAAAAAGTTCCATAAGCGTTTTGGGGTTTTTTTTTGGCGTAATTGTCGGGTATACTTCCCCGACTTACGCAAAGTTCAACTTACGCAAGGCGTTCCAGAATGGAATGTTGGGTAAGTCGGGGAGCGTCTGTACAGCGACGCAGTACCAACACCTCCAAGGGCTGATGTACTGAGGTTGACACAGCGAGAGTGTAGACACTGTTACCTATGTCAACCTTAACAGTCCTCCAGCAGCTGTCCCACAATGCCCAACACTGACTGCTCTGGTCACAATTGTAAACTCCACTGCCCAGGGATCACAGAGAATGGGAGCCACCCCATTTTAAAACCCTGTGAATGTTTGAAATGCCTTTTCTTGATTACCCATCTTGGTGAGCTCACCTAGCAGCTCACCTTTGTTGTGTGCAACTGCCCAGCTGACCACACCAGCTACAGACATGCTCTGGCTAGACGTAAACAGGAGACACTGGATCTCCTGGGCCTGTGGGTAGAAGAGGCTGTGCAGGCACAGGTCTGGACCAGCCATAGAAACGTGAACATCTATGAGCAGATTGCTTGGGAGATGAAGGAGAAGGGGTATGACCAGGATCATCAGCAGTGCCACATGAAAGCCAAGGAACTGTGGCAGGCATGTCAGAAAGCCAGGAGGCCAACAGCTGACACGGTGCCAAGCCACAGACCTGCCACTTTTACAAAGAGCTGTATGCCGTACTTGTCAGAGACCCCACCAGTCCCCCGCACACCACCGTGGATACCTCTGAGAAACCCAAGTCAAATGCCCCTGGTGTGAACAGTGAGGAGGAAGAGGAGGGGGGCATGTAGTGATGCTGGCAGACCAGGTGTCAGATCTTGTGAAGCCTGTAGCCATCAGCTGAGCACTGACAAATTCATAGCTGGAAACTAGACCAGACCAGTATGTTAGTATTGTTCAAGACAAGTGCTGTTAGACTTCTAAAGGATGTATTTAGTGTTTGGACTCTAAAATGCTTATAAGTTGCTGCATGCATTAATCTTACTTGTAAAGTATGTATATATCCCATGTGATAAGGTGGGATATACAAGTTTTGCTTTATAACTGTACAAATGCCTGCTCAGAGCTCGTGAACTCAGGCAGGAGGAGTGGTTCCCCTGCCCACCAAGGAGGACTAACAAAACTAAGCATAGGCGCCACCTATGGAAAATGGTGCCAGCATTCAATGCCATTGTCCTAGTCTCAGTTTCCTGCAACTGAGCAATTCCTGCCCCATTTCCCTCACCACTGGTGTGCTGTTGTCACCCTGGCTGGAGTTGTGAGTAACACCAGGCACAAACACTCCCAAGCAGAAGTGTCAATCAGCAGGTCTTGTTTTAAACTTTAGGAGAGCAAGGGACGGGAGTTCTGAATCGTAACTTTCACTTTCCGTTGCAACTGTACCGACAATAGTACCTCTGTGTGTGTTATCCGCTGCTGCTGCCATTGTGGCCTTCGGGAGTTCCCCCTCCACACCCGTGGAACACCTGAGCCAGGTAAGGAGAAAGAAGAGGACGTGTGATGACATGTTCAGCGAGATCCTGCAATCCAGTGCTGCTTTAGACTGTGAGCGGAGGGCCTGGAGGATGAACATTGCAGACTGTATGGATAAGGAAAGAGCAGACGGGAGAAAGGCGCAGGAGTCGCAGAGGGAGATGCACCAGGACATAATGGGGCTTCTCTGGCAGCAAACACAGATGCTGCAGACTCTGGTGGACCTACAGGTTCAACAATCCTGGGCTCACCTCCCTTTGCAGTCCATGGATAACCCCAGTATAGCACCTCCCTCCCCTCCACATGACATTAGGTGCCACATCCCTACCCCTACCACCCCACACTAGGGGACATTATGGACAAACAAAGTTTCACAGTTGGCGTATATATGTGAATGTTCCTTCCCCTTCTTTAAGCTCTGTTCCACACATTTAAGAAGGTTTAAATGTATTTGCTTTTAACTTGCACTGCATTTTTAAGTGTTTTCATTACTCAATAAAACTATTGTCTGGAAAATAATTAAGCTTTTAGGGAGGGATAGCTCAGTGGTTTGAGCATTGGCCTGCTAAACCCAGGGTTGTGAGTTCAATCCTTGAGGGGGCCACTTAGGGATCTGGGGCAAAATTGGTCCTGCTAGTGAAGGCAGGGGGCTGGACTCAATGACCTTTCAGGGTCCCTTCCAGCTCTATGAGATAGGTATATCTCCATATATTATTATAATTATTAACATATGCTGCTGAATGCCTGGCGGTAGTGAAAGTACTCACTATTGTTGTACATTGTGACAACTCACAGGATCAGTGACAAACAGTGCAATAATCATAAATATACAGCAAGCACTGCAAAATTAACAGGTGCATGGTCAGTGTTTATTCATAGATGCGCCCCGTAAACCACACGATTCTTAACAGGCCCCCAAAGAGCAGGGCCAGGGAGAGTACTGTACACCACAATGCATTACTGTGACTTGCTGTTAAAGTGCTCTTTCAAAGTCTCCTTGAGCTGTATAGCTCTGCATTGAGCTCTTCTGATAGCCCTTGTGTCTGGCTGTTTAAACTCAGCAGACAGCCGCTCCACCTCCTCCCTGGCAGCAGCTTTTCCCTCACAGATATCATGCAGGACACAGCAGGCAGCTATAACCATTGGGATGTTTTTCTCACTGAGATCCAACCTTTGAGTAAACAAGGCCAGTGTCCCTTCAATCTATCAAAAGCTCATTCAACTGTCATCCTGCACCTACTGAGCTGGTAATCGAATCTTTCCTTGGTGCTGTCGAGATGCCCAGTGTACTGCTTCATGAGCCAGGGGAGCAAGGGGTAGGCTGGGTCTCTAAGGATTACTACTGGCATTTCAGCATCACCAATGGTAATCCACTGTTTGGGAAAGAAAGTCCCTGCTTTTAGCTTTCTGAACAGTCCTGTTTTCTTAAAGATGCTAGTGTCATGGACCTCCCCTGACCAGCCAACACTGATGTCGGTGAAGCACCCCAGATGATCCACCAGCACTTGCTTAACCATAGAAAAATAGCCCTTTCTGTTGATGTACTGTGTGGCAAGGTGGTCTGGGGCCAAAACAGGGATATCTATGCCACTGATTGCTCCACTGCATTTCAGGAACCCCATTGCTGGAAATCCATCCACTATGTCATGGACATTGCTGAGAGTCACGGTTCTGTGTAGCAGGAGACAATTCATGGCCCTGCACACTTGCATGACAACGGCCCCCACAGTGGATATACCAACTCCAAACTGGTTTCCCACTGACCAGTAGCAATCCAGCATTACAAGTTTCCACAGTGCGATCACCACGTGCTTCTCCACTGTCAACACAGCTCTCATTCTGGTGAATCTGTGCTGGAGGGCTGGGGCGAGCTCTGTACACAGATCCAGGAATGTGGCCTTCTGCATCCTAAAGCTCTGCAGCCACTGCTCATCATTCCAAGCCTGCATTACAATGTGATCCCAACAGTCAGTACTCGTTTCTCAGGCCCAGAAGTAGCGCGCCACCATTTGCAGCTGCTCCGTGAATGCCACCAGCAATCTTGAAGTGCTATGTCCCACAGCAACCTGTCCGCCAAGAAATCTGCCCCGTCCCTGCTGACGCAGTTCTTGCGGCTCTGCAAATACCGGAGGATTGTGCATCCTGTGCTTGCAATGCTCATGACAATAGTACTGAGCTGAGCAGGCTCCATGCTTCTGTCAGAGACAGCGGACAGCGATAAGTCCCATGCAGGTTCATGGGATTTTCAAAATAGGTGTGAAAATGATGGGCTAAAGATAGCATTGTGGGGTGGAGAAAGTTGCCTGTTGGGAACTTGACCCCACAGCCTCAGACACCCCTTCTGCTCCACCATGCATTGCCAAGAGACAGAGTGCTGGATGGTGATGGGTGGCATACTGGGATACCTACCCCTGGTGCACCACACTGTGCATTAACACAAGCACTCCTGGTGAGAGCACACAGCACCGACACCAGAAGCCAAATACGCATGTGCATAACCAATATACTAACTGTAGCAGCTTTATGCCGAAGTAACTTGCGCCGGCAAAAAATTGGTAGTGTAGCCACGGCCTTTCATGTTCTGTTTCAGTCCCTGGCCTGGAGTCTTTGCCTTTGCTATACCATTGGCTGGGCCTGGAGTTGCTCAACCAATGGCGACCAGCTGCTAGAAAACAAGAAATCTAACCACAGTGATGGATTGGTTATTTTACGATGTGCTGGGGCTTTAAGGGGCCCCAGTGACCATCCTCCTCCCTCCATCAATGCACAGCGAACAGGCTCCATACAGCACACCAGTGGAAATTCCAATATGTGCCATTAGATCCCTTCTACCTAGTAGCAGCGGAAGGTCTCGCCCCCGAAATGCCGCCCCCAACAGCGGCGGCGAAAGGTCCCGCCCCCAAATTTCTACAGGCGGCCGGGGCACCAGCGCCCCCAAAATAGCAGCACCCTAGGCGACCGCCTAGGTCGCCTAATGGGTTGCGCCGGCCCTGCTTCTACCAGTATAGCTCCAGGAGTCAGTAGACCAATGGAATCTTCCAGTTCCAAAACCTAGGGCCTCTGTCTGTAAACCCACATGTCTCCAGGCACAGTGCTCACTCCAGTGAGCAGTAAGGTACAGTCCCATCCAAGATCTGCAGAGCCAACAGCCTACTGGCCAGATGAAACCCCTTGAAAGCTTTCAACTGGAATTTCCACTTTGGGAGTCTTCCATTATGACCTGAGTTGCAAGTAGCTTGACATGTTCACCCACTTCCCCATCACCTGCTGATGGCTTTTAGTCAGCTGAGAGAAGCCGCCAGAAAACCAGACATCAAAGCTGGGAGACCTCAAACATCAGAGCTAGGGTCACAGCTGAAATTGAAGGTGGATGCCTACTTTAGTCTCACAGGCTGTGTTTCAAGAGCATCAGACTCCTAGGGTTGGTTTACATTGTGGAAAATCTCCCCCTAAATCCTAACCAGTTTTAAAACTGGTTCAGCTAAGCCGACTTTACAGCTGTCTAGTGCCTTAGGTGCTGGAATTAGGGATGCTGAGGGTGCTGATGAACCCCCCTGGCTTGAAGTGGTTTCCATCATATACAGGGTTTACAGTTTGGTTCAATGGCTCTCAGCCCCCCCGCTATACAAATTGTTCCAGTGCCCCTGTCTAGCGCTCTTGTGTAGATGTGGCCTGAGCCATTTTTACGAAATGGGTGTCACAACCACTTTCAGGAGAAAATTCCTCAGTGACAACCAGGCCCTCGACCCCATCATATTTTATTCATTTTAAATTCATTAAAATGAATTTTAAAACAACAGGAGGTAGTTTTCCAGAAGGGCTTGATAAAGATGGACAATCAGTTCTGATATGTTGGCCATGTTGTCATCAGCTGGAATCTTTGTTAAGCAAATCAGGAGCCTAGTTCTGTAATCACGTGAGTAGCCTCACTCAGGAAAATGGGACTGTTTGGATAAGGATCACCCCTACAAACAAGGATTTCAGGATGCATTTCCAGACTACTCCCTTCTTGAGAGCTCATTGGACAATAATCAACAAGAATTCTAGCAGTAAACTCTAGCCAGAAGGTCCTTCTATTTTCACTGTTCACTTAGAAGACAATATCCCACTGTAGAGAAGCAACATTACTCCCATATATTTATAATGCAGCCCTCTGGGAGGCAAGTGGAAGGTAAAGGAAGAATTGGTGGAGCAGTTTATTTGCCTCCACGAAAGTTGCTTTGATATCTTCTAGTCTTTGTCTTCTCATAATCAAACACAATTTGGCATCCTAGGTGGCCCCACTTTCAGGCCCTCCCTCCTTTTCTCCATGCACATTATTTTTAGAAATACTAATCCTCCCATAAGGGTAGGCCATTCTTTCACGGTAATTAACGCAGAATAACAAACTTGTAAACTGTGAGCGGATTTGGTTTGGAACATGCTGATGAATTTGGCAGCAGAAAATGGGTCACTGATTATATTGCCTCTCTGCATCTGGTACTTGTTGTTCACTTTCTGCTCCCATGCCAGGAGCACAGGTGCTAAAACTGAGCGCTCTTGCTTTTGGATTTATGAGTCTCTTGCATTCAGCACACAATACCTTCAAGTTAGCTTGGACCAAGTTATTACTTTAAGTTTTGTCTTTCTTCTCTATACTCCCAAAAAGGAAAGAAATCATCCAAATAGATTTGTGCATATGAAGAGAATGAAACAAAGAATTTAATCTTAACATTAGTGAATGGTTTTCAGACTGACATCTGTACATTAAGAATATGTAAAAATACCAATTTCATGCTCTGACAACTTATTCTGCATTGGTGGGTGGGACATTACCATGGGAATGCCAACATTACATAATGTCAAAATATTACATAATGTCAGCCACTCACATCTTTGTCTGATGAGCCATCACTGGGAATTCCTTAAGGGAAATTCTCCAGAAAGATGAGAGACACAGAGACAAGGAACAGCCAAAAGAAAGCAAAAATCACGAGGTCAGAGTTAAAAAACTATTGGTAATGCAGCAACCAATCATTGAGCTTGAATTCTTCTCTGGCATTAAACTGTCCTTTGATTTCCGTCAGAGGATGGAACTCACATGTTCTTTTCAGAAGCTGCAGATAAAGCCAAAATGATGTGACACCAGGGGTCCCCCTCTCCTACATTCTTTTAAATAAATTGGTTTTAGTGGTCATGAAAAGCACCCGCATGACAGCTATGGAGACTAATGTTTTCTTCACAGAACAGGTAGAGCAAGGCAGCAGCAATAGGAGATTCCCAAGCCCTTTTCTGGAGGAACAAGTAGGTCAATCTATACATCCACTTAGCCTGTATAAGACCCTGCAGCTCTAGAACCAAGGCCTGTAAATCTGCTAGGTAGCTGGCATCTCCAAGCTGCCATCCAGCAGCAGCTGTAACTAACTTGTGCTCCACTGCCCATGACCCATCGTGGGCACAGACTATGGGAAGTCCCACCTCCAGAGGTTTGACAGGCAGCAGCCTCGTGGCTCCTGATTGGCTCCCTGCCCTATATAAATGCAAGGGGTGTGCTGGAAGTGTCCAGGCAACAGTGTGGCTCTCCGGTGGCTGTTCTTGCCCTTGAACTCTGGCTTTGACCTTGGCTTGATTTGGACTTTGCCTTCTGACTCAGACCCTGAAACCTGACTCAGCCTCTGACCCTGGGTATCGGCCCTGGCCTGGAACCTGACTATGAACTCCTCTGCTACTCCCAGCCTCAGGCTTGACCCTGCTCTGACCCTTGGTCCTGACTGTCCTTGCTAGGATCCTGACAGCCTGCGTCCTCTCCCACTGAGACTTCGGGAGAGGATTCAGGGCTCAGAGTTTGGGGGAGGGGGCAATATGGTGCATTCTGAATTTATTCACCATATCCATGATCCCATCACTCCATGACGTGACGTGCCCACCATTGCTCATTCTCCATGCTCTGCTCATTATTCCAGCATGCCCTGCTCACCAGATCCATCTTGTCAGCCCCTCCTGTGTTTTAGTGGAAGCACATTATTAAATTGATGTAATTTCTGTCTATCTGGGTTTTCTCAGCTTGCTTTTCATGATGGTATCTGAGTGTCTTCCTACACAACCAAGCAGGAAAAGTAAAATTCTGCATCAGAGATATTTCACTGATCACTTATTAATTATTCTTTTAAAAGGTATATGTATCTGGTTGTCTGCTATTTAATTTCTCAGTAATTTTGCAATTAGTTTATTACAGTCATGTGTCAGTTAGAGAATTTGTTTTTCCCCCATGGAAAACTTTGTCCTTTCAAATTTTTTGCCCAAAACATTTTTGGCTGAAAATCAGAAATCTTCAGTTTGTGGGGTTCTGGTTGTCCAATAAAAATATCAAAAGTTTTCTCGACAAGCAGGCACTTTCTGCAAACAAGTGTTCATTTCATTGTAAAACCCAATTTTCCATAAAAAACCAACAACAAATGGAGATTGGTGTGTCTGACCTTTGCTCATGTCTATGCACTCTCTGCACTTCAACCCCACACCCTGCTCTCTGTCCAGTGCCTGCTCTCTCATTGCCCACCACAGGCAAAGCTACATTTGTCTCTCCTTCTCCACAATCTGTTTGTTTCTGTCCTGTCTCTGCTCTCTTTATCCCCCTGTTCTCCCTCTCCCCATCCGTCTCTGCACCCTCTCCTGATCCCTAACTGCTTCTCTCCTCCCACAAATTCTCTCCTCCTCCCTCAAATTTCTTCCTGATTATACCCACTCTCTCCCCTCCCCTAACCCAGGTGGCTTCTCTCCAATGCCCTGAGCTCCTCCACCTCCCACTGCTCCACTCCACCCTTCCCCCTCCACATGCTGCTCCACTCCTCAGCTGAGAGTGGAACAGCAGAAACTGTAATTAAAAGCTACCAAGCACTGTATGTAGAGCTAGTGCCATGGAGCTCAGTAATTACATTCCCTCCCTCTCCCGCTGCTTCCTCCTAGGTTGCGGAGTAGAGCATTAGGAAGAGGTAGAGCAGATCAGGTGGGGGGGGATTTAATTAACTTCTGAAGTACTAGTGTCACTCAGTTGAGGATGGGTTGGANCATGGAGCTCAGTAATTACACTCCCTCCCTCTCCCGCTGCTTCCTCCTAGGTTGCAGAGTAGAGCATTAGGAAGAGGTGGAGCAGATCATGTGGGGGGGGATTTAATTAACTTCTGAAGTACTAGTGTCACTCAGTTGAGGATGGGTTGGAGCTAGACTGAGCATGGGGGTGGGTGCAACACAACTCTCCCAAGTGTGAAGCTGTACTGATAACGCACCGCAGGGTGCGTGGTAGTGGCCTATGGGACATTGTGAGGCATGCAGCCAAAGGCCACCTCCCTTCACCCAGAAGTGAAGCACGGGCCGGATCCAAATCCCGCTCAGGTCTATGGGAGTCTTTCCACGGGCTTCGGATCAGACCCCAATCGCTTACTAGTGCACAGCATTGAGTGAAGTAGAGTTTGGCTCATTAATGGCTCATTTAATTTAAAAGCAAAACCTTTTCAAAGCAGTTTTATGGGGATGTATGCAGTGCATGTAAAGTAGCTGCAAGAAAAGTGACGAGAAAGTAATAAGGACAGAGATAAATACATTTCCCCTGCTCTCTTGAATATATTAGTTAATTTTTTTTATCTTCCTCCTCTTCTCCCCCCCCCGAACTATTTGAACCCCTTTCTCACCTCTCCATCCCCATAAGCCCAGAGACCCTAATAAGGGGCCCAAATAGATGGAAGAATCAGGTTCAAGAAGCAAACATACATGACACGTTGTGTGATGTATGTTTGCTTCTTGAACCTGATTCTGTCATGTGCTGGGCACTCTAGTCTGATGCGGCGAAGCAGTTACGTGTATGCTTACCTTTAAGGAACAAAAGTGGCCCCGCTGACTTCAACAGGACTAGTCACAAGGGGTAAACAGTGAGGTGGCAAAATTTGCTGATGATACAAAACTACTCAAGGTCGTTAAGTCTCAGGCAGACTCCGAAGAGCTACGAAAGGATCTCACAAAACTGGGTGACTGGGCAACAAAATGGCAGATTAAATTCAATGTTGATAAATGCAAAGTAATGCACATTGGAAAACAATCCCAACTATACATCTAAAATGATGGGGGTCTAAATGAGCTGTTTCCACTCAAGAAAGACATCTTGGAGTCATTGTGGAGCATGGGGTTGAGTCCCTGCCCATCCTGGCTAACAGCCATTGATGGACCTGGCCTCCATCAACTTATCTAATTCTTTTTTAACCCCAGTTATATGTTAGGTCTTCAACATCCCCTGGCAATGAGTTCCACGGATTGACTGTGTGTTGTGTGAAGGAGTACTTCTTTGTTCGCTTTACACCTATTACTGTCATTGAGTGACCCCTGGTTCTTGTGTTATGTGAAGGAGTAAATAACACCTCCTTATTCACTTTCTCCACACCAGTCATGATTTTATAGACATCTGTCATATCCTCCCTTGGTTGTCTGTTTTCCAAGATGACCATTCCCAGTCTTTTTAATCTCTTCATATGAAATCTGTTCCATACCCCTAATTTCCCCCCCCCCCTTCTCTGTACTTTTCTTCATTTCTAATAGATCTTTTTTGAAATGGGATGATGAGAACTGCATGCAGTATTCAAGGTGTGGGCATACCATGGCTTTATATTGTGAAATTATGCTTTATTGCAGGGGTCGGCAACCTCTGGCACACGGCTCGCCAGGGTAAGCACCCTGGTGGGCCGGGCCAGTTTGTTGACCTGCCGCATCCGCAGGTTCGGCCGATCGCGGCTCCCAGTGGCCGCGGTTCGCCGTTCCAGGCCAATGGGGGCTGCGGGAAGCGGCACGGGCCGAGGGATGTTTGAGGTGTTTGATTTTTGCACAACTTTTGATAAAAATACAGTCTATTCTACAGAGGTTCTTATGGCACAACCATCACTGTAGTATCAGAACACTTCCAGTAGGGCATCAAAANCAACAAACTGGCCCAGCCCGCCAGGGTGCTTACCCTGGCGAGTCGCATGCCAGAGGTTGCCGACCCCTGCTTTATTGTCTTATTAGCTATCCCTTTCCTAATGGTTCCTAACATTCTGTTAGCTTTTTGACTTCTGTTGCACACTTAGTGGATGTTTTCAGAGAACTATCCACAATGACTCCAAGATTTCTTTGAGTGGTAACAGATAATTTAGACCCCATCATTTTGTATATGTAGTTGGGATTATGTTTTCCAACGTGCATAACTTCGTATTTAGCAACAATGGGTTTCACCTGACATTTTTGTGCCCAGTTACCCAGTTTTGTGATATCACTTTGTAACTCTTCTCAGTCGGCTTTTAAATATAATTATGTAATTTTCTATCATCTGCAAACTTTCTCACCTCACGGTTCACCCATTTTTCCCGATCACTTATGAATATGTTGAACAGCACTGGTCTCAGTTCAGATCCCTGGGGGACCCCGCTATTTACCTCTCCATTCTGAGAATTGACCATTTATTCCTACCATTTGTTGCTTGTCTTTTAACCAGTTACTAATCCATGAGAGGACCTTTCCTCTTATCCCATGACCGCTTACTGTGCTTCAGAGACTTTGGTGAGGGACCTTGTTAAGTACACTATATCACCCTTGTCCACATGCTTACTTAAGGTGACCAGATGTCCCGATTTTAGACGTACAGTCCCAATTTTGGTTTTTTTTTTCTTATATAGGCACCTATTACCCCCCACCCCGGTCCCGATTTTTTACACTTGCTGTCTGGTCACCGTAGGCTTACTGGCCCCCTCAAAGAATTCTAATAGATTGGTGAAGCACAATTGCCCTTTACAAAGGCTATTTTGGCTCTTGCCCAACAAATTGTGTTCACCGATGTGTCTGATAATTCTGTTCTTCACAATAGTTTCAACCAATCGGTCTGGTTCTGAAGTTAGGCTTATCAGCCTGTAATTAGCAGGCTTACCTCTGGAGCCTTTTAAAAAAATTGGCATCACATTAGCTACCCTCCAGTCATCTATCTGGTACGGAAGCTGATTCAAGCAATAGACCAGTTAGTAGTGTCTGCAATTTCATATTTGAATTCCTTAAAAACTCTTGGGTGAATCCCATCTGGTCCTGGTGACTTTATTACTACACCTCTACCCCGATAGAACGCTGTCCTCGGGAGCCAAAAAATCTTACCGCATTATAGGTGAACCCGCGTTATATCGAACTTACTTTGATCCACCAGAGTGCGCAGCCCCGCCCCCCCGGAGCGCTGCTTTACCGCGTTCTATCCGAATTCGTGTTATATCGGGTCGCGTTATATTGGGGTAGAGGTGTATCAATTTGTTCCAAATCCTCCTGTATTGACACCTCAATCCATGATAGCTCCTCATGATTTTTAAGCCAATCTCATGATTTTGGGGGCCTGGCTCATGATTTTTGAATGCTTGAGAATGGGAAGTTTGTATTTCAGACTGACTAAGTGTGATACTTTTCATTAAGACTAAATTCCAAGGATAGATCTTCGGTTTGGGGCTAAAAAGGACGCTGGGAATATCACAATTAAAAACATTGCCCAGAACATCTTGTCTCTTGAAAGAACTGCCTTGCAGACCAGTAGAATGTAATCCAGAACTCACTCCACTGCTACAAAGGCCTCCACCAGCAATTACACCAGAAGTAGATTGCACCAGAGCATCTATTGCTCCTATAGACACACAGCAGGGTCAAGTAGTTTCATGCCTAACTAATCTGCAAAATTAAACTACGGGGATGGAAAATATATGTAATTTAGATTGAAAGGGATTTTCAAGGTCACCATAGTTAGTGTGATCACTAGTGTAAGCTAACATGAGTAAAGAAAATAAGGCTCTACAATATATACAGATGGTGGAAAATTAAGCCCATGCATATATTGTTACTGGCGTGGCAAGGAAGTGTAGGAAAGGAGGATCTGACTGGCTATCTAATATTCCACTTAAATAAAGAAGGTCAGGAACAGAAGGAACAGCATACAGAGCTAGGACTGAGTGAATAATGCATGTTTTGGTTTTGCTGGCCATTTGGAAAAATTGGGGGGAAATTGTTTTGGGTTGAACCAAAAAACAATTTTTTTGAAATTTTCAGCAAATTGAAAAGTTGAAAAAAAAAAAAATTCAGGTTGAACTAAACATTTCTTTTGAGCAGAAATGAAATGTTTAATTGTGATTTTGATCTTTTAAAATGTTTTTGATTGTTTTAATAAAAATTAAAGGAAATATTGAAACAAAGTTGCTTTGAACTGAAAACTTGAAATGTTTCATTTCCAAAATGTCAAAACAAACTGTTTTGATTTTTTGGGGGATTTTTATGGGTTCTTCCCTCCCTCCCCCCCGCAAAACCATCTGGTAAAATTGACACAAATTCACAAAATGTTTTGATGCCACCTGTGGTGGTGTATGCACACCCCGTCCCCTGTCGGGGTGGATAGTGGGTGTGTGGACACCGCGGTTACTGTTTACCAGACTGTCCCAGACCTCACCACACTGAGGTCCAAGAGTCAGAGTGAAAGCAGTGGCCACTGTGTCCAGGGCAGCACGGCCCAGCGGCCAATACCTTAGGGGCTACTATTGGGGTGGGGGGGG